>JACMZG010000008.1:48555747-48828247 GCA_018340805.1 Microvelia longipes | reverse complement strand
CTGAGTGGTTTAGCAAAGTTGTCTGTCTGTATGTGTGTTGTCTGTTATCATTATAGCGCCCAGTGTATTTATGCTAGAGAGTAGAATTTTGTACAAAAAATCAGTCTACCGCTGTAGTAGTGCTATTCAGATTTTTTTATGACGTCTAACCCGCAATAATGAGACAGCAAAATTTTCGAAAAATCATAATACACAGAAAATGAAGCGATAGAAATTGGCACGCATGTAGCTATGTATAAGACTAACGTATGTGTCAAGTTTCATCTCATTATCAGCATTAGTTCAATTTTTATCAAATGATTTGTAGACGTTCTTTAAAAAATTGTTAAAAATGGGGAAATATGCTAATTAAGTTGAAACATAGTACAAGTGTACTCTTTACGTAATTAATAAGTGTACTAAGTGTCGTTATAATACAACAAGTCTATCTATGATGTTTGGTGGATCATAAAAGATAAGCTGTATCGAACGTGTTCAGCGGTTGGACAAATGACCCTTTGGAATGAACCTAATGTATTTACTATCTAAGGACGAGCGAAGCGAGTCCGATGTAATACCCATTCTCGTTTTTTTAATTATTAAGGCAAGGCATACTTTTTAAATATTATCGTAATAAATACGATAATTATATAAATAAAGAAACAGATTAATATTAAATTTAGATAATTCAAAGTTTAATGGAGAAATGATACGTCTTCCATGGTAAAGAGGAAAACTTAAAAGTAAGAAATGGTTAAAATAATGGTGTGAATGAACTAATGTGAACGTTAAGTAAATACATGTCTTGATTACTAAGCGAAATATAAAATTGATATTTGTGATAATATAACTCAAGATGGATATAAAGACAAAATTTAATGAGAAAATTTAAATTTTCTTTCAGTGGAAACTTGTCAAATTAAATTCCTTCTGGTAAAAGGACGGAAGTGTTTTATTAATTATGATGTTTAAAAAGCTTGATCATGAACATTTTAATTAGAAATTCAGGAAAATGTTTAACAATATTGTTAAATTTTTTGTTGCTTCCTAGGACAATGATTAGGTGTTGACCTAGTGACCCGCCCAGGGCCCTGGGAGGGGGTCTCAGGGAGGACAGTGTGGTACAATGAACTGATTTCACCCGTTACCCTAATTCCCCTCCTACAGTATTTCTGGGAAGGGAGCATTGGACTTTGCTAATTTTTTCCTCATTTTTATCAGATGAATCTCAACACCAGTTTGAAGATAAAAAAATTTTTTATCAACTTTCCCCTTTTACCTTTTATTAAAAAGTTTAGACGTAAGGAATGAAATTTTAATCATTTTGACATTAAAGAAAGATCTCCTTTTGCACTACTTCTAAAAGGAAAGCAATTTTTAACTTTTTATCTATACTTCTTTGCTTCTTATATCACCTAACTTTTTTTAAAAAAGTTAAAATAAACAAAGAAAGTGAAATTAATTGAATGTTTGTTTTTACTTACCAAAAATTATGTTACAATGTAGGCACTTAAGGATTAGGCCAATTTACGTAAATTGCAAGAAAGTATTGAACACAATCGGGTCGGGTTACTAATGCGGAAGACTTATAGTATTTATATTTATTTTTTCATTTTCTTATCTCTAGCAATCTATGACACTTTAAGCTTAGAAAAATAAAGAAAAATCTGATCTTGTTAACGTCCAGCTGATGGTTTAGAAATTGTTTGAACCGTCATTTGAGTATCCTACAGTAATGTTATAACAGCTTTTACATCAGTTTTGTTAATTAGGAAAGTCAGGACGTAAATAAAATATTGTCCTCAAGTTTAGCATAGTTAAATTTAATTTACTTTGTTCAAATTATTTGAATTTAAATCTGACAAAAGTACAGATTATAACAACAGACTGAATTCGGCAATATTTAAACAAACAAATATATATTTGTTTATGTGTGTGTTCTTATAACTTTGAAACTTCCAGATACTTTCTGACTCACTAATTGATTTCTGGCAGTAATTACACTTGAACTTTAGTAAGTAGCAACACTTTGTAAAGACAAAGAAATATTACTTCAAATAAATGTATTAATATTAATTCAAATATATATTTTTATTTTCTTCCGTTAACGTTTAAAAGCAAAAGTTTTGCATATCCTTTTTGAGTCTGTAAAAGTTCTGTCTCTGACCTGGATAAATATCTGTTCCCTTGTAGCTGTGGAAAAGTTACATCGAGAAACAGGTAGACTTTAATCTACACGTTTAGCCGAGCTCATCAAACACACATTGATGACGATTTTGGTCCGCGGTCGCAGAGCATTCACGAGATACTGGTCATCTTATTAATTTTGAGTAAACCGAGGCTACTAGCCAATGTTTCTCAATATCGTGACAAGCGTGGGAAGCTATAGAGATTGGTAAGCACAGGAATAACATCAACAGAAACACGGGGTTGACGATTTCCAACACTTATCTCTTCACTACGTGTTTCAGATAATTCCCCAATTATCTATGCATTCTTTTGCATTCCCCAAAAGAATGCAAGGTGTTGAGTGTTGAGCGTGAGCAATAACTTCATCCTTATCATTTTCTGATTTTGCCTAGTCTATTTCTTTAAAGGAGAGAATGAACTTATGAGATAGAAGACGTTTTCCACTCATGTTGTTTAAGTTTCATTTGTCAAATGCGTATCAAGAGGGTTTCCAGTTAGACTTGGCTCGTCTTTTGTCAATATTTTTTTAAGTAGTGCAGTTGGTTGTTCGTAATGTTTCGGTGTGGTTCTGTTGTCGAGTCCCATATTGAAGTCTGTATCGAGTCTGTGAGTAACTGTACAGCTTTGTCTTTGTCTGTTTTAGAGGAATGTTTAAGTCAAGTCTCTGTTTAAGTAACGTCTTAAAACAGTCCCAGTCAAATAGTTCATTGATTAGTCTAGGTTTTGGAGGTATTGGAGCAAAAGCAATATCTAAAGTTAGGAGTACAGGACTGTGGTCTGATGATAGGTCATTAAGTATTGATGTAGCAGGATGTAAATTGGTAATTGGGAAAGTACATAATATTTAAGTAGATAGGTAACATTGTTTTGGTCAAAGAGATAATAGGTAAAATTTGACAGGCGATGCACTTCAAAGTTTGTGGAGGATAGGACATTTTGCAGCGAGGTAACTCGGGGATTACTTGCTACACAGCCAAACTAAGAGTGCTTTGCCCCCTACTACTCAGTCTAACTAAGTCCCACCACCAGCAATGAATTTAGGAAGTAAGAACTAGTATAACGAAAGGGAATCTTGTCTGGAAATGCATTAATTAGGAGATCAGTACATAAAGGATATATAAATAAAGGATATGTACATAAAGGGCATAAAGATATTTGTGTAACCGAAAGGAGACGAGTTTTAAGACATTGAAGTGCACTCTATTGCTTCTAAAGGTGTTGAAGGGATAACAAAATAGGACAGGGAATTACTTATTATGATCGCACAACCCCCGTGTGCAGTGTTATCTGGATGATCTGTTCAGTATGTAATGTAATTCTGGATGCGAAA
This sequence comes from Microvelia longipes, assembly GCA_018340805.1. NCBI lineage: Eukaryota > Metazoa > Arthropoda > Insecta > Hemiptera > Veliidae > Microvelia > Microvelia longipes. Next base: position 48,824,748 of record JACMZG010000008.1, on the reverse strand, counting down.
GTGCGATCGAGCAGTGAAGTGTGTCTATATGAAGATGGCAATGTCAAAAATTCGGTCTTTAAGTATTAGTCTAGTTCCGACAAGTGTTGGGTAACATCGTCAGCGTTCCAAAGTAGAATGGTCAGAGAAGAATTCGTTAAGGAAGGGCGTTAGCCAGGCGAAAAGAATTGTGGTTAGGATGGTGGCTAAAGTTGTAAGAGTTTCAAGAGTAAGACGGAGATCACTGAGTAATGTTTGAAAATATAGAAAGATATTATAATTGGAAAGAGGAATATGGGCAGGAAGACGGGATTTTTTCAGGAAGGGAGAGCCAGAGGTTACAGCAGCATAGCTTGAATTCAGATTGCTAGTTGTCTGCGGTGGTGGTAATGGTGGATATGTTATTTGGTGTCTCCGGTTGTTGTTTCCTTGATTGGGGGTCTATGTTTTCAATAAGTTGTAGGATGGTATGTGATTATTGCTGTCGAAGTTAAATTTCTGATGATGCGACTGTCAAGTCACAACATCATTGCTGTCAAGTCTCGACTTGACTTAAACATTCCTCTAAAACAGCCACAGACATAGACAAAGCTGTACAGTTACTCACAGACTCGATACAAACTTCAATATGGGACTCACAACAGAAGCACACCGAAACATTACGAACAACCAACTGCAACAAACAACTAACTACCAAAGTCATGATTAGCAAAATACCTTTATTATTTTAAGGTATTATATTATATATATATTATATATATATATATATATATATATATATATTATAATATTATATTATATATATAAATATATATATATATTATATATATACTCACAACCCGCGGTGATTTTAAAGATTGGTTAAGGTTGTTATCACTTAAAACTTTGATAACAGACAGCTCACACACATGTACACGAACAGACAAATAGACAACTTTGTGATAACCAATAAAATGGTCTTAAATCACCTAAAACGTATAATTTAGAAGAAATCTCGGTTTAGGACTTTTACTATTTTTTACTAAGCTACAGTATAAATGAGAAAGAATAAGAGTATCTGTGAATTAAAAACAATAAAAATTCTTAGATAACATTAATTAAGCTATGACGTAATTAAATGGTAAATATTATCAAAACAATATTGAATTCCGTAAAGAATGCAATTTTAACACTGTTATTAACATCTTATCCACTCAGCCTTATCGCAATTTATTCTCATATCGATCTTATTTTAGCTTTTGACAAATACACGTACTTGAAAAATGAAATTATATCGGAACGAGTTATTCAATAGTTGTTAAATAAATAAAAAGAGCTATTGCTATAATATAATAAAAATATGGTCTTTTAGCTTACTATTTTTAAAAATATAATATAATTTAAATTGAATTTGTATACAATGTTCACAAAAATGTTAAAGTTGGTGTTCACAGGAGTGCTATTATTGTGTTTAATATCTTTAGTTTTCGGGTAAAATACAATGCGTTGATCAGAATGGCGACCCAGTTGATTGGTAAGTCTTTTACTTCCCTAACAATAATCTATATTTAGATATTTCTCATTAGTAATATATTTACTCACAGGTGAAGTAAATAAAAATTGTATTACACTTATCGAACTCAATAATTCGATGTTGTTCATTTTAGTTCAAGAAATACAAAACACAAGATTGGAGTTAACGATTAAACAGTAAAGGTTCGGTAAGAAAAAGGTCATAGGAAAATTTAGGAAACAACAGGTAGATTAATTTTTCATTTAGATATTAAGAAATTGGAAAATGCAATCCAATTCAAAAACAGGGAACTTAGATTCCTTACGCTTTGCTATAGTCTTGCCTTGTGTTTTTATCAACTCTACATATTGTCCTCTCATGTACTCTGTTTCTTGTCCATTTCATGAACATAATTATTTCTTTGGAAATCCCTTATAGGCACAAAAGATTATAGATATTGTATTGTAACAAAAAAAATGTTATAAGCGTTAAAAACGACAAACTAAAACTATAAACATCAATTGAAGAAAATTCTGAAGAGTACCTAGGAAGCTTGATCAAAATTCTGGCGCAGTAGTCCGTATTTTTTTATATGCATGATTCCGTTTATTTCTTTTTCAACATTTCTTCTTCAACGATCCGATATATGCTTTATAACTTAAAGAATTTCTTAATTATCAAGCAGCATTCGTAAATCATTTTTCTACATTTTTCAAAGAAAAGGCGCATGATGTTTTTTTTATACAAAACTTAGAATTAAAATTTATACATATAAGAATTTATATGTAGTAATTATCTTATTTTATGTACAAAGCTATAAGAAATTGTCGTCTTTACCAGGATTCGAACCAAGGTACCCTGCCGTTGGGTGCTTGTGGTGACACCACGAGCCACTTGGTTTAAACGACTTGGTTTAAACTCAAAGGCCCAAAAGCATCGAAAACGACTTCATATTATTTTTAATTTGTTGTATTTTAGGTTTTCGGTTATTGACCCCAGTTTTTTCGACTATTTGGTCACATTAACTCAGGACCGGTTTTATTCGACTCAGCTCGAAATCTAATTTTTTTACCGTAATTTTGGTTTCCAGTAATTTATTATGTTTTATCGACTTTTTGGTCACTATTTTCGCAAAACGTATTATTACATGATTAGGGACCTTTAAAATAGATTTGCGTCATGGTCCGAGGTTCGAATCTCGCCAGGACGCCTTTCTTATAAGCTACTTTTTCCTATAGAAAATTCAGAATGTTAAACATTAAGTAAAGTGAAAAGGAAGTAGGATAAAGGATAACATTAGATAGGAGATCTTTAAACATGCATAGGCACTTGTTTAGGTCAAACATTTTTTTTTAAAAAACGTCCAAAAGAGTCAAAAAGAAAAGTTTGGAATGCATGTGTGCTTCTATAGTGCTAATATATTGCTGCAAAACAGAGGGCTATTCCACAGAAAGAAGTTAAAAAAATTAGAGTGACTCAGCGTATGATAGAAAGGAGTATGACTAGAGTAAATTTTAACTAAAAAGACTCTCTAAAGTACTCTATAAGTTAAAAGAGTACTTCTAACTAGAGTGCTTTATAACTTAAGGATTTCCATTACTAATCGTTCTCAAATTTTTTCTGCATTTTATAAAGGAATACGCAGATATATTTATTTATCTTATTGGTTTTACAAAACTATGCGCACCATTATTTGCACTGAATTAAAACTCAGTTAATATAATATATTATGCTTATCACTACAAGGTTTTAGCGCATTTAAATGCGGTAAAACCTTTCTTTAAAGAATACAGATAATTAATTTAATCAATAATAAGGGGAGTTAAAAACGTCTTCATTAAGTATATTTATTACAAGTATCAATTTTAAAATAGTCAATATTTATTTATCTGGTTAATGAATGTCATTAAAATAAAAATTTTTAATATGAGGGTTTGTTACATGTGTAATTTTATAATGATCCAAAAAATAAACTAATAGCAGATAGAGTTCTTAAATAAATAAGTTTTTTATTCGGCAATTAAGTTAGTTGTTGCCTTAAGTAACTTTAACCCTCAAGTGCCTCGGCTAATTGCCTCATTAAAACTAATGAACCAAATTTTGTATAAATTCGTCAATCAATGTTATTATATCATTTGTTTATAACAGTAAAAATTAACACAACCTTAAAAATATTCTTTTAGGTATGTAGTATTCAAACTACCTAAGATTCCAGAATCAACTAATGCAGCAGTGTCAAAAGGTTATGGTTATATGTACATATCATCAAATACTTTGGATCAGGGATGGACGTGGTCTTCTATTGGTATTCAAAATAGTAGCTCACTCTTAGCCAAAACTCTCAGACCTTATTATACAGATATGCAGGTAATGTTATTAGTAGTAGATACAAAAATAAAGAATAATTTCACAACTAAGGGACATGAATCTGATGTGTTCCCTCAATTTTAATAGTTATTTACAATGGAGGCAGGACGTTTTACTAACTCGAGGTAATTTTTTCTCAGTAAAAGAAAATTTCATTAGAATCCGAAGCTCAAGCCCGAGGACTTAGAATTAGTTAGCTCCTGAGGCTTGCTGAGAGAGTTAAATTCAGTGTCAGCAACCGGGGCAAAGTCGAGGAGCCGATATGTACCGAAAATTGAAATATTTAATCCGTGTTATAAATTATATGTTTCCTACGACTTATATTTATAGTAGTTGCACTATTTATTGTACAAAAAATGGGACACGGGGTATCTCGGAACATTTGTGTCTAATATCAAGTGTATTTAAGTCTAATTAAGTGTGTGTCTAATATCATCGTTGGTCCAAACATATTTATGTTTGAGACTTGAACCTTAACACGAAAATCAATTGGGTTTAGTTGTGCGCAATCCGGAAAATAATTTTTTATTTCGTCACTAACCGGCAAAAATTACCAAGGTAAAATTTTGATTGATTTAAAAGAGATATACAAGTGCATCTTTTATCTACATATTTTGATGGATTATTTAAGTTATGGAGGATTAAGCGAGGCAGTGCCTGGATAACTGCTGGAAATAAAACGGATATATTTACTATCTGAGTACAAGCGAAGCGAGTCTGAAGACGTGTTCTAGTATACATTTGTTGATTTGAATGTTCTGATGACTAGCGAAGCTAGTTCGAAATTGTATGGATGAGAGTAGCAATCAAATGTGGTGATGACGAGCTCCGAGGTACCCGTACCCAATGTTTTTTGTAAAATAGACTATAACATAATTGCATGTCTTAAATTACCTTGAAACGCATTTACCAAATCTAAAATTATTTAACTATAATTAAATCAATATATTTTTTGGCAGGGTACATGGATTTTGTACAACGATAAAAATCCAAGATATGGTAACATTGGATATTTATTTTTACACGATGGCCACACTAAAGGAGTTATAGGTGCTGATAAAGAAGGAGGATTTTGGTTAGTTCATAGTGTCCCTAAATATCCTCTAAGTTCTAAAAACAGTTATGAATACCCCGAAACAGGTTTCGTGTTTGGCCAGAGTGCTCTTTGCATGACGTTAACGCCAGAATCGCTGGATTCAGTGGGTAAGTTTATCTGAATGTGTGCTAATGCTAAATTAACTTTCAGCGAGTTTTCGAAACAATCTATGAGATTCTAGAAATAAAAGATCCAAACAAAAGAATCAAAGAATAGCATCACAATGAGTGCCAACCGTACATAAAATTCCACTATTTTTTTGGTAGAATTGTTCTGCAATTTTAGGTCTTTAGAACAGGTATTAGGAAAAAATTAGATAAAATTAGATTATGAACATGAAGACATAAATTAGCTAAAATAGTAACTAGTGCTTATGATAAAAATGACATGAGACCAAGTTAATACAAGGAATTAAAGTTCTATACTAGAAAAGTACTATTCATGCAAAGGTTTAAACTTTTTATTTGGTTATTGCTTAACTCTTCTAGGGAATACACATACTTGCTACACATATTCCTACAGATCAGAGTCGTCTACAAAAACTCCTAGACTAATTTGTTTCCTCACCAATAACGCATCTTCACCCTTCATCCTCTGAGTTATCCTTTGATCTCTTTCCAGTATTCCTTACTCTAGATATTACCTCTACCATAATTCTTCCAAAACTAATAAATGGACGCATAAACTGGGACAACTTTAAGACTTAAATTGATCAGAGACTTTACTTAACCTTAACACCGACAAAAGCAATAGATGTAGATAATGCAAAACAACTACTTACTCCACTCTATACAGACATCAATATGGGACTCAACTATTGACCTAGAATGAAAGCGATCTTACAAACTGTCCACACTATATTGTTACCGGGTAGTAGATGTCATTACGTCCTGCCTTAATAGGAAAAAGTAAGTTGTTCGGCAAAATTTAATTTTCTTGATGAAGCGCAAGCCTTTAAAAGATCATAACACATGCCGGACAGTGTTGGGAACTTAAGGAAATCATTCATTTTATCTTGTCCTCAAATCTTTTCTCACTGATAAATTCTTCAGCGTTAGTTAAGGCTCCTCATTTTTTTAATCTATTCTCAAAAAGCTGGCGTACCGCAAGGTAGTATCATAGGTCCAGTCCTTTACTTCTCTCAGACTAATGAACATCCCTCTAAAATCTTTAGAACCCTGTCTATTCAATAGACATAACAGCTTCTAATAATACTCAGATGGCCATCAATAGCTCATATTTACTATATTAAAGATTTCCCATCGATAGTGACTTACCGATAATATCGGACTATCGATCTTATAACCTCAAAATATCAATATCAGTGATATCTAACTAAAATTTATTACTTTTCCTCAATCTTATATAATCTTTACTGTAAAAAATTTAAATTTATTTAAATCAATGAGGTTGGTCTGATTTGAAATGGTGAGCGTGGTTAAATATCCAGGAATATCCTCATTGGCTGGTATTATTTTCCCACGCTGTCAACTGATTTTAGCCGTGTGTTACACTATAGTGAAAAAACTTGATTTGTTTACATTGTGTCAATTATTGACATAATGTTTAGTTTGAACTATATATGTCAATCAATAAAACCAGAATTAATACTGATAATAAAAACGGAACTTGGCATATTAGTAAACCACACAGCTCAACCATACCATGCAGCTCAATCTAAACACTATATGAAGATTTATGATTTTTTGAAATGTTTGTGGGATCATTTTTGTGGGTTAATGACGTCACACATTTTTCATAGAAAGAGGGTTCGGGACATTAACAATGTTGATTTTTGTACAAAGTTTCATTTTGATCCAAGAAAGCGTTCAAAAGTTATCGTGACCACTCTATAATACATCTAAAAATCACAATGTTTGTTGTATTATTCAATAAATAAATTGTCAATAATAAAGGTTATTAACTAAACAGACCGACGAAATAAAAAAAATATGTTTTTAACATTTAATTTGGTTATATTGCAGGAAATGATTTAATTTACAATGATGCGTGGATGTATGGAGGAAGAATTGATTCAACTATATATGATCAGTACCCAGGTTTAGTTGCCGCGATCAGTAAGAAACAGAAACCTCGAAAGCCTTGGTACAAAATTAATGACATTAAAACTAAAGGAGGAACTACATTTAAATCGTTCGCAAAATCTAAGAAATTTAAAAAAGGTACCAAACATAGTTTAGTACTTTACTTTACTGCTGGGGACGCGGTACCTTGGATATTTTCCTAACCATGTCATATTCGATAAGCTCGTCCTCAGACAGTAATAGCATCCGTTTTATACCCAACATTTACCAATCCAGGCACTGACCTCGCTCGATGCTGCTTACAAAAGGGATCCAAAACACACGGTAAACATACTAGCCGTATTGGAGTGAAACTAGGGACTCACTTGAACCAAATATCTACTAAATTTTTACTATTTTCAAGCATATATACAAGTCATATGATAAAACTTGAACTAATGCTGGTAATAAGATGAAGCTTAGCACAAGTGTGCTTCAGATTGATTGAAACGTTCTTTAGCGTTTTGTTCCTGTTTCAATTCTCAAGCCTAAACACACAGGGAGCTATGATGGTAACATGGTAACATAGGACCTTGTGTGCTTAAATATAAATGTAAGTGAATGTACTAACTTTAAGCAGAGCCGGCTTTCGGCTATTAAACTCCAAGTCTTTCGATTCTTGAAGTAGATGGCATTATAGTCGAAAGCAGGCTCTTCTTACAGTTAATAAGCTGTTGGTAGAAAAACAAAGTTGATGTTGTTAATATTGTAGACCATTCCACAGCGCGCTCACTGAAGTTATTACTAGACCTAATAATTATCGACTAGACCAAATCATATTATAACCAAAAGTGTCCAAGAGTTATTACTCTTACTCTTTTATTAAACATTTGCATATTCTTAGGATATGAATCACGGGATATTACAAGTTTATCTTAAAATTATATAGACACGATAACAAATATTTTTATACAGCCGTGTCAGCTATAAATTATGACAGCTACAATGTATATGACCTCATAAAAATCTATTAAAGTAAGTGGCAAAGGATATGATTTAGATTTGAGATGGACAAAGTTAATCAAGTGCTTTATTATCTTGTTTCAGATTTATACAACTTGGTAGCCAATGAATTGCAGACAGATTTGCTAGTAGAATCCTGGCAAAATACACTAACGCCGCTTAAATCATCGTGCTCTACAAATTTCAAGCTAGTACCTTGTATAGTTAACGTTGCTACTTATAACTTAGCGACTTTTTAAGTTCTAAGTAGCAGAGCTAGTGAATAGCATTAAGGGTTATACTTTTGAAGTCTAGAGAGGTTTTTAGCGCATTTAAAAGCTGGTCAATAATTAATTTCCTAAGCAATGCAACCATTTTACAGCCTTGCAACATTTACTATTTATAGTGGGAATGTTAGTTTACGCAATAAAATATATATATATTATATATATATATATATATATATATATATATATATATATATATATATATATATATTATATATATATATATATATATATATATATATATATATATTACCTTACTTAACAATTTGTGTAATGGTGTTAAATAAAATTTCACAGCCGACGGACGTGCAGTAAAGGCTTCATCGCCTTAGAAAACCACTTTGTGGTTATGAACTATGCTCAAGGCTCAGTAGGTCTTAAACATTGAATATTATAGATGTTAGTTAGTTCACGCAAGTTTATTATCCAGTTCTAATTTGTTTGTTCTCTAGATTTTATAGATATTGAGTTAATAGATACTCATTACCTAATTATTTTAGTCACTTTCAAGCAACAGATTGTCAAACAGAATATATCATCAAACGGTTTCGAAATGATTATAATTCTCAAAAGCATATTTCTTATTTTTATGAGCCTATATGCCTATCTTACCAAAAACCACTTGCGTGTTAAAAATCTCCCCGCCTAGTCTTTGGTCCAAAAAAAGTAGGCAAACCAACTTTTCTATTCCACCTAGTCTTGTTCGTTTTTGTTGGAGGCGGTCATTCATTGGCGTTTCAAAGTGAAGTTGTTGGCAATACTAAAGAGCCTTACTTAAATTAAAAGGCAATCGTCAGCTTCTTCTGCTAGGCGGCGTGCCAGCAGTGTGAACGTGTTGTATAGCTGTATGCTATATTTTTTATTCCTAGCTGTATTGCTATATTTTGAGATATCAAACAATTAAGGAGATTTATCATAACAGATTTTAGCAGTCGTCATAATTGCAGCAGTTTTACTTACTTCCATGGATCCAGAAATATACAAAAGAAATAAATGAATGAATGAAACGATAAGGGTACGATATAGTCAGGAACTACACCCTATACACCCTTGCCAACAATAACTCTAAAGTTGATTCGATTTTCTGGCGCGCCGGCAAGGAGAAGAAGCTGATGATTGACTCTCAATTAAAAAAGGCCCTCAAGTATTTTCAACCTAGCCACTTCACTTTGAAACAACAATGACCGTTTAGACAAAACAAAATCGGAACAAAAAACAACCAAAACGGACATGACTAGGCGGGACAAAAAAGTTTATTCCGTAATTTTTTTGACCAAAGACTTGGTGGGAAGATTTTTACCCCGCAAGTGGTTTTTTTGGTAAGACTTCATGACTTTTTGTACAGCTCTTGTTTAAAGAAAAACAGAAGTAAACAAGACACGTGTGGTAGATAAAGCTTTAAAGGGTGGCAAGGTATTTCATACAACACTCTCATAAGCTCTGTTTCTGCGCCGCGTACAACATAGGAATTATGAATTTGGGATTTATTAATACAGGAATGTTAAAAAGGCATCAGACAAAACCAAATGTCCACAAAAACCGTATAATAGTAAAAAGTGCAGGTAGGTATATAAAAGTAGCGTTCGCTAGCTTAGTTTCTAGCTCCGTGTTCAGCGTAGGAATGACGAATTCGAAATTTAATTAGGTAGGAATGAAAATGAGCACAAGACGAATAAAAAAAGTCCTCAGACATCAAACTCTATTCAGTAGTTTAGGCTGTAGATGCGTCAACGAAAAGGGCAGGAATAAGAAAAAGAATAAGAGTAAGAAATCATCAAAATTGCCATTTTCAAACATCTTTGCCTCCACTTCTACGGGCCAATTTGAATGTTTTTTTTTTTTATTTTGAATCTGCAAGGCACGCCCTTTAAAGATAATGTAATATTATTTATGTACCCATAGCCGTTTACACGATACAGACCCTTAAAACCCCTACTTTGACGCGTACAGTATACAATATACATTGGCAGATTTAGTAAGTTGACTTTTTTTACTGACTAAGCGGAGTGTTTCAACTTTTCTTCTTAACTTGGCGGGGCGGAACGCTGCTGCGTTCCTAAATACAAAAAAAAACTTTAAACGCTGAAAATACTGTAGTAGTGGGTTGATATCGCTTGATTAGTTATTTAATGTTTTACTAGTAAGTTTTTAGTAAAACTGAACCTTGGCGTGTTTGTTAATAACACGATTTCAGTTGACACACTTCGCAAAGCTATTTAAGTGAACAGATTGAGAGATCGGATACATTGGTAGTACTCGGTATTAGATTATCCAAGAAGCTTATGTTAAATTTACCCTCTATTTTGTATAAACTTCTTAGTTAGGTTCTATAAAGTAACTTATTGAATTTGTTTTTCAGAGTGCTGAATGTGGAAGAAATCAGTATAAAAGACAAAAATATTACCTATAGTTCAAGAAAAGATCATTCGAAATGGGCCGTTGGAAAGCAGCAGCCGTGGACATGCATCGGGGACATAAATAGAACGGTAATTATTTTTTTATTTAATATATCATTAAAATAAGATTAGATGAGTTAACAGATAAGTTTTAGACAAGATATTTTTTCTGAGACCGGGAGTTTTTCTTAATTCCGCATTTCTCGTTCAGAATGTTAAATGCAAAATTTGTATCCACTGTAAAAAGTAGATTTTTTTGTACGGTGTTCAAAAAACTTTTTTATAGCTAGAAGTTTATTTATTTGCCTCGGCTATATTAAACGGGCGGCTAATGAAACATTTATTTTTTGTGTGCACAGCTCAACTTTTTAAATTTTTACAAGTGACAAGTGTTTTACCCCTTTAAATATTTTGTTGTAATGCAAGAATAATTAACCTATTTTTTATATAACCATATTGTAACTTTATGTTATATTTAAGGCAATAAATCTTTAAATAAATTTAAGGCAATGTATATTTTTTCAAATCTTTAAAAAAACAAAAAAAAAACATTTCATATATTGAGTCTAGAACTATGACAGTAGGAGATCAAGCTACGTTATGTTTACCATGGGCTCCAGCTTTAGCGATTTTTTTAGTTCCTTAGTAGCGCTGAGAAAATAGAAAGCTAGTCGAAATCGGTTGACTCGTGTATATCCGGTGTGACAGAAAAACTCTAGTACGCAACATTTTGCCATTGTTGCCATTTTTCTATTATTATTAGTGAATTTTGATAAAGAAAATAATATAGTTCAAATAAAAAAAGGGGGTTAAACCTATATTATATAATCATACATAACTGTAGTGCGGTGTAGTATCTACATTGTGCAGGGGTAAAATTTATAAAAACAATTCCAAGTATGCAAACATTACTTCTAACAATATTTACAGTTATTAGTAATACAAAAATAATTAATTAAAAATTAAATGTTTTTAAATATAGCTCCATAGTGATTATTAATATCTCCAAAGTCTTTTTTTATAATTGATATATTATTTCTGTAGAAATAAGGATAGGTTATATAATTAATCGTCTTTGATGGTTATTCTCAGAATCGATAATCTCAGAATCCTCCAAATATAACTGGTGATTAAATGTAGTAGCATGGGCTGCTAGAGCAGTTTTCTTACATTTTAACCTAATATTTTGGTTATGTTGCACTTTTCTAGTATGCCAGGTTTGTCTAGAATCTCCTACATATTGTCCTGGGTAGTCTTTACAAGGAACTTTATACAGAAATTCCATAGTTTCTTCTTCAGTGGTTTAATCCTTTAAGCTTACTATTAATAGCGTACTATTAATGTCTGAAATAGACCTTTAATGTATGAAAAGCTGGAATATATTTTTTTTATATTTTTCTAAGGGGTAGTTGATGGTTTCAGGTAGGTTGATAGTTTTATACCAGAGATTTCTAATAAATTTCGATGGATAAAACTTGTCTAGTAATTTTTTCTAAACTATTGTTTTAATTTGTGGTAGATAATGTGGGTCAGTAAGTTGAATAGCTCTCCTTATAAAATTTTGGGCTGTGTTCATTATTTAATTTGGTGGGTAGTTTGACTTAAATTCAGGAATCGATTACTTTTGATTGACTCACTAACCACATTATCTACCAAAAATTAAAACAATGGTTTACAAAAAATTACTACATAATTATTATTCATTGAAATTCATTAGAAATCTCTTGTATAATACTATCAACCTACCTGACACCCAAATAAATCAACCATCCCCTATAAAAAGTTAAGTTAAGATAAGTTTTAGGTGTAGCGTCTTTACGAGAAATTTATGCATCTATACAGACACAAAAGTGTCATAGATTTTTAGAATTTATGGTACTAAAACCTCGTCTTTTGATGAAAAAATTGGGTGTTTCATTTTTTGCTATTATAATGCTTCCCTCTCCTTTCAAAGTGAGTAGCAAAAGACGTTCCTGAACCTAAGAAATATATAGAACCCATTTACAAACGATGCTATTATAGAAAACAGACGTAATTTATAATTTATTTTCAAGTGCTAATTTGATAAGTTTAAACAACAATTTAAATTTGTGATTTCAGAAGCACCAAGATAAAAGAGGAGGGGGAACTGTGTGTATTCAAAACCAACAGCTATGGCAGCAGTATCAAAATTTAGTGAATAAATTGGAAAACTGTTGAAATGAATACAATTTAAGAATTTAAGAAAGAGAAAAGTTGCGTAAACTTGATTGCTGAAGCCTGTAACATGTTTGCTTTATTATACGTTATTTACATACTTGGACTTATTAAATCTTGACCTTGTTAATAGGGTTGTCAGTAACAGACATTGAACAATGCAGTATCTCACATGGAGCTAAAGACATTTGGCGACAGCACGATGTGCAGGGTTGACATAGATCTATTGATTCGTAGGTCTGAAAGTTTGATAATGTTTAATTCACATACAAAATGGGTATGAGGTATCCCGACACTTTTCCTCGCCTTTTTGGATTCGCTAGGGTCATCTTATAAGAGAACTTCTTTTTGGTTATGCAATTAACTTCGGGTGTCGCATGCAACACCGAGTTTAACGAAAATAGGAAAAAATGAAAGATATTGGACTTTTTGGCCTTCTAGTGATGAATACAAGACGATTTTTAAAATGTTATATACATATCATTCGATAAAAATAGAACAAACACAAAAAAACAAAACACAAAAACACAATGAGAAGTAACTTATCCGTCTAGTATTTCGAGTTATAAAACTTTGACATTTTTACTGAGTCAATTATTTTTACAACAGTCATTGAATGTCAAAGAAAGAATATTCTCCAGAGAGCACAACTAAACTTATAAATTGATTTGTTTACCAAGTTAACTCTCTTGCATAGACAGACTAAAGGGTAGCGAAGATAACACACACAAAAACAGACGGACAACTTCGTACAAAAATTAATAAATGCACACAAAATTATAGAGAATTCAATAGAAACACAGAAAACTTAAGAATTATAAACGTAACATTTCGAACTAGTATAGTTTATCATTAGAAGAGGGTGTGCGGTGTGAGTTAATATATATATATACTTAATAGATATACATCCACGCTTTGGATAATGTTCTGATCAAACCTCTCTATTGACGTCTAGTTAGAATATGATTTAGGGTTCGTTTATTTATGTAGAATTTCTTGTAAGAAGCTATTTTGTGTTTATGGCGGTTCACCCTTAGATTTGAAATAATAATAACTGACATATTTACTTTATATTAAATATATTCATTAGTAGTGTTGTGGACGAGAACCAAGTTGTTATTATTAGCTAGTATAGAGTGTAATAGTAAGCACTACACTGGTGACCCGAATAAACGAACTTGATTTCACGTAAGTCTGTATTGTGATTTTGTTTATAATTTGATTACTAATTAAACGTCAAATTTACGATTTTTAAAAAAAAAAAAAAAACTAATAAATTTGGAATGGATCAAGCTAATCCAGATCAAGCTAATGCTAATCCTGCCCAAGTTGACGGCAATTACGCCGAGGACGAAGTTAAAAGAGTAAATATAAAACCGCCACCTTTTTGCAAAGCAAAACCGCAACTATGGTTCATACAAATGGAATCACAGTTTTATACGGCTGGAATAACTTCAGACAAAAAAAATATCACACAGTCGTAGGCGCTCTTGCCTTTGATGTGTTAACGCATGTATGGGTATAGTTTCAAACCCTCCGTTCAAAATAAATATGAAACTTTAAAACAAAAGGTTATTAGCGAATTTACAGACTCTGAAGAGAAAAAGATCCGCCAATTGCTAACCGAAATGGATCGCGGTGATAAAAAACCTAGCCATCTATTACGAGAAATGAGAGAACTAGCCGGAAACAAAGTAACGGATGATTTTTTGCGTACTCTCTGGTTTCAACGATTACCAAACCAGGCTCAGGCTGTATTGTCTGTGTCGAAGAGACGAGCCTCGAAAAATTATCTGTACTTGCTGATAAAGTAGTTGAGGTCACTGATGCTAATAATATAAACGTATGCTCTCAAGCGGTTAACGCAGTTCAATACAAAACATCTCGGTCAACTGATGATAGATTAAAAGCAATTGAGGAGCAACTAAAACTGCTAACTGCAGGACCTTCACGCGGTTATTACAATCGTGGTCGAAGTAATTCTCGTGCAAGAAATCGGTCTCGTTCGACAAGCCGGTCTTACAGAAAGCGCTCAAATCCTGATATATGTTGGTATCATGAAAAATTTGAAGCTAATGCTAAAAGATGTAATGAACCTTGTAAATTTAAGAACCAGCAGGGAAACTTAAACCACCCGTAGTGTCAACGGCAGATACTACGGAACGACAATCTAGCCGCTTGCATGTGTACGATAAAAAATCCCGGAAGTATTTTCTTATTGATACAGGCGCTGACATATCTGTTTTGCCGCCATCTTTCAAGCGTTACGCACGATCATCATCTGGTCACCCTACTCTGTTTGCTGCCAACGGTACACCCATTCCATGTTATGGTACCGTATCACTAGCGTTAGATATAGGTTTAAGACGGAATATTATTTGGAATTTCATCGTAGCTAAAGTAAATCGACCCATCATCGGCGCGGATTTAATAAGACATTACGGTATAATTATTGATCTACGTCAGAAACGTCTCGTCGATAGCCTCACCACTATCTCTACTCCGATGCAAAACATGAAAAGCCCTGACATTACTATCCGAACAGTACAAGAGGAAAATAAATACACTGAACTTTTACGAAAATATCCAACTCTGATGGAAGCTGAACGTTTACCTGACAAGTAAAGCATACTACAACTCACCATATAGTTACAAATGGTCCACCTATATACGAACGTGCTCGTAGATTATGTCCTGAACGTTTGAAGATTGCTAAACGGGCATTCGAATCAATGGTAGAACAAGGTATATGCAGACCATCCAGTAGCAGTTGGGCATCACCTCTTCACATGGTTCCTAAGAAAGGAGGTTCTTGGAGACCATGTGGAGACTACCGAAGGGTCAACGCTGTGACTGAACCAGACCGATACCCGCTTCCACATATTCAGGATATAACTCAAAATCTTCACGGTTGTAAGATATTTAGTACACTAGATTTAACTAAAGCTTACCATCAGATCCCAGTTGAACCAAAAGATATCCCAAAAACAGCAGTCATAACACCCTTTGGATTACGAGTTCGTCAGGATGCCTTTTGGATTGAGAAACGCTGGGTGCACGTTTCAAAGATTCATTAATGAAGTTTTAAAAGGATTAGATTTTGCATTTCCATACATGGATGACGTTTTAGTTGCCTCCAAAGACGAAGCTGAACACTTAAAACACCTCGAGATCATATTTAATCGCCTGATGCAACATGGACTAACTGTTAACCCCTCGAAATGTAATTTTGGAAAGACCGAAGTAGATTACCTAGGCCACAAAATCACAGATGAAGGCGTTAAACCAATTCCTCACAAGGTAGATGCTATAATTTTATTCCCTCGACCGTCTGTAATCAAAGAACTCCGTAGTTTTATCGCTATGTTTAATTTCTACCACAGATTCATTCCTAAATCGGCAGAACTACTTGCTCCTCTGTCTGAATTGATGAAAGGCGCCAAGAAAAATGATACTAGGAAAATAGAGTGGTCAGAAGACATGAACATCGCTTTCGAGTCATGTAAGCAAGAACTGCTTCCTGCACAACTCTGCTTTTCTTAACAATAATTCAAATATAGTTTTGGTTACTGACGCTTCAGACGTCTCAATTGGAGCAGCTCTAAATCAGATAGAGGAAAAGGGAATTCGTCCAATTGGATTCTTCTCACGGAAATTATCTCCAGCTGAGAAGAGATACAGTGTATATGACAGAGAACTCTTAGCTATCTACTCTGCAATCCGGTATTTCAGACACCTCTTAGAAGCCCGCCAATTCAAAATTATGACCGATCATAAACCTCTCACTTTTGCATTTCGGCAGAAGATGGAGAAGTGCTCTCCTCGTCAAAACAAGACATTTAAGTTATATTGCACAGTTCTCGACTAACATAGTTCACGTGAAAGGCGAAGACAACGTCGTAGCTGATGCTATGTCACGTATTGATTCTATAACTGGGCTCTATAATTGACTACAAATCTCTTGCTTTAGCTCAGAACAAAGATACCGAACTCCAGGATATGTACGCAAACAAAAGTTCATCACTAGAATTAATCAAAGTATGTATGTTTAATTGCGACGTCTCTATAATCTGTGCCATATCTGACGGTAAACTACGCCCTTATATGCCACCAGAATTTAGACGACAAGCCTTCGACTCCGTTCATAACTTATCTCATCCCGGAAGAAGAACCACAATAAAAATGGTTTCTGACAGATTTGTTTGGCTGAACATGAAAAAAGACTGCTTAAATTGGGCTAAACAATGTTTAGAATGTCAACGCAGTAAAGTACTAGACACACCACATCTCCATTATATCAATTTCCTTTGGACAGCGAACGATTTTACCATGTGCACATTGATCTAGTAGGACCTTTACCTCCAGTTAAAGGGTACAAATATCTACTCACATGCGTACACAGATATTCCGTTGGCCAGAAGCCGTGCCTCTCTCGGACATTACTGCAGAGACGGTAGCACGTGAATTCTTTAACTGTTGGATCAGCAGATTTGGCGCGCCTGCTATAATTACAACTGACCAAGGACGCCAGTTTGAAGCAAGCCTATTTTCGGAACTGCTGAAAATATGCGGAATTAAGAGAATAAGAACTTCAGCATACCACCCTCAAGCAAATGCTATGGTTGAATCTTTCCATAGACCGCTGAAAAGCGCGTTAAAATGCCATTCAAGTATCCATGACCTGAGGCACTACCAGCAGTAATGCTTGGCCTTAGAGCAGCATATCGGGAAGATTTAGGGGCGAGTGCAGCAGAATTTGTTTATGGTACACCATTAAGGTTACCTGGCCAATTTCTGGAAAAACAAAACGCATCTCAATTATCTCACCATGATTTATAAACCATCTTTCGGAAACATTTCATCATCTTAGACCCACGACGCCGTCTTGGCATGGAAAGAAAAAGTATTCGTCAAAAAGATTTATTAACGAGTACACACGTGTTTGTAAGAGACTGTGCTACGAAATCACCACTACAACCACCATACTTAGGCCCATACAAAATAATCGTAAGAAAAGAGAAAACTTATACCTTACTCATAAAAGGAGAGGAAAAGAGTATTTCATAGACAGACTCAAATCAGCTTACCAAAAATATAAGCAAAATTGATATCAACCGTTATACCTATCCCGAAGAGACACCTCACTCAAGACAAGAGTCAAGGAAACTAGTGTCCTTCTCAGACTCCGTCCTCTAGGGGGGAGTCGTATGGCGGTTCACCCTTAGATTTGAAATAATAATAAAAAACTGACATGTTTACTTTATATTAAATATATTCATTAGTAGTGTTGTGGATGCGGACCAAGTTGTTATTATTAGCTAGAATAGAGCTGTAATAGTAAGCACTACACGTTTTTTAACTTAAGATAAAAATCAAAATAAATGTTCAAATGGTAACATTTTCGTACAAAATAAATGGCGATGAGATAAAAAACAAGAGGAGTTAATTATTTTTGGACACACAACTTTTATTTCTAAGATGAATTTCAAGTCGGAGACACATTAAGCAGTAAAATATATATATTTTCAAGAATATGTTTTCTTAAAATCTAAGAGTAGATTAAATTAAAAAATATCGAGTGCCAGAAATCCATGTAAACGTGTATACTTAGATCTCTTGCCAGTGCCAAGTTAGTTTAGAGAGCGGTAATAAGCGTAGATGATAACGAGTGAGTAGAATGACAGACCTGTAAATTCGAGGGAAAGATAAGTTATCTTTGAACTTAAGTGCTCGTTACAACATCAACATAAACAACGTCATTCCACAATAGTCTAATACAATAAAAGCTAATTCTAATATAACTAGATGAACTGTTTAATCTTATTTTGATTTCTCTACACTTACGTTTTTTTTTTTTAATTTTACTTCTTTTCCTTTTATATCATTTTCTGCTCATAGTAGTTTAGGTGAAATTATACAAAATGTTAACAGGCTCCGTTAATTTTGTAAGCCAAAAGCTTGCGGTGTCAATTTATAATAAACTTTTATGGATTGAAGTTGTTGGTGTTATTATTAATGGTAACTCTTGACATCTAATAAAGGACCATAATTATGCTTTTTTAACTTAAATTCAACAATTATACCAGATAGAACATTTCAGATGCACCAATTTTTTAAATCCTTAAAAATGAGGAGAAAACCTTGTCCTAGACTTTCGAAAATCCTCTCTAACTTCTGTAAATTGAGGCTTGTTAGTCCAAATTTACCATTATTATTTTATTATGGAGGCTTGATACCATTTTCGAAAGCCTAGGACCATGATTTCCCTTTAATTTTAAGGAATAAATGTTGGCGCATGCTCCATCTGGTATATATATATATATATATATATATATATATATATATATATATATATATATATATATATATAATATATATATATATATATATATATATATGTGTGTGTGTGTGTGTGTGTGTGTGTGTGTGTGGTGTGTAAACAGATTTTTTCTTATCGTATACAACTTAATCTTAAAAGTTTTCACTCATTGTAAAGTTTGCGTTCAACATAACTCCGTTATTGAATTGATTTCTAAAGATGCAACATGTTAAGAAATCGTGAACCCTTTAACAGTAGGTGAAATGTACATTTAATTTCAAAAATATGAAATAAATCTAAAGCATGGATAGAAGCTCTAGTCAAAGTATAAGCCAGATATCCATTTTCCAATATCGATTAATTAAATCCACTATCCACTAATCGATTAATTTATAACGCTTCTTTAAAACTGCGCATGTTACAATGCACAGCACCTATAAATTTAGTAATGTTACATCACACTGACATAAATCACAATAACCTAATTTTATATTTTAACTCAAACCACTGTTTTCTCGTCTTTTCTATAAATCAAAGCAATTATTATTTATGCCTGAAAACTTAAAACAAAAAGATAGAGCCAAACAAAATCTCAAGTTCTCTCAATAAATTCGAAGTAAAACTTAGCTAAGCTCGTTATTTTCTACGATAAACTTCCTATTAATTTTAAGAGATAAAACTTTAACTGACAAGAGCTCCTTAATATTTATTATAATTCGCATGACTGATCTTGGAAACTTAATAAGAGTTTATGGAACTTACAGGTGTTTATAAGTAAAGTTGGTAAGTAGGATGATTTGAAGTAGATTTCGTGAATAAAAGCATTACCAATACCAGTAAAAGGTAAAACCAAGCAACATGCCAATACAATGCTTATCCCCATTATTATTCCTAGTAGGTTATTCACCATCCATGGTATAAGGAGATATTTTTTACCCTGAAATAAAACAAATAATGTAAAATTAGGTACTACTAAGTATGTTCCTGAATAAACATAATACAATGAATAAAACTTATTGTACTACAATAAAATAGTTATTTAAGAGGGGATGGAAAAAGATTTACAGCTTAAGTTTAAATTTCCCCGTGAGGAAAAACCGAAGGTAAAACTTTATTAGTGCCCGAGCCCAATAAGCCGAGGGAGATAAACTAGTTAGCTTCCGAAGCTGTACTTAGGGAGATAACACGAGTGCTGAAACCTTCCATTCCTGTTGCAAATACGATTTCATCTAAGATTTTTAAGAACTATTTACAAACAGATAAGTAAAATAGTTGGATGTACGGGTCCGGGTGCTGGGAAAATTTGCTATAAATGCGTGCTACCGTGCTTAACAATGCATTCCTTGTTTAAGTTGATGCTTGCTTTCTAACTTGTGCTGTAGCATTACTTATCCCATCGTTACTGCATTTTTTTCTGGATGTTCAAAGAAAATGGGAATATTTATCTTTTTGGTTTAACAAAACTAAGATTTTTTTCAAAGAAAATTTGCTAAAAGATATTTTGATGATAAAATAAAAATAATGAAATATAATACAATAATAAAATATCAATGACATTAATTAGAATACAATATTTTAATGAGGTGTTCAACTAAAGTGAAAAATGAAACCAAGAACACTCTATTAAAGAAGAACTAAAGCTTTTGATTTAAGCTTCTAATAACAGAATGCAGCACCTGTATCGAAGTATAATTCGGTGCAAAGATACTACTATAAATTAGGATTTATATTATATCCTACTCTCCAGCCTTTCTTGTAATAACATGGCAGTCTGACCTTTTAACACCTTCGTTCCTGGCAATTTCGAGGTGGTAGTCGGGGAGGGAAATCAAGTCCTTAGATTTACAGACTTGCTTTTCACTAAACTAATGTGAAAATATTACATAACAAGCCTATGACACTTGGGACAGATCGAAAACTATAAATTATATTTTCTATGGTTATAATATTTTTCTTATTTAAACGAATAATAAGAAAAACATCTTTAAATGTCAAAATATTTATGAAACCCTTATAATTATAGTGAATTTTTAGTTCTAATATCAAGTTTCAAGTTCTTAATATTAGTTTTAATTATTAATATTATTTTGAAATGACATTACTTCTAAGAATAATTATGTGAAACGAATTGTATTCTCTGTAGATTTATATTTATAGCTTTGTATTATTTATTTTTAATATCAAGTAACTATTCTTAAGAAAAAATATTATGTTCAAAATATTAAAAGTAATAAATTAAAGAAGCCCCAACTAAAAACATGACATTACCATATTTGATAATGCAATAAATAAAGATTTATATAAAGACCGTCTGGCTTAAAAATGCATGCCAAATGTATTGAATATACCCAAAAAATTAAGACTAAAAAAAATATTTAAAAAGTACAAATTAAAAAAACATGAAAAATTATTACCACAACTATACCGTAAAATAGGATTCCTGAAATGAATAACTGAATTAAACAAATACCAAATAAAACTTGTAGTGTGTTTTGTACAGCGGTTATGGCTGAAATAAAGAATAAAAAATCAATTCTTTTAACGATTTAAATATTTAAATATCATAAGAAGACTTAAAAATTACTTTTTTCGTACTTGTTCCGTTTATATATTTTGGTTTGCAGTTTTAAATTTATTATAATTATTATTTTATTTTGTTAAAAATAATGATATCGCGTAAGAGCAGACCCTCGTACGATAATTTTTATAGCTTATAGATATGTATTTATGAGAGAGGACTTGGTTAAAAATGACAAAGCGAAATCCTTTTTCAATATTTAAAAATACGAAACTACTCACTACTTTCTCCTCACAACTTCGGACTCGCCTCACTCGTCATGTTTGTCATGTTTGACAAACATGATTCACTCGCTAAAGAATGTCATGTTTGTCCTAAGCTTAAGGCAGTATTATTCAGTCTCGCTATACTTTACATCAGACTAATAAAGTAACCTAATGTAGGGTGTTACAACTTATAAGTTACCTAGCAGTTAGAATATAGTTTTAGTGCCTGATTTTTTTATATTAATGCATCATTATGTATTAGCAATTAATTGCATTAATTTATTACATTTAAGCAATATAATTTCAAATAAATGGTGTAAACAACAATCAATTCATCAGTTTCATCCTTTATGTGTTAAGCGTTCTTTTTATTTTTTAAACTTTAAAAAAAATATGAATTATTATTATTATTATTTACACATTATTTTTTTCTAAATTCCTAAGAGAGGAAATGTAAAGAAATACAGGGGAATAAGAATATTATTCATAGGTTTTCATTTTCACTACAAAGCTCAATTTCTAGAATTACTTGACACGAATAAAACTAACCTTCCTCGTGATCCCTGTAAAAGAAGCTGAATAAAGGTGAATCCGCGAGCCAATTTTCTCCTACTACATACAAGCCGCATGTCACAAACGAACAATTTATCTAAAAACGAAGATTTTTGACAAATAAACACGAGTGAACTTTTGAGCATAGAAATAAGTTATGAAAGGAACGAAGAAAAGAGTCTCTCCACAAAATTACTCAACGACTTGAAGATGTCAGTGAGTCGTGATAGACTCATCGATATCGCACATTCGAAAAATAAGAAAAGAGTACTACTGATTCTATTTGATTTTATCAAGCTTTTAATATTTTTCATATTACTGTTTGTTTATTTATCTCTGGAACTGATGATGATGACCTCATTCTAGGTTAAAAGTTCATTAAATAAATTAATAATTTTGTGGAGAGACTCTTGTCCTTCGTGGCATTGTTCTGAACAATTCCATTGGTGATCATTCATTTCATTGTTTGATTATTTTAATCAAATAATTTCGAAGACTGTAATGAGAAGTGTTTTAAGTGAAAAAAACTTAACTACTGAGTTTCAATAACTGGCTGGCGCAGTTCTTGAGATATTTAAGTTTAAAGGCAAGCTATGGAGCAGCCCGAGTTTATCTGTACATAATAAAGCCGAGACAGAGTAGCTTAAATCCATATTTGGCAGCTGGGTTTATTTTTCAACAATTCTTCATGCGAAATTTCACATCTTAAATTGTACGTCCCTTAATATAATTCGACGCCCAAGGCTACAGATTATATGACCTATGTGATAATCAAATAATGATGTTACTGCAATAACAACAAGACATTTATCTAAAGTAAATATCTTTATTATGCTAGCCTTTAAAATTTTACTTGTTTATAACTTATCGTCATTTTTATCAGCAGTTGTGGTTTCATCCACAAAAACAATTTGGTGGAAGTAAAAATAAGTCTTTATTAATATCTAAAAAGTTATTCAATAAAACTAGGTATATCTACACAAACTTAAAAAAGACGGAAAGATGAAATAGTTTAATGAAGCACAATCATAAATAATCAATAAGCATATAATTCGAGAATAATTGAATAATTCAAATAAAATATCTTTTTTTGGTTAGACTAAACAATTATAGAACCAAATAATTTTTGGATAAACAGAGCGATCGCGCTCAAACAGACCATTTACCCATATATAACTTTACTTATAGAAAAACGGATCTGACAATGATAATTACGATGCTATCACAAGCGTTTAGTCTGGTGTTTATTTATTTATATACATGCTTTATAATATAAAAGTTTATTAATTGACATTATATATGATTTGTATGATTGCTTAAGATAATAATGATTGAGTATAAGAATAATTCGTGTCAAATTTAAGGTGAAACCAACAGTTGAAATAGCAAAAGATTGTTTTGCTGCTACGATTTTAGTTTAGATTTTATAACATGAATACGCTATTTGGACAAAATAAATGAAACAATATTATGTGCCCTCTCATCACTAATAACTTGACACTACATTTATTGACCTATAAGAGTGCATTAAAGTAAACTACATACCAAACTTATAATAGCTATTAGAGTACTAGCTGTTTTAAGTGTGACACCACACCATTTTTTTATGTCCTGTCTGGATTCGCACGCATGTATCTCCATAGATCAGGGCACAGTTCAAAGTTTAGTCTTCTTGACATCTGGTTTGACGTTTATCGTCATTCCAGGGTTCAGAACATTACTTAAATCGGCACATTCACATTTTTAATAACAATTTTTTTCATTGCTTTAGCGAATTCAAAATATTATTTACAAGTGAGGTTATTTATTAAAATGTTTGTTTACGTTCAAAAATTTACCATAATAATAATTGTTTATAACCTTTAAAATCTTGTTACTTTATTTTAACCAAAGATTATAAAATATACAGTTATTGCCCACTCCTGAAAATAATTTCTTTGAAAACCCTCAAGAATTTAGAAGCATAAAACAAAGAATAACCTAGTTTTTGATAGAAGTTTTGATACACCATGTATAGGATTAACATCAATTCTTACATTTTCCACTTAAACTATATCAACGTAAAACAATTAAAATTATACTGACTAGAATACAACAGTGCTATTTAAATCGTTTTTACGAGGAGTTATAAAAAGATTACAAAAAAGAGTACAGAGTACCTCAGTACTCTTTTTTACTACTTCGGATTCACTATGCTCTTCCTCAGGATGTCATGATTATCCATATCTTAGGGTGATATAACATCGGTCTCCCTACGCTTGACCTCTAAGTAAAATATTGATTTAAACTCGGGTTGGTATTACTTCGGGCTCGCTATGCTCGATCTCAAAATAAAATAGTGATTCGAAGTCTAGGGTGTCGATAACTTTGGACTAGCTTCCTCGCCTTAAGAATATTAATCTTACCCAAAGCTTATGGTGGTATAACTCAGGTCTCGCTACGCTGGACCTCAGAATTATCATGTAACCCAATTTCGAGGGCACTAAAACTTAAGGCTGATCAAAGCTTAGAAAATTATGACAGGAGGCAGCCATTCGATCATAGAAAATTCTGGCGCGGTGTCCACATGTCGGCAAATTTCCTTCGGGACGGGTGCTTCCGTGCTTAACAACAATCTTGGTAGAGACGTTAATTTATATATATATATATATATATATATATATATATATATATATTATATATATATATATATATATACGTGTATGTATTTACAGGGTGTTTCATATAAACTCTCCACCACAGAAGTAGGTGATAATAAAAAAAAGTAGGACACAAAAAGGCCTATAATATACACCCATATCATCAAGTCTTTTCCCACAAGGTCAAATTTAATAAATAAGTAAAGCCTCAACGGAAGATCAACATATAGTTGAGACCTATTTTTTATTATTTTATTGCTGTTTATGTTATATTGTTTTATATATTTTTATACTTTTTTTGTATTTTCAAGAAAATAAAAGTTATTTGAATTGGGCTGAACTTCGGGTTTTTTTACCTTAACTGGTTTTTTTAGAGCTTTTGCAAATAAGAAAAACTTCCCCCTAAAAAGTTAGCCTAAACAAGTGGGTGAAACCCGCAATATAACCTCAAAATCGCATTTTTCCTTAAAGGGTTTTTTGACCAAAAGCCATTCTCGAAGACTGCATATCGATATCTTTGTTAGTTTCCGAGAAAAAATAGAGTGTCTTTCCAGTGATACACCCTAATTATGTATAGAAAACTTCTAACCTTTGTTTTCATGTATGATTCGAGGCCTGACCATGTTATGTATATTTAATATATACATACATGGTATTTATATTATATATATATAAATATAATATTTATAACTCATGTAAATATTTTAGAAACAAATAAATAATGTATGGAGAAAGTATTTTTTACAAATCTAAAACAGCAAATACATTAAGTAAAAAAAGTACATAGTTTCAAGGATATCTAATTACACATAATGAAGTAAACCCAAAAATTCAAGAAGATATTATAAAGTCCATGATTGATCTCCCAAAAAAATTAGAGTGAAAAATTCAAAATTATGACTTTTTCTCATAAAATATAAATTAAAATTTGTGATACAATCATAAAAGATATTTAATGAATATCTTATAGAAAATATTTAATGTATATTAAATCGATTATTTAATCTAAAAAAACATTTCCTGAAATAAAATTAAAGTGTACAAAAATGAAACAAAATCGCAAAAATATTTTTAAAAAAAGATATTCGCGGCAAATTTGAGAACCTAATGACAATCTGACATCATGATTAAGATAATGCCACATGTTTAAACCTAATCAAATTAAACTCAATGAAATCTTGGCGTTTTTCACTCTAATTGTTCTCAAAACCACTATACGAACGTAGTAAAGAATTCATCGGATCTTTTATGCTTGAGGTGGCAAATAAATTGTTTGCCACTGTAGACAATAAAAAGTAAAACCTGCCTTTAAAAGTCAGAGGCGTTTCAGATCGCTTCTTTTGATAATGTTAAAAACGTGCATCACCTAATTTATACTTAAAGTAGCATCCGCAGCTGGATTTATACTTTTAATATCGGATACATGATCTTGGTGCATAATATTACAAAGAAAAGACTTTAAATTTACCTGAGGGAAACTAAGTTAAAATAATTAGATGAGACAAAACTAAACTTCAAAAAATAAGCTCTTGAAGCCAACTATTGATATTAGCCTTAGCAATAAGGAAATGATTCCATGATCAAGGTCCTACACATCTTTCCATCATATTACAGATAACATATAAAACTAATTATAAGACTTATAAAACAAGTCGAAGTAATTATTGGTTTTATAAAGGCTGTGGATCACACCTCCTCAGCTCAAACTTGACTTCTTCTCTTTATTTTCTTATTCTTCCATTTTTTAATTCAAATTATCCTCGGTTCAATAACTTTTAAAATGTAATTATTTTAATTCCTCGAGTTTTTTCTTATCTTATTAACACCTTAGCATGCGTCCGGTTAGCTTTGAATGCAGATGAAATGACAGTGCGATTTTAGTCATTACTTTTAGTCGGCGAGAATTCTGGGTGGGATTCAATGTAAAAATGATCAGAGCTTTACTTGTTTTTAAGTTAATTAACGAAAAAAATTATGTTCAAGTAGTAAGAAGACTAAGCACCATTTTTATACATGCACTAGTGCAACCCACAAATAAGTTAAGAAATAAAAAAGAAAAAAATTAAAAAACAAAATATAAACAAATAGTAAGCAATTAAAGATTGGTTATTGTTTAGTTTTAAGAGGAAAACTACCGCACAGATTGAAAATTTCAAAATATGATGACTAACCAGCGACCCGATTCTTACACTTTATACTTCACTTTACTTTATGAGTAAGATAATTCATTAATTTTTATGAAAAAATTAATGAACGAAACGGGTACCGACAGAGTACTGTATTACTAGAATAGAAAATTATTATTTGCTTATAACATTTAATATAATTGTCTGCAGTTGCTTATTTCATTGAAGCACGTGTCTAATTACGTAAAAGGTCTAAATTATTCATATCTAGAACTAGTTCCTAAACATCCAGATTTTTGAGTTATCTGAAAAACAACCTCAGAGAGATTTATATGAATGGATATTTCTTGTAGATAATTAATTTTGAATGAACATTTTTTATGTTATAATTTTTATGGCTATTAGTAGGGAAGCCTCTTTCCATAATAAATAGCTTGTTTTATTCAGTTTAACCAAAGAAATTAAATCAATTATGAGCTGATACTTGCAGCTCATATTGAAACATATCAATATCCTAGTTCTGCTACTATAATTGTTTTCATTACATTAAATCACAAAACTTATAACGTTGGATTTAAAGTGTCATCCAATTTATTAAAAAGTACACTAAGTTGTCTCCATTCGAGATTAGAATTGATCCAAAGCCCCTTTTTAAGTATCATCAAGTTGGGGGTTCAAGTGTTATAAATCTTAATTCTTCATCCTGTATCTGTGAGAAAATACTTGGTATATAATTTATATCTTCAATATCTTAAGTATGAAAAGATGACAGATCATATAGATTTTATTTCGCTTATTACAATGAAAAACCATTAATTATGCTATCCATTATTTGCTTTTTTCATGTCAATGACCGCCGAAGATACGTTAGTTGGTAATGAACTCTGACAGTTGAACTTATTTAAAGTAAGATTAATAAATCCCTGAAGAAATGAAAGAAAAAATTCTGATAATAGAGATGGGAAACAGAGAAAAAGAGTTAGATCATTAAAAATTAATACAGTCCTATGAAGTTTCAAAACCTACTAAGATTGGGGATTAAATTAATTTAAATTAAAATGAGAATCAGTTTAAGGCACAGAAGAGACTTGATATCATTAGATTAAATCTAAAGAGGCACATCTTGTCCAATTTTAATTCAGCACAATTTAAGTTTTGTATGAGCGTTTACTAGTAATAACTAATTAAGAAATATTTAATAAACCTCGTGTCTGATATCTTAAAACACTTATCACAGGGTAAACTTTTCCTCAGCTTATCGAATAACAATTATTTTCACCCCTAGCGAATCGCTTCCCTTGTTTTCAAGAAATAATATTTATTCTTAAGTTTCACCTGCCCACGTACTGCCCAGTCACGTCGCTCGAAGTTGATTTGACCAGAATCCCACTATTCGTAGATAACAAGCCGTATCACTATTTATACTTGTTTATTACGTAAAGGGGTATACCACAGCTAAATTTCAACTCAATTAGAATATTTTGCACTTTTTAACAGACCCCCGTTTTATTAATATTTAGGGATCCTGATCTCAAAAATTGACAAAAAATGGTATTGCCCTGAAAGGCTTCTGTGATTATGACTGAATAAAAGGTTTTATTTTTGGTTGGATCCCCTTAAGATAAACAGGGCCCACAAATACTGATAGGGGCTCCAAAAACTATTTAATTTTATGAGCCCTGAGAATAAAGAGAAAAAGTCTCTTGTGCTTTGCATTATCCGTTGATTTACTATTTATCCATTATTACCTAAGAAATAAGAGATTTTATTTATTACATGGCATTTAGACTTGTAGACAAAATAGGGATTTCCTTAATAACTTCCTTCATTAGTACCACAATAGTACTTCAAAGCGCCACACACACAGATATATATATATATATATATATATATATATATATATATATATATATATATATATATATAATATATATATATAGACATTTTATAAAGAAGAATACAAGCTTGGTATCAGGAGTTTGACGATGAAAATTTGGTATGTGGATACAAGTAGCATTTTTTAGTACAGCAGAGAGTGAGTTCTTCTATTTGCCGCGAGGAGAACTTTTTTGAGGAGCGCATAAATGAAAACATTTTTGTTGTAGTTCAGTTATATTTTCCATTACATGGCAAGACTGTTTAAACAGTAGTCTCTTTCTTTCTGTTATCTATTTCTTCTTTCTTTACAATTAAAATTAATTATATATTTGTATTTATTTAATAGAAAGTATTATATACGGTGTTTAATACTGATTTAAGTGACATTGAGGAGGTAGCAGCTCAGTTAAAAGCTTTAGTGATTGAAGTGGTAAAAAAAAGTTGTAAATGTTTTTATTTCACCTACTTACGGCTGCAAAATTAGTAATTACTGAACTTGTTATAAGCTGCAAAATGTCATTTCACTAACACTGTCGACAAAATATTTAAAAACAGTAATGGTAATGCTCTACCACCTAGGGAGTAATAGTACATTTAAATATATATAATGGTAAAAAAGTCAAAACACCCAAGGAGAGGAATGAATGAGTTGAGGTTATTATGTAGCAGGTTATTGAGTTAATTTCGGTGTCTTTCGTCTGGTAAACAAGATTGTTTATAGTAATATTTTCTATATTACCGGCTAAGGTGTAACCCTTATAACATAAGAAGTAATATATTATTACATTATTATTTTTTTCATTTATCTAATTATTTCTGTTCCTAACATTTCCTACTTTCACAAGTTACTTTTATGTTTCTTTTATCTGAAAAAGTAATATTTCCACAGCTTCTCCTGGAAATTCAACCCTCTTCGAGCAAACTTTACTCGTCCATAACCGATTATAATTCGTTTTATTCCCAGCGGTCACTCAATCAGGTACTGACCTCACTCGATGCTGCTAACTATTAGCGATCTAACTAAAACGTGGATATTAAACCGTATAAAAATGAAACTTAGTATACTCATTTTATTACATAAAGGAATACGTATGTACCAAATGTCAATTACATTGGATTATGTTTCTATTTTAAACAATTTAAAAAACATAAATGTCATTCGAATAAAACTGAAATAATGAGATAAAACTCAGCACTTTTTTTGGTTCATTCAAACATTTTTCAGTGTTTATAACTCTTTTATTGAAGACGAGTAATAGAGTCATAAAGAAGTAATTTTCCGGATAGCGCAACTAGATTTTTAATTATTTTATGTACCATGTAATTAACATTGTAGACATATGCAAAAATGCTAAAATATCAGTTTTTCCAACTTCTAGGAAGAATGGCTTAAAATTTTCACTATGGAATGTATAAAAATATTTAAATTTTCTTAAAGGGCATTCATAGAGAAGTTTTTTCCGTTCTTGGCTGAACTTTTGCTCATCTCTTACTTCCTCTAATGCCCTACCATAAAATTCCATAAAATTCATTTTTTCAAAATACAATTTTATGATGTAAGGTCAAATATTTTTTTAAAATATTAAATTTGACCTTGTGGGAAAACGGTTAGAGATCGGGGTTTATATTATAGGACATTTTTTGTTCCTTTTGAGGTGTACTATCACCTCCTTTTCTGGTGGACACTTTATATGAAACACCCTGTATATATTATATATAATATATATATATATATATATATATATATATATATATATATATATAATATATATATATATATATATATTATATATATATATATATATATATAATATATATATATATATATATATATATATATATATATATATATATATATATATATATATATATATATATATATATATATATATATATATATATATACTATATATATATATATATATAATATATATATATATATATATATATATATATATATATATATATATATATATATTATATAGCTTTGTTTCAACTCTCCATCATTAACACACAAGAAGCTACAATAATAACAGACACACACTTACATTTAGACAGACAAAAAGGCAAAAATCACTCAGGAGGTCTTACACACCAGAAATGGATAATTCAATTGGAATCCCGGTTTTTGGATTTCTAGTACAAACACAAACGTTTCCTATATACCAGCGGTATAAAAAAAGAAAAGTAAAATCTATTAATTATTTAAATAACAATTTAATAGATAAAATGGAAAGGTAAAACAAGGACCTTATAACCAGTATGATGGTACAAGACAAGTTAATTGTACGTAATTTCCAATTTAACACTCGGCTGTATTATAATTGTGACTTTATAGGTCAAAATCACTCTACAAGGATCATCCTAACAAGTGGGCCTACCATACACTCAATCTCTTTAATTGTGCTAAAAACCGAGACGGGGATGGTAATAGTAGGTAGTATACTAGGTGGTAGAGTACACTTCCTTGGGTATAACATATTAAGTTAAGTTCACTAAAATTTACTAATTAAAATTAAAAGTAAAATAAAGTAAAACAAAACAATTTTTTTATAGATGTTTCAATTTAAATATAAATATACAATATTAAAACAAACACGACACATTTTTATTTTATTAAAACTGAATCTACTGTGGCATGATTGCACTATTTCTCATCCTTGTAGAGTCCTGTTTCTATCAAAAGTTAACGATCAGGTTAATATATTTTCGTGTTGTTTAGTTGGCAACAACTTCCGGTGATGAGAGGCGCTTGCCCTCATTTTTGTTTCGGTCGTCCTCCTAGGCAACCAGCAGTGGGAAAGTAAGTTTTTGTAAATATGTGATTGTGTATGTAAATTTTGTGTCTGTGTAAGTGGTCTCCTATTATAACTTTAATTATATTTAATTCAGTTAATTTTATCCAATTGGCTTATTTATTCATTTAATAATTTAATTATTTCAAAGATAGGTGTGAAAGAGTGTCATTTCATCCCCGTGACCCGGCTTGTGCATAGTGTTGCTTAATGGGGTTGGAAGTTTAGGATGCTTCGAATTTATTCAAAACCCCCACAAGAGCTACACGACCAATCGACATAACCGCACACCCATTTATTTTTAGCTTCTAGCCGAATTAATAATTTAAAATATACTTAAACCAATATTACTTTACTTAAGTAATTTTTCGAAGTATATACACTTTAGGTCTTAGGTTATCTTAGGAATTGGGATAACATAAGCTTGAAATGAGATAAAATTAAATTGAGATAAACTAGTAAGGGCATAACTTCTTTGTTTCGACTAAATATTTAAATTAACTTAAGGGTATCATCATTTTAAAAATGGTATTTCAACGGTTGAATGAATAGTAAAGTATGAAGAAGTGGGCAGTCCAATAGACAATGTCTGTCAGTTCAAACTGACTATAAAAGATGTTAAATTTTTTCGCCGAAGAAGTTAACCCATGTGAAAATACAAGGGGTGGGTGTTGGCAGGGTACAGTCATCCTGCCAAAGTGTTCTCAATTCGAGAGTGGGAGATACCTGGTGGAACCTTAGCCCTGACTTTGAACTTCTTCAGTACAGTTCTCAGCATCATCCAACTAACAAAGGTACATTTCACTCCTTTTTCATACTTTTATTATCGTAATATACTTCGCAAACAGTAGCAAATAAAATATTTAAATTTTAAGGAAAACAGGCTATAAACTACCCAAAAGTCGATATGAAAATTGGTTTAAAAAAAATAATATAATATTTTAGCGAAGCCAATATTAAATTATAATTATCTAAAAGTCAGTCAAATTTGGAAACTGCCCCAAGCAATAGTTACATCAAAGTCAATCTCAACATTGCAGATTTTTAATTATGAAACAGAAGCTAGAAAGTTATAAAAAAAGCCGGTGAAAAAACGATATATAAATTATTTTTTCCCACCACGTTGAATCATTAATATTGAGTACTGTAGATATTAAAAGGTTGCACCTTTGAAATTTAATATTAATTTTTATGAAACATAAGTTAATAAAACTGCATACATTTATATTTTAAAGCAAATTTGAATATTAATGAGATAATAATAATTAGTATTTGCAATAAAATAACACTATATAATTGATTCAATGCAATAAAAACATCTCGATCTCTCATAGCATATACTACAGAGTAACACCCCAATGGAACTAATTATTTAATTCGTTTATTAAAAACGAATCCAATACAACATAAATACAATTTGGTACCTAGAGTTCACCCAGCAAGAAATTTACCCCGCGATCCTACAAGTAAACACAATACAGGCTTAATTAATTTGTCATTTAAAACTTCTAAATAAAATGTTGGTTGTTATACGAAGGTCACAAAATTTTTAGTCAAGTTAATTAATACTGTCTGTGACATAATCTTAGCCAATGAGAGCTTGAGGTGTTGCTATTGTATTGTAACGTCGCGTCCGGTTAAATTTAAATTATTTGTGGTCCAATGATACTTAATATTTTGAAACAATAGAAGGTCAAACTTTAGTATGAATTTATTATTAAAGCAGTTAAAATACAAAACTTTTGTCTTACAATCTAATTAAACATATATTATACTGTATTTTATCAACATCTAAGTAATATTAGATTATATTTTTAAATATTAACTAGAAAAAAATAAAAGAGAACAAGAGTAAGGGAAATCAGTTTTAGTAATGCATCAAGAGGCAAGAGAAAAATAAATAAAGGAACGGTAATTTAGGGGGAATAGGCAAGACCTAAATAAAAAATAAATAGTAAATAAACTTATAATCAAATTAGGAACGTCTTTTAGGGAATGATTACCTTATTAAAAAGTTTTACTTCTACCGTTGTCTACTTCAGCAGAAATAGAGGAGAAGATGCAATTTAGTATTTCCCAAACTCGGCCTTAAAAAAATTGCTTGTACTAACCCCCTTGTTTATTTATTCTTATATTAAGTTTTGTTTTTTTTTTTATTTCTTGGGTAAAAAAATAGGTTAATTTAATAAAAATTTGGAGGGCTGACGTGATAATTGGTATGGCTCCCTAAACTCCTCTGTAAGACCGCCCATGAATAACCTAACTTTGCTACCACAATAAAAAACAGAAATTAAAGACCTTGTTTATTCAAAGTCTTATGAAGTTAATTAAGAAGTTAAACGCTATAGTTATCTCATATCATCTCATCATTTATTAAAACATAATAATATTAAAATTTATTTTCTTAATATTTATAATACTACATCAATGTAAATCAGATTTTAAATTTAAATCAAGCTTTGTTCAATAGTTATTAACAAAGTTGTAAATAATCATGATTGCCCAATTGAAAATATGTGTTAAAACACATTTAGACTAAAAGAGAAAAATATCTATTTAGTCTAGGGCTATAAGTAAAAAAAAATAAATAAAATGCAATTAAAAAAATTCTTTATAATTTTGTATATTTTACTATATAAACGAAAAACTACCGTAGTCCGGCTCTGAGTATGCCGGGTAAAAAGATCTTTAGAGTTTTAATAGAAACTTATTTAATTTATTCTTAAATATTTTAAATTTACTCTTAAAACTCATCACCTTCTAGCTAATTTGCAAATAAAAAATAAATTTATTTCGATTATAAATCATTAATTTACTGGTGTTCATTTTAACGTACAGAAACAAAACAAAATAGCAGTAGTACAAAAATAGCAGTTCTAGTTAAATAAGATCCTTTTATAACTTTGATACGGAATCTGGCACAAATATTGTTCATTATCCGCAAAAATTACTGGGAAAAGAAATTGATTCTTGTTACTCTACTGGTGACGTTGATGACGCGGCTGTTAATACTTAATGAAATCATGCCAGCCCGTAGTGAGCAAATGGGAGAAGCTGACAACCTTCTGATAAACAATCTTATGTAATCAAGTATTAAGAGTGACGTATCATTAAATAACTTGGGAACCCCCTAATATGAATGAATGCGGCTGTAAGTCTTGAAAGTGACATATTTACTTAGAATATAAGGCATAAACGAATCACCAAGAGAGTGCAAAATTTTGTTATTATAAGTATAGCTAATGTTTACCTATATTTATAGTATTAAAAATTTATTTAAGGTATTTAAAGATTTTAAAAAGAATTAAAACTTTAATAAAGCGTTTAAAAGTTTAGCTACAGCTTTATAAATTGATTATGAGATATTTTCTCATAAAATCTCTAATATCTCTCTTAGATATTTTCCTAAAAATTTTATTAATTAAGGTTTTTCTAGAATCAATTTATATGCAATAAATCAAATTAGTTTAAAAGTTAAATAATGATACTATAACACCAAATTTTAGTTAAAACAATTTTCTGAGTTTTTACTCCGACTCAGTCAAGATACAAATATTTAAACTAATTCTCAAAATTCTTGATAATATACCCTAAATTTGGATAATTAATCAAATATTTAAATGTTATAAATGTTTAATATTGCTCTAATTTAAATTTTAAAATTTAACTAATTAAATTATAAAGTTAGTCTTTAAACCACAACATAAAAAGCAATTTCAGTCAAGAATATTAAAATCCTGGATATAAAACAAAAGGTTCAATTTAATTACCTATTTAAATACCTTACTAAAGTTATTATTGAAATACTATAAGCATTAGTTTTTCCTACCTTCTAAGTAAGAAGAAAATTAAGAAGTTGTTTTGCAAATGTAAGGCTGTCAATGACAAGATGAAAACCCAAGTTAAAAACTCAACCAAAGCGACTGAAAAACAAGAAAATTACAGGAAAATTAATTTTTATATTAAAGCGCTGCCTATTTGTAATTTGTATAAAATTAAAATGGTGATTCAGAAGAAATAACACAAACACTAATAGGATACCAAACATTAGTGGATCAGAGGTAAATTTGGTATCTGCAAGTATTTCTGTTTAAACGACTAAAATTTCATCTCATTATGATCTGTAATTTATACTCATTTTATTATATTTATATCTTTTTGAAAATGTAATAAATAGAAAAATTTACCGTTTACATTGGGATTTGGTTGGGATGTTTGCACCCCTTCTCATGACAAACAAATTCACTGTAATTTTTATTTTAGTACGAATAACGTTTAACGTGCTCATTAAATAGGAATAATACACGGCTATAAAAACGTCTTTTAACGAATTTCTAAACTAAAATGACGTTGAATAAAACTATTAAGAAAAATATTTTGTTTCAAGTTTCAAAAACCACTGCGGCTAGAATTATTTCTTTACCGTCTTTTTCTATTAAAGGATTCGAATTTGTTGTGTTTAAATTGCTTTTAAAATTTTT
Source organism: Microvelia longipes (assembly GCA_018340805.1). Classification (NCBI taxonomy): domain Eukaryota; kingdom Metazoa; phylum Arthropoda; class Insecta; order Hemiptera; family Veliidae; genus Microvelia; species Microvelia longipes. The sequence continues at coordinate 48,788,335 of JACMZG010000008.1, read as the reverse complement.
AAATAATCTAAAATTAAACCATTATGGCGACTAAACGCATAATTTATCATAATTATAAGTAGCAATCATTACCTAACAATTACCATATTAAGTAATCGTCAAAATTGCAATTACATTTTGATTGGCTCTAAATGATTAATTGCAATTATTTATATATATGATTTGTTTCTAATTAAGAAATGTTTTGCAATGTTTCAGACTAATATGTGGCACAAAGTACTATTCGTAAGTAAACTTTTTAACTATTTTAAAATAAAAACATATAACTAAAATATTTTTATTTGTGATATTTCTAAAAATAATTGGCAAATACAATAGTTTCAATGGATACAGCTTAACATTTTTATATAAAGCTGTATAATATATGATCGCAAGATGATAAAAATATAATTTCTTGCTAACAGTAAAAATCTTAAATGCTTTAGACAGGAAAAAATGAAAACCACGTGTATTTATTACTTTTAAAATATAATTTTTTTTATAATAATTGAGTGTGACGGCTTTTAACTATTAAATAACAATTAAGAAACCATGTGTATAAATAATTTATATTAATAAATAATAATACCGTCTCTGGAATATTTTAGACATAACAGCATACATTTGTAATTTACAAAATTAAAAGCCAAATAAGGAAATATAAGCTCCCCAATATACAACAAATATTATTAGGACGCATTTGCGAATAGAAAAATACAAAAGCGCATATGAGGTTTTGGAACTTTAACTCCTTGAAAGTATATATATGTATACGCATTTTTACATTCACATCAGGCTGAAGTTACCTCTTAATCTTTTATGATAATTATTGACTCCATTCATGATTCTTGCTTTTTAAAGGAGATAGGTAAGCAAGAAATTAAATATAAATCAATCGGACGAATATTAAAATGGCATGTGTAAAGCACTCCAACTATAGTCTTTGTAACATTCGGTTCTGTTGCATTTGCATGCAATTTTAAATTAAATGATTACCTGTGCGATTAGCCTACGGATATTACAAAACAAGATGGTGTGAAGAGTAATATAACTTTAAAACTCAAATAATGTAAAACAGGATTATAAGAACTTTACAGATAAAATGGTTTTTATAAAAGAAATAAAATTAAGTTGCATTTACATATATGGAAAGCAAGTCTTTATTGTAATTTAAAAGTTCGTAAATTTTAGTCCATTTTTGAATCCAGCTTTGAATTAAAGCTGATTAGAAAAAATTCATTGTAATTTTGATGTATTTCAAATGACAACGACTTTGATAATAATGCCACGGTCAAATTGGTATCACTTCCTTGCACTTCACGCTGCATAGTTTTAATAAAGAGCATTGGGATCCGGTAGTTTTATGAGGTCAGTACTTAATATACAAAGATGTTTTTATATAATTTAAGGGCGTAGCCCCGGTGTTGGTATTTGAAACCCTTCCTGTTGATATTTTGGCCTAAAAGATACCAATTACAGAAGTCCTTGAGAGCATCTCGGTTTTAATACGTCTTATATGATTGGAATAAGACAAAAAATTATCGATTTGATACATCTGCCCTTAAATCCAGGTTTTTGTTATTTAACACCTTTATATTATAATGACTTCATTCTTCAATAATATTACTTTATGAGCAATAATTTAAAAAAACAAAATATTAAATGTTACAGAAATTTTAATTGCATGTGAAGAAATATACTTATAATTATAGAATTTATTGTTGATCAAATGAAATAAGAGTGGTATTAAGTTTTAAATATATTTTTAAAATTTTATTTAAATGAAATTTAAAACAGTTTTTTTTTATCTTAACTTTTCCTCTATATACTAAACGTATAAAGAAAAAGTATTGTGTTTGAAAAGAAATCCAAAAACGGTGTTTCATCAAAATTATAAGTTTTATGTGTTTTTTAAGACCTCCTGAGTGAATTTCACAAAGTTTTCTGCCTGTATTTATGTGTATATCTGTTATCATTGTAGCACCCTGCGTTTAAGATATAGAGATCTAAAACTTGTAAAAAATCGATTTCCATGTCTATTTGTGTTTTCCGGAAAAAATTTCAAGTCATTAAAATTAATTTTAATCACTTTCGAAAATTCATAAAACGTGCAATTTTTTCCATTTTTCTGAAATTCTTACGCATGAAGAATATTAAATATTGTCTCTTTTTATTGATATGAGATCAATATAAGTTCAAGTTTCATTTTATTATCAGCATTAGTTCAATCTTTAAGGAATGACTTTACGTTCATTTAAAAAGAATATTCATGAGTCTATCTACAAATAAATTTAAACTAATGTAATGATGATAAAACGGGCTTTCAACATAATACAGGTGTATTAGATTATACACATATAAAAGTATTAGAATCCATGAACAGGATAAAAATTGAACTAATGATGATAATGAAATAAAACTTAGCACATTTACGTTAGTCCTATATGTACCTACATGCGTGTCATATCTCAAATTGATCAACACATGATTTCCCTTTTTATGATTTTTCTAAATTTTCGCTGTCATTATTGCCGGTTAATGACGTCATAAAAAAATATTTTCTGGATAGCACAACGAGACCTAAAGATTGTTTTTTGTACCACGTTTCAACTCTCCAGCATAAATACGCTGGTTCACTCTTTGCATGACAGTGATCTTATTTCTTGATTCTTGAGAAAATAATTCCCTTAATCTTTACTTAGGCGTATCTTACTATAGACGTAAGTTTTAGCCAAGCTAATTTTTAGAACGAATGCGAGGTGCATGTTTCTAGTAATACTTTGTTTCGAATGTCTTTATTTCATCACCATCGACCGACCACTACCCAACTAAGATTGAGAAGAACTATTGTATCATACCTACATTGTGGTTCCTAAATTGTTGTTACAGTAAATTTAAAATCAGGGATATCATCGAATTTCAGTTGACTGAAATCGCTCGAAGTGTCTATCTCATTACATTGAGTGAGCCAGTAAATCAATAACAGAGTATCAAATCATTCTCCATACTAACAGTTATAATTCGTAAGCTATTAAAGATCTTGCGAGAATCAATAGCGAGATTTTACAGACTTTTGGTAAATTAAATACTTTTAGGGTCTTATTCAAAAGATACAAGGTGTCTAAATAAGTCACCTAGAAATGGTTTTTGTCAAAGACTAGAGCATTGCCGTGCCTTCAGAGGGAAAATAAAATTTCTTTTACAAATTTTAGTACCAACAACGTATTTATCATTCTGATCACAATATACGATATGAGCTGCAAAGAATAAATTTACATTTTTCGTTTTCGTACGTTGTATCAAATATGTAAATCACAGTCAAGTGCTTTATACGCTACTTCCTATGAACTTACCATGTTTCGTCATTATAAAAAATGCGTAAAATAAAAATTAAAACACTTAGTTGTTTTAATTTTTTTAAAGGTGTTTCCTAATTGAAAAACTACATTAATTAATAAAGATAAACCTGACATAAAATAAATAAACAAAAAACATTACTGATTAATTTGCATATTTCCGCATTCTAAAATGTAAAATAAAAGAAATTATGAAGTATTAGTATTAATTATAACACTGAAATTAATTATTTCAGTTATTAATTATCTACAAATGTAGCAGAAATAAAATAATTTAAAAATCAATACTTCACACGGTTTGTGATAAAACAAGTTTTTAAGATTTTCTATTTAACAGCTATTAAACCTTTACAAAGCCATTACCTCGTGTCTAAATTAATTTTCAATTCATTGAAATAAAATCGAAGAATATTATTTTTAAAGTTTGACACACGGCTAAAATCAGTTGACAGCGCGGGAAAATAGTGTTGAGAAACCAATAAGGGTTGCCGGATTTGAAATTGAGGGCGGGGTTTAACAGGTCTAACCTCATTGGCTCCCTCGCATTATTTTCCCACGCTGTCAACTGATTTTAGTCGTGTGTCGTATTAAAGGCACATAATAGAGCTTTATAGTAATTGATAAAAACCCTCGACTTTATATCTTTCCACGTTTCTGGAAACAAACTATTAAATTTAATCATACTTTAATTAATGCATTTCAAGGACAATAAATATTGTTATAGGAGCCATTTAGGCCTAGCGAATTCTACTTGTATAAGATCTAGATATAAGGGGATCTTATATTATCTATAAGATCATATAAAATCACCAATTATTAGCAACTTTTTTTTCGCTTCTGAACACATATAATTCAGTTTCTCAATTAGAATATAACAGAGATATGAATAATAGAGCTTATAAATAAATTAACAAAAGAGTGACAATAAAACAATGTAACGGATCTTTGCATTTTATTGCAAGAATGATTATGCAAAAAGAAGATTATGCCATATTTAAAATTATATTACAACAAGATCTGTTCAACAAAAAAAGAAAATATTAATAATTTGCATAAACAAGAGAAAATAAAGTAGAAGTTCAGGTTTTTAATGATTTAAGTATCAAAGAGACATTAACGTTAAAGAAGGATCTGATATGCATGCAAACTCGTATGTTAAACTAAGGGAATTTCATGTCTCTTTTTGATTGACAAACTTTTGATTGATTGAACAGTTTATATCAAGTTCCTTTATCTACAATTTTATTAAGAATTTCCTTCTACGGTAGAAGCTATTTTTAAATTTAATAAATGTAGTCCAAAGAATCTTCCCAAAGAACCAGATTTTATGCAACATTCCGAATCCTTTTTTGTAAATCCTGACCGGATTTTTTATGCCTTGAGCAGAGAAGATCCGGTTGTAAGAGATGAACAAACTGCTGAAAGACCTAACTATAACTTGCTACCCGAAGACTCAGACCGCAGCTGTAATCAGTTAAAGCCCACCTGTAACTCGTCTTCGAATTCTTGTTACTCATGTTTGATCGTCCTTGCCTTTCCTTTCACCAAAGGTCGATTTGAATCCTCGTTTTGCACTTTTTATGTTTTATTTGCACTCTCAAAATAGGGTAAAGGAGTTTTGCACGTTTTCAGAATACGATGGTAATTAATGTAAAGATGTTTAGAGGACCTTCGCATTATCCCCATAATTAAAATTCTTGTAAGAACAAATTCGTTATAATCAGTTTTGTTTTTAGTTCATTTAAAGATGTTTAAGTAATTGTTAATTTTAACTGTATTTTACTCAAGTACTGGAAGAAACTTGGTCAATAAATAATGAAATTAAAACTTTAAATGGTTAGTATTAACATTATTGAACTTTTATGGATGAGATGATTTTCCGGGCAATATAAAAATTAAAATAAGCATCTACAAAAACCGACATGTCTCTCCACAAAGGAATTATACATAAAATAAGCAGAGCCAGCTTTCGGCTATAATCCCATTACAGTACCGGTGAGTTGAGTACAGGCCTCTAAAAGACAATCCAAAGTCTATCCAATTCAGGCTTCAGGCTTGGGATAGTTTCTTAGATGCCTGCACTAAACTCACCCGCACTGATAATGGCATTATTGCCGAAATCCGACACTGCTTATTTTATGTAATAAACTCCTTTGAGCTCCTTTTTGTATATTGAGTATTATTCCATTGCGCTTCACTAATTAATTAAAGAAGCGTTTTCGTAGCATTCCATAAAAATTAAAATGCATTATAGGACAGCGCGAACTAATTATCGAGGTTTTTATTTACTAATTTATTTTTAATTTTTTTAGGGTTCATTATTATTAAATTATTATTGTAGGTAATTGGCTTATTCCTCGTTAATAATTTGATGGCTATATTTTCTACTCTATATAGACCATTGATATTGCTCGTTAAAAAGTTCATTTACAAAATAGGAACAAAGTATACAATTTTTAATTCGTACGTGAATTAAAATAGTTAAGATTCTGTCGCGGAGATTCGCAATCCGGAAGATTTTCTTTGAAATGCGAGTTTTCTAACTCAACAAACCATTTTTCTTGCATAAGTTTATGCTATATAACCTAGTAGAATAGCTACATGTTATTCAATGTTTTCGTCAGGAAATGAGCATATTATTGGATGAGTTATACATAACAATGCTCATTATTCCTTTAACGGTCCAACTCAGCATTATTCAAAATCTGTTAAATTTCCCTGTATGTTAATTGTTTAAATGTATTAGCGCATTTCTTTTTTAAGTAATGAAAAAATGAGTAACATTAAGTAATGATACTGTTCCCGCCTTGCACAAGAATACGGACCTTCGGCCCGTAGCCTCAAGACTCTAAATAAATGTTAAAATGCAGACAATCTCGAATGTAAATATATAAAGCAAAGAAAATACTTTATTACATTTTTTGAGATACAGTACCATGTTTTAAACTAAAAACAATAGGATAGTAAAAATTAAGTACATACCACAAACACCATAAAAAATTAGTTTGTGTGTATATATATATATATATATAATATATATATATATATATATATATATATATATATATATATATATATATATATATATAATATATGATATATATATATATATTATATATATATTAACAATCTACTGCATAACTATGTAACTATGAGCAATTATAAAATTTTAAAAATAAAACAAGCAATAAATCTTTAACTCAAAAAGCTATAATTAATACATCCAATACATCATTTTTCTGTCAGTTTTTAGACCACAAAAAAACCACACGTGGTCATCAGCCTTAGAAGGTCATTGTGAAAGCCAATCCCTAAAACCGTTGTTAAAAAAAATTAATTACTAATAACTAAATTTATTTCAAAACCACTTGCACTTTTTACAATTATAAAAAATATTCTCATTTAATTAATTACTTACTTTACTTAACATTTAAGATTTATTATTTATCTTTGATTTTATTTATACTTATGTTTCTTTGTTTTATTTTTTAAAATGTAGAATCAATTTATTTAAAACTTAATATTGCTCACGTATATTTTTATATCACAGAAAAAAGTAAGGTTATTAATTTTAAAATATTTTAAGTTTAAGTACATTTATATATTTTTCGTATAAACTCTTTTATAAGCACAAATTATAGTTGTTTTTAAATTAATTGAACTTTAAATAATCTTACAACTTAAGTTCTATAAGTAACATATAATGGTCACATTAAAAGATGGTAATGCCTTAAAGACAAAAATAATCTTTTGAAATTATATATATTAAATTTTTTTGTAGTAGCATTTATTATTAATATTATTATTAACCAAGGTCAATTGTAATCAAAATCCTGGATTCCAAAAACCGATATAAATTAGAAAAAATATACACTATATATACTAAAATAAGAAACAAAATTTTAATAAATAATGTATTACTTAAAAATATTATTCTTTATATTTTTTTTTAAATAAACAAAATCACTATAATTTTAAACATAATTTTGGCAGGAGAATTGATTAATTAGTTTTGCCGGTGTAATAAAAGAACGAAAATTGATATACTTAACAAAACTAACCAATTAGCCACCAAACGGTAATAAATAATGTAATTTTTTCAATTAACAACAGTATACATTCGTTTCAAAAAAATTATTAGCAAAAAAAATATACCTTATCTTAATATGTGATAATCAATTAGTAAATATTATACAGTAGTATAAATTTTCATATTTTGTACGGATCCCTTTAAATAATTTATTTAGTTTTATTTATAAAATCGCATAAATTATATATAGGACGGCTGTAATATAGGCACTTTAGAGTCTAATATTAACCAACAAACAAACAAAAATGATAATCTTAATCAATAGAATTTTGCTGAAAGAGAACGCTGCAATGTTTATTTAAATAAAGCATAATCAGCATTCCTCTAACTAAAGGTCATCATTATTTCCTTACTGCTAAATATTTTATGTCAGTGTTATAACAGTCAACCTTAGAATAATACTAATATGGAGCATTGAACTGTAAACACAATGTTATTCCACTGATAACACGAAAGCCGGTTTACTAGTGATTTTATATAGGGGTACCACCTAACAACAAAACATTATTTATAAATGTGTTATAAACATTCAATAATGATGAAAGATCGTTGTGGAACAAATATAATAACTTAAAAACCTACTGAGTATTTTATGAAATCGGTCTTAAAGTGCATAAGGATAGCAGAATACGACAATCTACATTTAGTTAACGAGGAGTATTTTTAACGTAATTTTAATAAAAAACAACAAAATACAATTTAAAATTCTTAAAAAAATTGTAATGCTTAATTATGTTTAATATATGCTATATATTAAGAATAATCGATCATTAATTAATTTAATTGCTTAATAATAATTAAGCAAACGGAAGTATTGCCAACTTTGTTATAAGAAAATTGTATATTGTTATGGAGGCAGCATTACTTAAGACTACCAGTGAACTAGCTTTGCTGTAATCAGTTATGCTTCTTCTATATAAAGTTTTATTCTATAGTTTTATATATTATATATATATATATATATATATATATATATATATATATATATATATATATATATATATATATATGTATATATATATATTATATATATATATATATATATATATATATATATATACACGCTCTTACTACTATGCATAACTATGTAACTATGAGCAATTATAAAAATTTTAAAATAAAACAAGCAATAAATCATTAACTCAAAGCTATAATTAATACATCCAATGCATCATTTTTCTGTCAGTATTTAGACCACAAAAAAAACCATCATATATATATATATATATATATATATATATATATATAATATATATATATATATATATATATATATATATATATATATATTTATTTATTTATTTATATATTAAAACGACCTATAAATTTTCAGTCATCAGTCAGAGTAAGAAAGTACTCAAAACCTAGCCTCCTAACGTCTCACCGCCACTGCTGACAATTTTGTGTTGGTTTAAAGCCAGTTAAGCTTTACTTTAATAAATATTAACATCAGAGGAGAGACTTATTTTATTAATCTGATTATGATGAACTCTTCTAGCGATGATATTTTGAATCCTCCAAGTAAATCTCTCGTTTTTATTTCATACCTTCCACTACAATTTAAGTTTCGGATAGACAGTTGGACAAAGGTAACCTGTAGGTTTCATTATGGGGAGGTTTTTGATTTTCTGCCACAAATTATTTTTTTAAACATCCTATTCTATACTATGAGATTTTTCATTAAAAATGACTTATAGCGATGGAAAATGATATTTATGAGTTTATTTCTTTTGAAATGAATATAGCAATATAAAATTTAACTAAAACATATAGAACTTTGAATTAAATATAGAATAAATTTAAATTAATCAACTTTTTGACGAATCCCCCATACGAAATTGTTTGCTAAATGAAGGCCTTATTATCATAGCCCATATCAATAATCAGTGCTACCAAATTCAATAATTTAGTACAGCTGTCTATTACCATTTCAGAAATACATATTTATAGTACAAAATAAACTTTATATTTTTCTAATTAATATTTACATTATCTCTAGTAATTACATTGAATTCAAAAACAAGTTATAGGTTTCAACAAGGTTGACCTTAGGTTAAGTTCTCCATAAAGAAGTATATCTTTAAATATATCAGTACATTGCCCTGTCCATGCACATGTTAAATAAATACTTATTTTAAGCTGTCCAGAAATCCATATAAAGATAATTTTAATCCATTAATTTGCCTACAACTTAACTTATAATTTGCCTCTCACTCCTACTGAGAAGACAATATAATTGTACTTAATTGTTATCCCCCCACATCCAAATGTTAAAAATACTTTTCTCCGGTTTTTACATCAAATCTAAAACAAACTAAAGTACAAAACTCGTTTACTAAGAAATGTAATGAAGTAAAAAAATACATATCAAATACAGTATGCACATTGCACATAGAAAGTACAAAAACGCATTTAAGTAGAACTTCAATGATAAAATATAAATTGGTAAATGAAAAAAGAACGGTTTTAAATTAATAAAGTTTTATTCATTGATATATATTATTCAAAAATTAACAAATTTATAGATAAAATGATACAAATTATATTCAAAACGCCTACAGAATAAGAAATTGGAATGAAGTCTAAATCATAAAAGTTAGAACCTACGCTAATATATAAAATATTAAATGACAATAAAAATAAAAAGAGGCGTTAGAATCATTAATTTCTTATGCGTTTCTGAATATGAGCATCATTTTTAAAACGTTTTCTGTCAACTATTTCCATCTTATATGTTTTATTCTACTTTTGTTTGTTTAAATAAATAATAAAATGAAATACAACTTATCTTAGTAAAATTATGTTTGTTTTGTACACAATACGTATACAAATGTATTTTATTTATCTTTTGAAGACTAACTAAATAATAAATTGAGTTGTAACTTAAGTAACATAAATACAGACTGTATGGGTATTTGTTAGTGCAGGCACAATTTACAGCACGTAAGAAAGATTTAAGGAGGGTAATAAATTTTACATTTGCATTATTAAAGTTTTTATTTATTTTGTCCATTTGTTTGTAGTTAACTTTCCTCTAGGCTGTTTATGAATCATAAACAAGATTTTGCAGTTATAAACTTTGTAGTTATATAAAAAGAAAATTATTGCTCTTAAGTAAACTTTGAATTTTCGGAGGCTTTGAACGAGGGTTAGAAACAGTAAAGGGTTAAGATTATAATGAAATTTGTAACTTAACAGTTTACTTTATGGTATTAATTGATAGTAATTTTCATTTAACTTTCTAAAATATGCTATTTTATGCTTTAAAGTTATAATATGTTATAATACTATCCATTAATCTAATTAAAAATGGAGCATAACAACTAATGAACAATGTTATTAAGTCATCCTTATTTGTAATGATTGTAAAATTTAAAAGTAAAAATGTTCTTTTAATTAAATTAAATTTCAAATTTAGAGCCTAATAAAAGAAAACCTAAACCTTAAATTGTCATGAGACAGCTTAAATATTTTATCATATAATGTAAATGAAGTTTAAATAATAAGACAGAAATCTCAAAATGATTTTGAGATTACTTCTAATTTTCATTATATAGACGGCCTGGAAAATTTCAAATGGCATGAAAAGTTTGTCTTTGGAGGTATAATTAAAATCCTATAAGAGCCCTTAAAAGTCTCTTTCAGAAAGTTGTAATGGCTCTTACATTAGTTAAATATAAATTAAATTCACTCAAGGTGTCTTTGTTTAATGGGCTTGGAATACCTTTTCTGCAGATTTTATTATTTCAACTTTGATGTTATTCTGCAGAATAAACCATCAATACCATTATCAAATCAACGTAACATTTTAATTTACTTATCATTTTGAATATATTTCAATAGTGGAAGAATTGAAAGATTATTTTAAAATCATCAATATGAAATAAACTTCCAATACATTATAGTTAAAATAAATTTAATGTATTCAAAAAATTTAAAAGAATTAATAATAAAATCTTAGGCAGAAATACAGTCTAGTTTTTATAAAATTTGATAAATATTCGAACATTAGAAAAGTACATTCGGTCAGTAAAAATATAAAATATTCTATATCAGTTAATGAGTTACGATAATTGAAAAACAATAAAAAATGTATAATATCACTACAGGGGAAATGCAGTGATGCAAATTGAAAATGCAAGTGTAATAAAACCGTTCCCGAGATGTAGTTGATATTTATTAATGTTCGTGGTTTTATTATTTTTAAGTTTAAGGCTCGAGTATTAAATATGTGGAAAGGTTAAGATGAGGGTATCATCGCTTGGCGTGATGTGGCCGTCAGACCAAGACAAGGTGAGCCAGCAAACCGGGCCAGGCAAGGCCGGTCGGCGACGCCTTTATGTAACATAGCAGGCTTGTTATATGATGCTAACTTTGAAATTGTCAATAGGTTTGATAACCTAACACAATGATGTTAACCCAGATATATTACTTTCACTGTTTATAAAGGTTGGTAACCTTAACTGATGACCTACCACAAGAAATTAAACGACGTTATTACTTCTGTAGATAAACATAACTTACATGATTAAGAATATAAAATTTAAATCGTTGGAATTTTCAAGAAAGTTTTTAAACATCCCAACAAGTATGAAAATTTAACAAAAAATCGCAATAATACAAATCGGGTAAGAATTACCTCAAAACTTTTCCTCGCTATATCGGTTCGCTAGGCTCATCCTAACCAAATTTCTCAATAGAATTATTTTTTTAATTTTTAATATTATGTATATATACATAATATTTGTCCTTTAATAATAATTGATTTAATACTGATAATGAAATAAAACTTGGCACATTTTTTTATCAAAAATAGAACTACATGCGTGTTAAATTTTAAAACGATCCCATCATTCTATATCAATAATAGCGGTTAATGTCGTCTTAAGAAATTATCTTCCGGATAACTCGGAAGACCTAAGACGGTTAGGTCTAGTTGTTACAATAACAAACTGATTTTTGTATTAAGTAAGATAAGATACATACACACACAGAAAACTTGTTAAAATCACTCAGGAAGTCTTTTAACACCTGAAATAGATAATTTAGCTTAAATCTCGGTTAAGATATTTAGTGCAAACTGCAAACACAATACATTTCCTACATACCTTCGATATAAATAAGGAAAAGAAAATTTGCCATAGAATATTCATAAATATATCATTAAAGAGGGTTATTTAAAATATTAGTCAATAAAATGTTAACACCTTATAGATTGAAATATGCTAAAAGGTTTGATATCAAGCTATAACTGATATGATAAATAAAACTATAATTAAGTACCACATAAATAAAGTTTAATGTCTTTTTGAACAATTTCAAGCCTAAATCTTAAAAAAGAAACAGTATTTAACTTAATAAATATTACTTTACGCTTAGTTTCTAAATTTTCCACATTTCCATTATACTTCGAGACTAATAATTTCCAAAAATGTTTGTTTTTAATACATATAAATTATATTTAAATACTTTTTTATTTGGTTGGCTATAAATTTATTTTCGCCCAAATAATCTCCTTACCCTCTTCAAGATAAGACGATTAAATATCGATTTAAATATTTGCTTTTTTTACTAACTAAAAAACTTGATATTTGACTGCTAAAGTGGGATGTGGCTCCAAAAACTAAAAAGTTAAATTGTTCATATGAGATGTTAATGAACTTTAATGTAAAGTTCATATGTAACTCTAGGGAGAAATAATATCTAGGCTTCAAATCCGACCTAAATTATTTGACATTTACCTAAAAAAGGTTAATTTTCCATACGTTTTATTACTTAAAATAAATTAAATATCTAAAGTAAAACTAAACGAATAATTCAGTAAAGACGTCCATTAACAATTTACAGTAAAGACGTCTACATATATACCACGGGGCTGTTTCTGTAACTCTTTTTGCTGCTTATCCTTTCGTTTCTAAAAAAAAGGTCAGTTTATAGACTTCACACAAAAAATACAAAAATACGGCTTTTTGTATGTTACGGAGTGTCGATATAATGAGAATGATTAAACTGACTTCATGTTGACTTCGCTTCAAAAAATTTGAAAAAGTACATTATAATAAAAATTTAGACATAAATAGTATGGAACTTATTAGTAAAATAATGAACTTATGTTAAGGTAGAGTTTAGCATATTGCCACAACTTTTTAATAAGTTCAATTGTTTAAAACTAGCGTTAACACTTCAGCCACAATATGAAAATTTTGAAGTTAGGTCGACTGGTATTGATAAACACAATTTAATCTTGTGGGAGAACGGTTGAGAACTGGCCCATAGACAATAAGTTTCTTGTTAAAAATTACCTGTAGAGCCAATCTATTCTTTCTTGTGGTTTTTATTTAATTACCCTTTATATTAAGTATTTAAACCTGTAAACTTAAAAATTTATAAAACTTTGATCAGATAAAAATCAGAAATACAGAATATACTGACGTAATATCGACTTTTATTAATATTAATTGTAGTAACGGGATAAGGAATAAAATCAATAACGGGAGGAGTATTCGGTCCGTTCTTTTAACTCCTTTAAACGTTAACAACTGCTATTAAATTGGATTAACTTTTATCATTGTTTTATTTATAAATAAATTATAAAAATATTGAATCAACCTATGTTTAATCTTTTTATAACAATATAAATTATAAGGAAATAATATTATGCATTTAATATTTTTGATATTATGAAAAGATTGTAAGAATAGGACCATAAATTTAAAAAATCTTCCGCAATTTTTTATATAATAAACTGCAATTTTGTTGGCAGTTTTTATTGTTTAAACAAACAGTGTCTAAGTCAAAGTAATTATAGCAAACCTCTGTATTAAATACCGATCAAATGATTCACGAATCATTTGAATAGAAAATATTTTTTAAAAAAATTAAATTTAGAATTAACGTAGTACTCGGCTAAAACACAATCAGTATCTTAAGCTTAATCACACTTCTACATCAGATTGTACACACCTACTCTTAAAGAGATGACGCAACAAAAGCGTTAAAAATGAGTCTATTTCTCATTCTTTTGTCACACATGTCCATGAGATGAAAACCCCTCCATTCCAAGATTCTTCATTTTGTCTAAAATTTTTATTTTGTGAAGAACATAATTATCCTTAATTGACATAAGATATCTATTGATATATGTTCCCTACTTAATTTTCCTCCCAACGTAAATTCATACCAACCAATTCGTCCGCTTAAATCAAATTTATAATACTTGGTTAAACATAGAGGTCCAAATAGATCATGTGAGTTCGTTGATAACTCACCAATTACCACACCAACAAACTGCTATCTCGAATTCTTATGCTCTCATCATTGAAGTTTATTTCATACTTTCAAAATGTACTTTTACCTTTCTTTCAAAATACTACAATACTAACTTTTAAAAGGCTTCTTTTAAACTACTTTCAAAAGACAGTGTTTAATATTTCTATTTCTAAGACTTTAAATACGCCACATTATATCTACTATAATGTAGTGAACAGACTTTGACTTAAAAACTATAAATAAAATAAAATTTCAATCAACTATACCTACAAGTTCAGTTTATTAGTCTACATGTAGTACCTGGAGATCAGGTATTGTTCATAATCTATTTGTCCTTCTTTAAACTCTATGTCACGTAAGGTGGTAATAATATAATTTATGAGAAGGCGAATATTTTCAAAGCACTACGACCACTACCATCGGATGAATTTCTTACAACCACTACAAGCTGAAATAATTTCTATAATAATACTTTACGAATATTACAGTGAATAGTTGTTGAGGTATCCTTTATACTATGTGGGTCTATTGGATGGATCTTCACTCGTATTTTATACTGTCTTATAATGACTTTTAGAAATCTTGAAGTTTATTTTATTCATATAATACTATATTTATATACATTTGCTTTGTACGTCTCATATGGATCTTAGAATGGATTTTAGCTAATGGCTTTCAGGTTTTCTTCTTTTGCTTTGAAAAGAATTGTTTCAAAAGAATAGATTTTAAGTATGGAAGAATCTGACAATACTAGAAGGATGTGCTTTAGAAGGCGAAGGCCACTCAGGGTTCTTGATCCTGATGCAAATTATCTTTCATTCCGTTTAATCATTATCTCCTCTCTAGGCCTGCCTCAGGCTAAACCTATTCCGCACATAAAGTTCGATGCGTAGAATTTTTACTTATTTTGACAGTTGTCAGTTTCAAGACGTAACCTTGCACTGAATACTTTAACAATTTATCCCCTATTATTCGCAACAAATTATATTATGCTTTAATAACACTCTTTTCTTTTAAGTTTAAAAATAACAAAAGGGCCGCCTCCATTTGATCTTATCTTCCTTGTTTTTTTAAAAATATCTTTCATGCTATTGTGTTGTATCGACAAATTGAGTTCTTAACTTCTAATAAAAACGTCAAAATGTTTTCAATCAGTTGTCGCAAATAGCTTATGGGGTACAATTAATTAATATTCGATTTTAATAAGGAGCTAAAATAAAATCATTAAATGGGGCATTATTATAATGCCATGACACTAAAGCAAAGACACTAGACAAAATCTAGGAAGTAAAAGGAATCTCCCCCCTGCAGAATTTAAGACTATTTAAAGAAAAATATTTTATTTTTTTTCTCTGTAGCCCATTGCCCTTATATGTTAGGATTGGAAACGTAAATAAATATACAAAATAATCCTTATCAAAACGTACACGTATTTGGTGGGCAAACATACTACCAAGCCGAATAAAAAATATTCAAAAAAGGTTTATTTATGAAAACTATAAGAAAATGCAATAAAAAAAAGTATTAAACAATTATGCGTTCTTGTTAAAGTTAATTGGAGACAAATTAAAAATTCTACCACAGTTAATAGCTTTTAGTTAACGTAAATCTTAGTCTTAACTTGACGGTCCAAAAAAGTCAAAAATAAACAAAAAAGTCTAAATTGAATACCTGGAACAAGTTTAAGCTAATAACTTAAATACCTGTATAAATAATCATGATGTTCCACTAACTAGCAATTTAGGAACAAAATCCTCCATTAAAAATATAATAAAAATTAATAATACTTCAAACTTCCTTTACCTCCACTAAAGGAAAAGTTAGTGCGAACAATAATCTGATTTGGTGCGATTTAATTTAACAATTTTTTTATTAACAATAAAGTTAAAAACTTTTTTAAGAAGATTTGAAAACGTTAAAAACTGGCCTCCTTAGCCGCTCCATGGCGTCAGCGGTAGGGGCCGCTTCGCGACCACATTGTTATTGTCCTATATTAGTTAGTCATTTACTAGTATATATAACAGGCTTTCTGCCACGATATAAGCGAATTTTCAACAGTATTAGTCAAAAAATAAAATTTGTTTACATTATATTAAATTGTCAATCGATAAAACCAGAGCCAAAGCTGATAATCAAATGTGACTTCGCACATTTGGTAACCAAATAGTAGTACTATTAAGTACCAAAAAAAATTGTAGTACAAGTGCATAAAATTTCAGCCCGATCTAAACACTTTTTGAAGTTTTGTGATTTTTTAAAAATTTTAAATGACGTCACACATAATTCAAAAACAATAGTGTTCGGGACATTAACAAGGTTAATTTTTGTACCAAGTTTTATATCGATCTGAGAAAGCTTTCGAAAGTTCGAAAAAAATCTTATACAGTATGTCCAAGATTATTTCTCTGTTATGAATAGAGAAATTTCCGCAAATATTTTTGAAGAAAATTTACTCGTTATAAAAACGTTTGTTTGTTTTAAAATGACCATTTATAGACATAATTTTTTACGATAAACCTTGAATCCAAAAAGTGCACTTTATAAAAGTGTACTAGAAGATAACTTAGTCTAAATTTGATAATTAGGCCAATGTTATTCTTTATAAAAATTCCCCCGTTTAAAGAGGATTAAAATGTGTTATAAAAAGTACCAAAATGCATTCTTTTCCCTATTGTTCTCTTAAAATTTTCCTACCCTTCAAAATAATAGAATAATATTTTAGAAATAAAATGTATCAATATTCTTTAGGGAATTTCCAAAGAAAACAAGAGGCCATCGGGCTCTTGGCCGCCACGCGGCCTTGCGTCTATTTATGTCCGCTTTGAACCCACATGTTCGTTGTCCTATATCAGTTTTTCATATTACTAGTTTATATAAGAGGCATACTGCCATTATATAAGCAAATTTTCAAATGTATAAGTAAAATTTTTTTTATAAGTCAAAATTTTCTGATAAGTGGATCTGTAAGAGAGCTAGATGAAATGATAAAAACATTAATATTGGTAACTAAAGAGATTGGTCTGAAAATAAATATAGAAAAAACCAAAGTTATGTTTATCAACACTAATGGAGATGTACAAATAAACCATCAGAAAATTGAGAAAGTAGAAGAATTTACATATCTAGGAAGGATTATTACAGCTAATGATAATGATGATATTGAAATAAGATCAAGAATAAACAAAGCTTGGAGAATGTATAATAAATATAGAAGGTTATTCAGATCCAATGTCAATATTTCTGAGAAAAGAAAACTATGGACCAGTGTCATCTTACCTGTTCTCATCTATGGAGCTGAGACATGGACCTTAACTAGTGAACGATTGAAAAGAGTAAGAGTTGCAGTAAGGTCAATGCAAAGGAGTATGCTCAAGGTTAGAAGGAGAGATAGAAGATCTAAAGAATGGTTAAAGAAAGAAACAGGTATAGGTGATATAGGAGAAATAATTTGTAAAAAGAAATGGCAGTGGGCTGGTCATATTATTAGGTCAAAGGATCAACGATGGACAAAGAAAATTTTAGAATGGTGTCCTAGGGAATTCACTAGAAAGCAAGGAAAGCCAAAAAGGAAATGGGAGGACGATTTTAAAACTGTCTGTGATGATAAAGTTACCTGGATAAGAATAGCCCAACAGAGAGCAGAGTGGAAAGAATTTCTCAAATATATATTCAAGTTTATTTACCAACTTCCTAACAAAGGTTTAGAAATTAAATATTATAAAACATAAAAATAAATTAAAAATTAAGTAAAAAGAAAAAAAAATAAAATAGAGTTTTATAAAACTGTTTTCACATGTAAAATATTAAATAACTTATTGAATAAATATAAAATGTAAATGAATTAAAATTATAACAAAATAAATTAATATAATAATAACATATATAATAATTTAAATAGGTAGTAAAAATGATAATATTAATAGATAATTAACTAAATGATAGAATAAAATTTTGTGAGATAAATAATAAGAATAATAATAATAAAAAGAGTAAAATTAACTTAAATAATGCATGATAATGTATTTTTATGTAACCATGTTTTAAACAGTTAAAAATTTTTGTTGTTTTACTTTGTCCTGAATATTTTGTAAATGTTAAATTTAAAAAAAAAAAAAAAAAAAAAAAAAAAAAGTTTAGTTTAAATAAATGTTTGTTCCTGTTTGTTATAATAAATCATCAATAGTTTAAAGAAATCAAAGACATAGAATAAATTAATTTAATATATTTATTTGTGTTAATATTATAATTGAGAACTGCGAAAACTCCAAAAAACCTCACATGAGGAACCACAGCCGTCAGGCTGACTTACAAGTGTGATAATTAAAAATGTTAAAAATAAAAAACTGTAAGCATTTATAAGTAAATAAATGGTATTGTATTGTATTGTATTGTATAAGTCAAAAAACGTGATTTGTTCAGATTATGTTATATATGTCAATCAATAAACCGGAACTAATGATAATAATAAGATAATAACTAAAGATAATAAAATATAGTTTGGTATAATTGTTAACCATACATAGTGATACATGCGTAAAAAATTTTAGCACGATCTAAACTCTTTTTGAAGATTTGTGATTTTTTGAAATGTTTAGGCAGTCATTATTGTGGTTATATGACGTCAGAAATATTTCATAATATAATTCATTAAATAGGGTTCAGGACACAAACAAGGTTGATTTTTGTTGTTGGATAAAAAATATCCACCTCACACTCCTAATCCCCTCTATGACCCCTATCTCATAAGTTTATTTTTTCTTTGAAAATTTACAAAAATGAGCTTATGACGTTGTGGTCATAAGGGGGTAGAAATGGGAAGTAGATTTTTGATAAGGAGGGACATATTTATCAAAAAAAGATATATATATACATATTATATATATTATATATATATATATATATATATATATATATATATATATGTATAACACCAGAGCTGATGCTGGTAATACAATGTATCTTCGTACTTTTTGTTAACCTTACATAGTAGTACATAATTTGTGATTAATCGAAATTTTAGGTTGGTCATTATAGTGGGATAATGACGTCACACATATTTCATATACAATAGGGTTCAAGACAATAAGAAGGTTGATTTTTTTACCAAGTTATGTTTCGATCCGAGAAAGCGTTCGAAATTTATCGTGTCCCACAGAAACACACATACACACACGATATATATATATATATATAATATATATATATATATATATATAATATATATATATATATATATATATATATATATACCTTATCTTTTAATGTTGAAGATAAAAACATTTTTTATTTTTGTCTTAGTTTAGGGACTAAATTACGGGAGGCTATGACGTAGGGCTTATACAAAATGAGAGAATTGGTTTTAACATTTTTATTGCATAACTTGTTTTAATATAGCAAATGAATGCGTTTATAGAGAAAAACATTTTTTCGAAATTAATTTTAAGCTACTTTACTCATGGTGGTTTTAAAATAATGGTACTTATAAGGTACGAGAAACTAAATATTAAATTAATATTATGAAAAATCTTAGTTTTTCAAAAATAAAAACTTTTAAAAGGAGCCTTTTTTCCAAAAAACTATTTTTGGTCCACCTAACGTATGCGCAACTCATCAGTCCGTGGACAGTACAAAAAAGGCCCCTATAGAGAGAAGTGGGTTAATAATCGAGTTTACAAGGAAAAGTTACTCTTAATGAAAACGTTTGCTTGATTTGAAAGTAAGATTTTTCTAAGAATAAATTGAATATTTCGTAACACTCCAAAAGTACGAAAATTTTAGTGTAAGTAGGAAATGCTATTTCTTAGAAATTACTTACAAGGTAAGACCAAGTTAAGCAAATTCCCTGCAGAGGCAAATTCGATGAAGGTAACTGCTAGCACGAGTCAGCAATGTTAACTTTTCAGCATAGTCGCATATACTATTTTATCTACTTATAGCAGAAAATTGTACAGAAGACTTATTGATCTTATACACTATGTGTTAAATTGTTTAATTTTAATCTCTCTCACAGGAAATAATTGAAGTTAGAATAAATTATTACAAACGATAAGAAACTATAACTAAGAATAAATAAACGAGAAAAAAGATTTTTAAATACTTGATACGAGATTTTTGAGGCAGTAAATACCGTTTTGAAGTTGTTGCAACACTCACACTGTCAGGTGGAATTTGGTCTAGTAATTCGTAAAGTCCAACAACATTTCATCGCGGATGATTAATCATTTTTTAGCACAATTAGTAAGCCAAGTTTACAGTTTTAGTAATTCAGTACAAAGATTAGACTAGTAACTTTTTAAAAACAAAATAAATGAACAAAAATAAAAGCACTGAGGAAAATAACGACACAAATCTGTTGATTCATTCAGTAAAAAATTAAAATTAAGACAAAAATATCAGTGTTGCCAATATTATTTTCTTCAAAATTATATTTATTAGGTATTTTATAGAATGTTATTTAAGTATTAACATTTTTACGTAACAACATATAACATATTATATCGTATTTTTGTGTAAATATTATACTATACAGAATATATTACAAACAAGGTAAAAAAATCATTGTTTACTAGACGAAAAAACTTCGAAATTTACTCAATAACCTACCATAACCTATACCACTCATTATTGTCTCCTTTATATTCCTCATTTATAAAATCGTTGAAATACAGAAAAACAACCAATTGAGTTAATTGGTATAGGATAAAATAATATATCAACCAAGTAGGGAAACAAACACGATTTCTGTCAGACCTGGCATGTAGTTCACATTTTGTCCACCAGGGAGTTAACTCAAATTCTCCTATGGGCGTAAATGTAAACAAACTATTTACGGTACTCAAATTTTTGTTTTTATTGCATTTATTTGTACAATTTAGTATAAATTTTTTTATAATTTGTGTTAGAAAAACGTTTTGTCACATCCAATAGAGGTTTAAGTGCGAATCTTGAAATACTAGGTTTTTTTTAAATTACTTAAAACGAGCGGCTAATTAAACTTTTTTTCGAGTGCACTACTTAACTTAGTACATTTTTGCGAGTAATATTTGTTTTTTCCCTAACAAATATTAATGTAATTAGTAATTTTACAACTTTAACTAAACATTTTTTGAATATAATAAAAGCAATCGTGATTTTAAGTTATATTTAAGGCCATACATTGTCGTCTGGATGTTCTTCAAAATTTTAATAAAAACATGTACTTTACCTTTACTATATTTTCTCTTTTTCTTTAACTAATTTATTTTAACAATTATTTCACAGGATTTAATACAAAATTATTAAACTATCACGTACATATTAACGTAAGAAAACACGTAAAAATGTAAAACTCACCTAATGTTATCAGGGTTGCCAATAAACTTAAATAAAAATACCTAAATCTGAAAAGGCGCATGCGCAGTTATTCTAATTTTAGCTATTTTCTTTTTTTGAGCCAGCTATCAGCTGATCGGGCAGATCTGAAATTTTTTACGAGTCAGGAATTTAGTATAGGTGTATTTCAATATATAATACACATGTATAAATAGATTCATTTCAATGCTTCTAGTTTATCTGCGTTTCTTTATCTATTATAAAGGAGCGTCGAGCGAGGTCAATCGGCGAATAAATTATCCCTGGACTTCAAAGTGATCTCTCGCGTTTGATGATGATCAAAGCAAGTCTAAGATTAACTAAATTATAAATTTAAGGCATTTTTATACTTTGAGGACGCGTGAAGCGAGTCCAAAGGAATGAGTCTGATCATAGCGAATTCGATATGATGAGGAAAAGTTCCGAGATATCCTGTACCCGATATTTTAATTTTGTTATCATTGATGTGGCTTCTGCAAAAACACATCGAAAGATTCACGATATGAGAGAATATTTTAATCTTTAAATTAACAAGAAATGTTGAGCTCAGAGTTTATAAGAAACTTCTGAACGAAGATACCATCTTAACAGACTCTTCTTCAAAAACAAACATGAAAGAATAAAAAATAATTTTATGCAAATTACATAACTACTTATAAATATAAGATACTGCTAAAAAGATAAAGAGTATCAAAATAAAAATATTTATTGTTGATACATTTTTTTTATTAAGTGCCAAGAAGTTTTAGACAGATTTCATTTAGACTTTTTGGCCCCTTAAATATTATATAAGGACAAGGTGTCTGATGATTTTTCGTTATTCTTTTATTTGTACCTTCCATGGTTTTTTTTTATATTGATCAATCTTAACCTTTTATTGATTATTGCCGACTGAAATTAAACTAAAGTATAAAATAAAAATAATAATACTTATAAGGTATTGTATGAAAAATATAGTTACCTATAATAAATGAATAATATAGACCATTAAAAATAATTACGCTGAACAAATTGTAGAAATCAAAACATTAAGTACGTGCTAAGTAATTCAATGAAGTCCTTAACAAATTACTATAGATTCTATAACCGGTATTACATTATTCAGCAAACTACCAAACATCTCATTTCTCGTTTAAGATTCTTATCTCAAAAATAAGTAATTAAGTTAATAATTAATTTTCTTGTTCTGCTGTAGGCTTGTTGTAGATGAAAGTCAATGTTGAAATCAGCGGTCTGTCTGCAAAGAGTCCATACGTTCATAATGGAACCAATTTCAAATATTTATTCTTATAATTTGAATAAATATCAATTTACTAAATACTCATTCAATTCTTAAAACAACAGTTATGTATATAAATGTGTTCATTGGTTTCAGTGTCTGTTGGTGGTTGGTTATGCTAAAGGTTTACAATACCATCTCATAGACGAAGGGCTAGGAGATCATCATCTATGGTATCAGAGGGAAACAGCATGGCCGCTAGCAGTACTAGCAGACAGACAGTATTCCCTCAGTGCGGATATGACTAGTGTACCTTTGCTGGCAGTGCCAAGTCACGATATGGCACTCTTGTCTAAACCGTACGTCAGCGGTTATTCACCTGAATCAAATCTAGTAACGTGCCAACTCAACAAATTTCAAATGGTAAGTGTTTCATAAATATCTCATTCCTCAAAAAAAAGGCTAAAGGCAAATTAGAAATAATAAACTCTCATCCAAAACGTAAAAACGACAAATTACAATTAAAATAATTTATACCCTTTTTTACGCGATATACTTATGACAACATATTTAATCTTCGCTATGTTTAACATCATCCACTGGCATCACACATCAGTTACTAACAGCAGTTTATTATATTCAGTACATAATAATAATACATTGTACTACGATTTTATCCATTGAGTATAAAAACAAATACAATTAATAAAATTTAAATTAAGTAAAAAGACAAGCAAAACTGCTCGGGCCTTGACTTATTTAAAATCAGTTATGTTACCATAGCCATTGTTGTGCCGAATTTAACGACTTTACTGCAGAGCGTTATTTTATACTTCGGTAAAAATTTTTAATTTGAAATATACTTATTGGCATTTAGAGACCTCGCAATTTTAGTATGTCACATTTGACAAAATGCAATACAAATACCTTGAACCATATTGATTAAATGTCACTTATTCAACAAGTAGTCGAATATTATGAAGCTTAAATTATAATTATAAGCATTAACAAAAAGATACGCTTTGCATGTTGTACTTTTATTGCAGATAGCCAAAACAATTTGACTGAGCACATAATGAATTAAAATAAATCTGAACTTAAATATCCGAAAAACTAAAAATATTAAAATCTGAGGTCACCCATCCAGGTACTGACTTCGCTGGATACCGATCCCACAAAAACCGTATATATACTATACATAGCCGTATTGAAATAAACAATAGTAAACTTATATATTACATAAATAGACTTGTGCAACCCAATTGTATTATTTTTTTTTTACTTTTAACATATTTCTTAAATAACAAGTTTCATTTTGATCCGTGAAAGGGTTCGAAAGTTATAATGTTTTGTTCTTGATTCAAACGTCTGGGAACAAAAATCTCGCACATACATACGTACAGATACACAGTCACACACACACACACATATATATATATATATATATATATATATATTATATATATATATATATATATATATATATATATATATATATATATATATATATATATATTATTTATATATATAATGTGTGATGGGCTTACGTAAAGCATTGCAAGAACACATTCATGATGTCCTACATCTCTTATGATCCCTCCCCCTCAGAGAAAGCAAAACGCCGGAAATATCATTTACAATTACGATGTTACCGAAAGACCTAAATATTCATAACAATAAACGCGTAAGCCTTCGCAGTCTCTTTTCATAAATAATTATTTTTTGAAAAGCACAACTAGACCTGAAGATTTATTTTTGTACAAAGTTTCAACTTTCTAGAATAAATACATACGGACCTAGGAGCTACGGTGACAAGACCTACACATAGATACATACACGCGCACACATAGACACACAACTTGGTAAACCATATTTAAGAGGTCTTAAAACACCTAACGGGTGATTCAGGTAAAATTCCAGATTCGGATATTTAGTGCTAAAACATTACTTCTCCTATATCCCTACGGTGCAAATGAGGAAAAATAAAAAAGTCTCCAAATCCCGAAAAATGTGATACTTCACAAAAAAAGTCTTAGGCGAAGTCGACGAATTCGTAACAGGCATATATTTTCAAATTGATTCCGTTTGCATGTTAAGTTTATATTTTAGTATTTATTATGAATCTAAAAAATATAACTGTTACATTTTATAAAATGATTTACATTTTCTACTAATCTAAAAGAAACATGGGTATAAGAAATATAATAAACACCGCTACGAATCCTGGGAACGTCCTGTGTAAAATCTCATGAACTTTATCCATTCTCAAAATCTTTCAGCCTTAAAGATTTAAAATAGACAACAAAAGCTCTAAGTGATTAAATACTTTTTACAAATTAAAATATACAATCCATTCACGAAAAGGGTTAATAAACTCCTAAGAAAAACACTTAAATCATGTACTAAATTCAACAAAGTGTTTTAAAAATACAGATATCGAAATAAAAGATTGCAGTTGTCGATACAAAATAAGGAACCAATTTCCACACCTCAAAAGAAGATTTAGATCTCAAGAGTTGAAACATAATTCACGAAGAACATTTCGCTTTTTGAAATTCTGCACCACTAAAAACAAAAGAATAATAAATAAAAAATCAGATCATTTGTATCGGTGGTACGGAAAATCCAAAAGTTATCAAGTCGAATAGATCGTAAATTTTATTTTAGACAAATGTGGGCTGTTAGTTTTTAACTCATTAAACTTCAATAAAAGGTATTGGATAAGAAAAAAGTATTGACCAGTTGACCACTTAATATTTTTTTTCAAAAATACTTTGATCAAGAATTTTTAATACTTTTTAAAAATGAATCTTCCCATTCAGATGCGAAATAATGTCGTATTTTTTGTTAAAAAAAGATGCGTTTTAAAAAACGATAAAAAAAGGAGCACATGTATGTGTCGTCCTTGAAATGTACGGAATCCTGTTTTACTACATTTGTAGCCTTTACAAGTCTGGTCCGAATATTGTGAGGACAAGATCCGCGTTCAAAAAACTTAAATCAATCTAGAATAAGAAATGACACGCGAAGGAAGCTAACAGAGGAACTTGGTCTTTGTTTACATTGAAAATACGTCCACGCCTCCACATCTTCCAGCTTGAATTAATAGTACAACTAATATTCACACGTTCTCAAATACTGGATCGAATTTTTAAGATTAATGCGAGAGAATCCTGACTTCAACTCGACTAACTTTAATCTTAAAAAAATGTTAAAAGATATTATGACAGCCTTTGCTCCTTTTATGCAAAACATACAGTTTGACTGCGATAATTAATACATGAAACATCTAATGAGAAATAAAAACTTGTTTATTCTAGCAGTCTAGACTCGAGACAGTTTAGATTTATTTAAATTAATCAGATTCTTTTACAGTTAAAATTCAGTAGGCTTTAGATATGTACATAGAAAATTGTCAGTGTCTAATTTATCTTAGCAATTATATTCAAGATTTGTCATTTAATTATTTACTAAGTTGCTAAACTTAACTTTTATAAAACAACGATTTTAAAACAAAGATTGGCAGCAGTGATTTAACAATTTTATTGGATGTTCAGGTTTACAATATTAGACATCCTATGAATAGAACATACTTACGGTACATCCATCTTTAACCTCTAATTAAATTAAACCAAGCTCAAGTAGTAAAATTTAGGGTAAGCTATAACATGACATTTGAGTTGCCAAGCCCCCTTCTCTTCTTTTTTAGTCCAGCAATGATAAACTGTCCCAGTTTAAAAGAGCAATTACACAGATTAATCCCCCCCCCCCTTATCACGAAGAGGGAGGGTCAAATAAATTCGCACCTGAGAAACGAATATTCCACATACACCGTAAATAAAATAAAACCGAGAATAAAATAAACAAAGCAGGAATAAAACGAGTTAAAGGGTTTATTAACTAACACAAATAAATGATATTATTTATTCTCAACATTGATAGATCTTTATTTAAAAAGAAAATTATGATAAGAATCTTTATTAGGTCTTGATTTAAAACTATACCTTATAGCTTACTATGTTCATTTATAGATTTATAATCAATGGTGACGGACTTTTAATAAAAAGCAGTCAACAATTTCAAAACGGGATTCACTCGTCGTATTTAAAAGTATAACACAGTATAAAGAAAATCTCTTACTAAAAAGCTTAAAGACTAAAAATTACAGCCCAAACCCATAAGTCGAAAGCCAAATAAGAATATCGTTCAACTTGGTCAGCATATCATACACCGATTTAGAATGCTCAACATGGACCGTGATGTCCGATCTCCAGTACCAAAAAACTTATTCTCTTTAAACTACAGTAAAATTCATTTTTACGTTTTAATTCTTGTTTTTTTAAGTTTGAATTTAAGTTAAAGTTAAGAGAGCGTAGTCGCTCAATTATAGTTTGGAAAATATTTATAAACAATTATATGGTTTGACCCATTTTGACTCCTCTAAAATCGCTTTTGCATAAGGGCTTTGTGCGCCCTTTCGACAGATATGTGGGAATTATTTTAAGCAAATTAACGCTTTTAAGAAGAGAAAGAAAAATAAAAACTACACAGTGAGAAAATCAATAAACAATTAAAGATACTAAAAGCACAATAAACAACAAATTACAAGTATTGGATGTTTGAAAGATATTAAGATATGTTCGTCTGCTCCATTAGTAAAAAATTAGCATTCAATATTGAGGATCGATCACCCACTCGATCGCTTTAAAAATCAAAACGCCTCCGGACACATCGGTATCTTTTATAGGTTCCAGACCAACGCCTTGGTGGGCCAAAAAGGTTACAGAAAAACGAATAAAAATAAAGATTTTGTATTTTATGAAAATAATATTTTTTAACAGTTAAGACAGTTTTGTTAAACATGTCAAAATCAGATAAACTAAGAAAAAAGGGGCTGTAATTAAGAAAAGTGATAAATAAAAGTTAAAAAGAAAATACAAAAGATTAATCAAAGAATACAAAAAATAAGTAATAATGATAACAATCGTCTCAAAAAATTTTGAAATTTTTAATAACAAAAGAAAGTGCAAAGATGCGCTTTAAATATCCAAGAGTAATTTCATCTGTATTTTATCTTTTATCTGTAAATTCGAATGTGAAAATGTTAAAAAAAATTCTCCTTTTTTTTAAAAAAAAGGAGAAAAAAGGAGACCTTCAAAAAATACATTTTTTTAAAAGTTACATAGGTCAAATCTTTTTGTCATAGCATTGGCGCTCCTATAGGGAGGCTAATTAGGCTGAATCCCGCCCCCTCACAAAAAAAAATTATATGCTATGTAAATTCAAAGGGTCGAAAAATAGAATATTTGCACAATTTTTTGCATAATATAATAACATAATCTAAGAGCATAACATTATATTCTGAGAAAAACGTCTTTCATGTACAATTCCATATTTGCTAAGGAAAAGATCGACATCAATCAATAAGTTCAAAATAAAATAAGTTTTAAAAAAATTAATCAAAAATGTTTTTTTATTAAAATTATAGAACTAAAGTACCACGGAACTAATTTTTTTATCATATTGGATTCGCTACTCATCCACACTACTTCGACTCGCACTCAGTACGTGAAATCACCAAGTTTATATGGCAGTATGTTTACGGACTCGCTCGTCCTTATCCAAAAAAGCATCCGTTTTTATTATTTTATAACCAATCTTGCTCGATGAAGTGATCCGGAAAAAACTGAAGATACGAAGTCGTATTGAAATGAAACTTAGTATACTTATTTATTACAAATATTACATACAGGGATAAAATTGTACAACATTTAAACTTGAAATGTATTTCAAGTAAGAATTTAATTATTTTTCGATTTTTTAAAAAACTAACAGGAAAAAATAACTGGTTTGGGATATTTTAAATACAAATATATGTATGGCACATTCTTCACCTATTAGGCAAGCTCTGTCAGAAAACACTATTATTTACACGTCTGCCATTCTGATCCGGCCTCAAGAGATTCTTCAGTGTATTATGTTGAGGAATGTAAGGGACCTTGCTCAAAATACCACTAACGGTTTCTGAAAATTTTATTAAATCCACTAACGACCTTTGAAAAACCAAAATTTGTTTAGACAGAATGATTACCAGATGATACAAAAATCGAACAACTTTTATAAAAAGGCAAAAGATATTACTTTAAGCTAATTTCCACAGAAAAAATAGCTAACTAGGTTGCTAAACAGCTAGCTGTTTGCGGTTCATGGAGTCAATTTATAGAATCAGAATTAATTATATTTATATTAAAATTTTTCCACGTGCCATCCTTACACAGTAGTATTTGGATCTAAATTTCAACCCGATCCGACAGCTCTTCTCGGTTAATTGAATTTTTTATTTTACCCGACAATCAATTGACATGTAAAATTATAAGTAAACAAATCATAGGTTTCAACTAATATATTTGGAAATTCACAAATATCGCGGCAGTATGCCACTATCAAAAAGACAAACCACAACAGAGTTTTAAAATAGCAAAGAACCCCAATATAGGTGGTAGGTCAAGAACAGCCCAGAACTAAACTTAGAATAAAAAGACAGAATAAACCAGCTGTATAAGTATTCTAAAAAATTCTAGCAGAGAGCACTTGGGTGATAATGAGTAATCAGCTTTATTACTCAGTAATTTAACTCATAAATCTGAGAAATAATTTATTTTTTTTAGGAAGCTGTACCAGCAGTAAAGATAGAACTACCTCTACCTGTGCTTTTGTCTGGAGATGAAGGTTTACTTAGATTTCCCAGTCACCTAAGTGTAGAGGCCCAAGGTGTCAGGTTTATGATGCCAGTAGGTGCATTACTCGCACCAGTACCAGAACATCCCTACTCACACTCGTCTTATCACCTGCTTAATGTTGTGTATGCAGTACCTGCTTTTACCTTCAGACAACCAATCCATCATATCAACCAATATCCTTCATATGTACCTATTACATATCCCAAGTAAGTCAATAATATTTTTAATTATAATGGCCTTTGTAAGGCCACAGCTCTTATTTCTTATACGCACGTCTTTTTGTTATTTCATAACACCTAATTTTATTTTTTTACCATTTTACATTATTTACAATAAGTTTTATCATATTAACAAATTAAGAATTTATTTCCATTTAAGTCTTGGTTTTTGCATTTGCCAATTTTCAAACAGGTTGGCCAATTATTTGAATAAGTTGAACTCAAAACATTTGTTTTTTAAACAAACTTAATTAATCTTTTAGTATAACTAAATCTAAAAATGAAAACCTATACTGACACCAAATTAACTTGATGATTTACCATTTTTATTATTATTATTATCAGATACTTCAATAATTAAGTAATACTTGTGTTTTCCAATCTGTTTCAGACCAAATGAAATAACATCAGATCAATATCAATTTAACAAAAATACAACTCCAATCAGAGTTCTAGAATTCCCCAACAAAATTTCAACACCTCCAACATTATCAGGAACAGACGAAGAACTTGTAAACAGGGGTCCTCCTGAAGAAGTAGCCATTCCAGCTGGCTTAGTACAATCTGCCCAACCAACACCTTTCTTAACAAATTTTGTCAACGCAAAAGAATCTACTTTACTACAATCTTTCAGGGACGAAGCACTAAAGCACAGAGACTATAATACAGGGAAACCAGCCGTAGAAGCCTTATAACCTTAACTCAAATTAACTTAATCAAACTAAATTTCACTGCCACTAAAAATAATAACAACTAAAAAGTATTGTTCCAAAATTTTCCTTAATTTATAAAATTAAGTTATCTATACATCAGATGTTAAGTAAATCTTATTTTTAATTAAGTGTGCTAACTGCATACTGTGCCTTCACAAGGGCATAATAGTTACCATTTATTTGTTTTAATTTGAGATTCTCATAAACTATTAAAAACAGTTACTAATAAGATTTATTTTGTTTTATATATAATATATAGTCTAATTTTATGACATCATTGAATGTATAGGTTATAAAAGTTTTGATTGGTACCTTGTTTTATTGTCGCGAGGAAAGATTATTTATTTATTACTTTGTTTTAAAGCAAAACAATGTAATGTCAGGTGTATTTGACAAAATATAAAATATTTTAAAACTAACAATATTTTTCTATTATTTCATCCTTTTTAATCCATTTCCTATTTATAGTTTTATTTTATTCCAAAGTGGAAAATGTTCAAATGAAAAAGGTATTAATGGAAAATATACACATTTCGTGGGAAACGTTTTAATAAATAATGTATCTAATTGATAAAAACAAAAACAATTTCATTTATTTCATTCAATTTCATTTATCGTACTATGGTATTTTATATGGTTAGGTATTGTAATGGAACTTAAATCAATTTTAGGACCAACATAATAAAAACTGATCTTAAAGGAGCAAAAAGAGCAGAAATAAAATATAAATAAATAAAAACCCAACAATTAATCAATTAAAGTGAAATGAAAAAAGGAATTCTTTCATGGACTGATTAATTAATGAGGTGTCAGATACTAATCAGCTTGGATATTTATTAGCTGGGTTAGCACTACAATAAGAGATCTTTTGAAGCTTGTTTATAATCATCTTTGTCCTATCCATATTGAACAATGTAGACCAGGCTAACACATGAATACTAATGTAAAATTAAAATGCAGGAAGTCATACTTCACATTTGCCTTTTTTAGTCGGTGGACTCAAAAATTGTACATTTTAAGGGAAATAAACCTGTATAGAATAAAAACTAAGTATTTTTAAAGTATCTATATGATCCTAAATTAGCTCTAAAACAAAAATAAATCAATCAATAGTATTGTCAAAAATAATTAACTCAAAAAAGATTGGGAAATTGCGTTTAGTTAGGAACTACAGTTGCAGTGGGTACTCTAGTTAAAGTTAGGAAATACAAATCTAAACCAATACAGTTATGACATCAGATGATGGAATTTATATATATTTAACAAGAAAGACAAATGAAAAATGGAATAAAAAGAATTAAGCTTGGACAGTAATTAGAGACACGGTGTTATATTTTGAGTAAACTTAAAAGGTGTTAAGAAACAACAAGAACCACAACTTAGAGGACATAAAAAAGCAAACAAAACATTTTTTTTCTTCTTTTCAAGACATTAATAACACATTAAGAAACAATTAATAACGACCGAAAAATCATCACTATACATTTTTTGAGTTGAATGCCTGTTTAGCATTTTATTATTACAAAAAATAAAATAAAAAGGGACAACGTAATAAAAAGAGGAAATGTCAGTGTAAGTTGGGGATACAGCTACCAATTTAAAACATTTAATAACTTAAAGTTGAGTGGGAAATAGGATGTTAGAGAGAAGAGCTTTGACCTGAGAGTATTGAGCAGCCTACTCACACCCACCCAGTCTTATATAGGTTTATAAACACACAGTATATCAACACATTATTACCACACTAAAATCTAATTAAAACTTATTAAATTCATGGCAATTTCAAATAACTTTTCTCTTTTATGAATTAAATATTTTTTTTGCAATTGCAATGCTTTTATAAAAGATAGGAAAGTAAATGTTTAAAATAAACTTTATTTTCAACACAGCAACCTATCATTACACCCATCAATCTTACAGACATAAAATATTTTATTTAGTCAGCAATAATTTATACCTTATTTTATTTTTAGAAAACGTTTTTGTTTCTCCATAACATAAATAAATAATTGTTCTTTTAATAGTTTCAAAATAAACTAGATGAAATAAAGATTTATTTTAGAAAAGTTTTAGAGAGTTTTAATAATTAATACTGGACTGAAAGTTTGACAATCTCTCATGTCAACCTGTTATTGTCATCACTATTTCAACAGATTTAACAGAAGAGTATGATGATTTACCAATGGTACCAATTCCACAAGAGTAATGCTTACAAGATATGTATATAAATTTAATACAGAAATTAAAGCTAAAAACTTAATTAATAAATATGGGACTTCTGCCCATAGCCCCAACTCAGCGTCAGTCCCTAGGGCCTTTGAGGCCACACTGTTGTTGTTTTGCATTATTTGCTGTTTTATTATTATTACTTGCTACATGACATTTTGCCATGTATCTAGTGAATTTTCAGATACAGATACACTTCTACCAAATTTCAACTCAGATGGATTATATTTCACATTTTTAAAAAATGCATAAAAATCATTTGAAAAAAATTAACTAATGCTGATAATGAGATGAAACTTGGCACATGTGTTAGTCTCATATATGACAACATGCGTGCTAAATCTTAAACTGATTGCAAAATTTATCCATGTTAAATGAATTTTAAAAATTTTTGCAGAGTAATTCTTGCAAGTTAATGACATCATCAAAAATTATTTTCTGGATAGCAAACTAGACCTTAAGATTGATTTTTGTACCATGTTTTAACTCTCTAGCATAATTACACTACAAGCAACAATGATAACAAACACACATAAAGACAGAAAACTTTGTAAAAACCACTCAGGAGGTCTTAAAAACACCTGATAATTCAGGTGAAATCCCAATTATTTGAAAACGCAATACTTTTCCTTTGTGCCTACAGAAACGAGGAAAAGCAAAAATACATGTCTTGAAGTACTTTTAATGAACTTCTGCCTTTAACAACCTAACTATTTGATTTAATTAAATCTAATAAATGTATGTCTTATTAATGAAGAATAATAAGCTTATTAGAATGACAACTATACGAGTCCCATACTGTAAAGTTAATGCTTTATTGCCTCAGTAATAAAATCATACATACAGCAATTTTTCTACCACCAGTGCCAATATCACAGCAATGTAAAAGGTTAAACAAGTACATTAATAATCAAGCAAAATATAAAATTCTACAGGCTCTCAAACCTAAATGGTAAAGACAATTGCTTTTATGTTTAATCATAATTTAAAAAAAAAAAAATTAACAAATTAATTATGATTATACTTATTGTCCTGAACCCTAAAACTCAGTAATACAAGCTGTAGTCCAAACCTAAAAATAGTCTTCATAAATAATAGCTGACAGGAGAATGGCCATGAGCAAGGGCAGCAGCCCTCCTTGGGCCCTCAACCAAAAATTAAAATAAAAAATTTTCAACATATTAATATTCAAAGTTATAGTAATACATTAATGATCGTGTGTGTATATATAATTATGCTATATATTATTACACCAGAGTCAAAGCCCTATACTCCCTAAAAGCTCTTAGACAAATGTTCTTAAAATGCATTAATCAAGGGTCTTTAGCCTCTATATTTTTAGACTTTATACTAACCTGACTAGAGCATAAGGGCCCTAGTCTTGATCAGGGCCCATTAATAATATCTAAAAATATATATTTTAGATCTTTATGGCCCTTATTCAATATGAATAGAAGACCCCATACTGATCCAAATAATTTGGGCCCTAAAGTAGTGCCAAAGGTCCCTAGGGATTAAACATTAAATAATTTGATTAAATATTAACATTTAAATGAATGAGTAATTGTAATTTTGCTTAAATTTATTTTATACTTACATATTTATTTCAATTATTTTAATTTATTTAAATAAAATAATTTAATTTTACTTAATTTAATTAATATTAAATTACATAAATTAAATCAAGTTCGCTATAATAATTACATACAAGTCTAGTCAAAAGTGGACCTCTGTACTTGAGAAGCAATATAGACCCCCCCTATTGCCCTTGAATTGACGGTTTGGGCCCTTTTAGTAAAAACCTCCTTGGGCCTTTTTGGGCTCAGTCCGCCACTAATAGCTGATTATAATATTTCAAGTCCATCCAGTGATAATCTTTGTTTTCAATAAAAAAACACAAAAAAAATTAAATTAATTTTATTTTTTAAATAATTAAAAAAATAAGACAATAATTTTGACACCTATTTAATTTTAATACATATATTCTAAAATTGTTAATTTAGAATAACATTATTTTCTTTAAAAAATAATAAACTTTAATACAATGGCAAATACAAATAAATTAAGAAAATAAATTTAAAACTACATTAAAGTACATTTTTGTTCTTTTCATAAGTTTACACTAGAGTGACTATGTGATTTCTGTAAAGTCATTTAAGGATCCAAAAACCAAAAAACTAAATAAATAAACAAAACAAAAATTTTAAACATGTTTGCACTAGGTGCAAATAAAAAATGTATCGAAAGAAATCTAGAATCAACCATATTTGTCATTATGCAACCGAATCCAAACTTTCCCCCGCAAATTTAATAAAACTACAATCAGTATTAACTTTTTAATTAAAATTTTAAAATTTATAAAAAAAATATTTAATGTTAACTCAATTAAAAAGTACTTAAATTGCACAAAACCATAGACACATGGTAACTAAACTAACAGAGAACATTTATATCTTTATCTATAAAACTTAACAATAAACGAAGAACAAACTCTATAAATAAACACTAACTTTTTCAAGTATTATTTACTTCTTTTAACAAACTTAATTCAATTTTAATATTTAAACTTAATTTTAATATTTAAAATGTCACATAAAAAAATTAAAAAAAAGAAAGAGAGCTTACGAAAAAATTACTAAAAAATAGAGCTATTTAATATAAACATAGAAATATTTATTTACTTTTGGTGAATAATTGTGCATTGTTTGTAATACCTTTTTTATTACAAAAACATTGAAGCACAATAAAGTAATTTAAATACAGACACATTCAGGTGGGATAGGATTCAGTAGTGTGTAAGAAAATACTTATCCCTACACAAAATTAGTTATAAAATATAGCCGTTTTTTATGAATAAGTTCATAATTTTTTTCTAATAGGATCAGAGTAATTTATATTTTGCTGCAGCTATAAAATAACCCCTAATAACTGATAAAATTGTTAATACTTTTATTTTGGCACTTCATAAACTATATTAGATAAAAAAAAAGTAGCTTAAGCACTCAAAATATAGAAATAATTAAATCAATGATCCTACTTTTTAAGAGAAATAATTTAAAAATTCACGAGTAAAAAACATCTATATTAAAAAATAAATAAATATGACCAAAATATTATAAGTATTGATAAAAAGAGATCATATTGAATACAAGAGAGGACATAAAAGGAACTAAGCAAAGGTAAATTGTATAGGAAAGTGATGTTTCCAAATATTACCCAAAAAGCTTGCATTTGAGCTCAATAAAGAATTAAAAATTATCTTCATAATTTGTTAAACTTAAACAATACTTTTCCATGGAAATAAAAATTGTCCAGTTTCTGAAGAACTAAAGTAATAGAGCTATAATAGTTCAAATACTTGTTTGTTTTTTTTAGTAAAGCACAATATTGATAAATGTGGTTATCAATTACAAAATTTTACAAATTAAAAAAACTTGATGTTGCAAATGGGAAAAAACAACAAATCATCAATAAACCATGTAAAGACTATGATACAGACAAAGAATGAAAACTATTTAAAGAGGCAGAGAAGTGTCAAGAAGGGCAGATTTATAAGAGTAACTCCGCAAAGGGTGTATTTTACATATTAAACAAAAATTACCCAAAACAGCTACACCTTTAAGATAATTAACACTTCAAGAAGTAACCAAATAAAATTAAAAATAATGCAATCAGTCAAAATACAGCCAAACGAAGGAAGGTTTTTCAGAAAATAATTCACCAAAGCTAAAATCAAACATGTGTATTATTGAAATGATTTATCATATAATTAAATAAATAATAATGTTATATTTCTTGTTGTCTTCACTGAATTTCTTTTCTTGCATTATGACATTGTGATAATAAATACATGTATACAAATTGCGATTTAGTTTAATGAATGTATGCTGTACTCAAAATGGTCAAAGGGTCTAAGGCACAATTTAAAATCCTCTCAGCAAAACAGAAATATGTGCTCCACCCAGGCTTTAAATTCTGGTCAGGACGGTATCTGTTTTACTTTACGTTTTCTGATTACATTAGGGTTTAATTAATTGGTTCCCCACTACTTTAGCAATCTAACCATGGGGATATATTACTTGTTCAAAATTACTAGATTGTAAATCCTTGCAAATATGAAGGCATGATCATTATTTTTTCCTCAATAAATTTAAAAATATCATATAAGAATGAATATCATATCAAATAAGAATGTTAGCAATGTATTACATAATTATATCATATAATTCATTAATTTAATTTTTTGCAGATAAATTTCATAATTTTGACAAATGAAAACAAACTTTTACATAAATTACATTCTGAAAGTCGCCACCAATAACCTAAAAATTAAGAGTTAAATAGCTATGGAATTTATAGTATTGTTCTTTGGGTGTTACTCTATCTGAGGGTATGTCGTACATTGAAAAACAGTTAAAAAATTAAAAGCCTTAAAAGTATAAAAATTCAAATGTCAATATTTTCAAATTGGCCATAAATATAAAAATGAAATTTAGTGGATCAATTTACCACTTATAAGGTAATTGTGTCCAAGTACAATTTAATATAATTGTACAGTTTTTCAATTTCTAACTATTTTTATAATTTTTGATGACTAGACATCATGATGAAAACCACTTTCAAAAATGGATAATTACGAAAAACTTTAGAGTCAGATTATCAGGGAAGAACACAATACTTTTCCTATAGGTGAGGAAAACAAAAAATATAAATGACTACTTTAATTAGCAATAAGTAACGCTTTGTGACATATAAAAAATGCAACAAAAATATCAATTAACTAGTAGCTCATTCATTTTGATACAACATAAAATAAGAAAAGTAATGCCGTAAGTATGAGGACAACAAAAAACTTGATCCTAGTCTGAAAGGCAGAAAAATATGGCATTCTAATCTGCTATAACCAATACAACTAAACTGAACTACCACAGCTGCAAATAGCATAATTACGATGCTTATAAGTTATACATACCGAAATCTGTTTACAAACATACTAAAAAAAGTAAAACTCCCATATAAATTTTGTGTAATTTATGATCTAGAATAATTCAATGCACCAGGGATATGCAAACTTTGGAGCCCTTTTAGGCGGACACCTGTTCGTCTCGTTCCCCCCCAACTAATAAATTCAATAAATTGTACTCATCGCCAAATCATCTTTTTTATAAATGTAGACTCCCAGAGTTGCACTATAATTTGCAACACAAAAGAGCTTGAAAACAATTGTATTTTTTATTAGTTTGATTTCATTGACCATAATCAGATTCAACAGTTTATACTCAAATCGATAACAAAATTGGAATAATTGACAATAACTTATTATAAATTTGTAGCACTCGATAAATCAAGATCTGTTGAACACAACCTAATTCCTTTTATAACCTTTTTCCATAAATTATGTAGGTAAAATGTCCTAAATTGTATTTCCTTCAAATATAATCTCTGTAATTGATACTTGGATGCCCATTTGGGCATCTTACCAACAACAGGAAATATATGTTTATGTTTACCAATAAAAACTTGATTGATAATTTCTTAATTCATGGACTTTTCTAAAACATTCTTGTATTTACAACCTCATAAGAATCTCATAACAATCTTATAAGCTTGTTTTTCCTTTGGGAAATGGGTAAAATAATATTAGTACTGATAACTGACTTTATAACTATTAATTACAGTAGCATTAAAGTTAATTAATTAATGTTTACATATTTGTTATTGTATTTTGTCCATTAGACCACGGACCCCAAGGGGTCTGCAGACCACACTTAATCGTCTACAATACACAATAAATAGCTACCAATAAGCATTGAAAACTGCAAAGTTTTGTTGAAATTTAAAAAGTAAGGATCCTTTAACTCTCCACTCCCGGTCACAAGTCTGTGGGTCAGAGTCTAGCATTTGTCACCTCCGTATTCATATGAGACAAATAAACGTATACATTTTTTTTATATCTTATGGGTCTTCTAGTAAAAAGGTATTTACTTATTACTAGTCATTTTATAATGTGTGATGTCAGGTAAATAAGCAAACATATTACATAAAAAAATAATTTAATACCCAACAGACAGCTCGACAAAGGTAACCAGGAGGCTACCTCATGAGCAGGTGTTCGAGTTTCTACCACAAATCATTTTCTTCACATCCTATCCCTTATTATGGGATTTTTTATATAAATTGACTTTTATCAATGTGAAAATGATCTTTAAGAGTATAGTTCTTTTAAAATGAATATAAGAACATATAAATTAACAAAAACACATAAAACTTTTCCACAAATATAAAAAAATAAATGAATCTACTTTTTGCCAAATCCCTCATATATTTATGGCATTGTTAGGAAAATGAAGGCCTTATTA
Organism: Microvelia longipes; assembly: GCA_018340805.1. Lineage (NCBI taxonomy): Eukaryota > Metazoa > Arthropoda > Insecta > Hemiptera > Veliidae > Microvelia > Microvelia longipes. The sequence goes on along the minus strand of JACMZG010000008.1, from coordinate 48,748,816 downwards.
TAGCCATGATCACCAGTCAGTTCTGCTAACTTTAAGAATTTAGAACAGCTATTTATACAAACTATAATATGCATTTAAAAAATAAAATACTCACAAAGAAGGCACAAGGAAGAAGAAAGGCTTAGAATATAAAAAACTAAGTATCTAAAGCAACAGGTGATAACGACCGAGGTCTATAAACATGAAGTAATGAATCCCATCCACAATCTGCTATCTCTCCTTCAGTATGATTACTAAAATCTAATCCATAGACAAACTCAGAATGGTGTTGAAATATTTCAACTGCTTCATTAGATACTTTGTAATCCCATATCCTGAAAAACAAATAATTCATTACTCTGATGTGGCAAAAACCTGACATTGCTGAAAGCTGGAGGTGCATACCTAAAATTATCCACAGTAATTGACTATACTCGCCGTGCTATATCTTTCTAAATGTCAAAAACAGCTCTTTTAATAGAATCAGCAGACATCCAACTTTGGAAAGAAAAAATACCTACAGGTACTTGGAAAACATCACAGACAACCATAGCGTAACCCCCCCAGCCCCCCAGTGGGCGTTATACTAAACACAAGTGCCTTTAAACAATTCTTTTACTTGCGCTCTGAACTTCCTTAAGTTTTCCCATAGGTACATTATCAGCATTAGTTCAATTTTTATTGTATGACTTGTGTAGGTTTTTTAAAAAATTGGGAAATGGTCCAATAGAGTTGAAATTTGGTACAAATTTCAACCATGCATAATGGTTGAAATGATGTCATTTGGTGCAAATGACATCATGCTGCCTGTCAGAATGTGTGTGTCTGCCCTATAAATAACTCCCACTGTGTTTTTTTTTATTAGCTAATATATTATTACCTAATAAATAAGTACACTAAGTTTCGTTTCAATACGACAAGTATATAGTATATACAAGTATATCCATGAATTTTGTGGGATCATAAAAATTAAGGAGCATTGAGCGTGGTCAGAGAAGTATGGGTAACTGCTGAGAATGATATGGATTCATTTACTATCTGAAGACGAGTAAAGAGAGTTCAAAGGCATATTGCAGTATAAATTTGGTGAACTGTACTTCTGAAGACGAGCAAAGCGAGTCTGAAGACGAGCAAAGCGAGTCCGAAGCAGGGAGGATGAGCATAATGAGAAAAAGTTCCGAGGTACCCCGTACTCGATTTTTATAATATATTTGAAAATTTGCTTTCGAGCAGTATGAAAAACTGCTACAGGACAACAACCATGTGCCCAAAAAGTGAGGAGCAGACGCCATGAAGTGGCTTCCAGCTCCAATGCCACAGAGTAGCTAAGAGGTCAAAGGCCTCTTAATTTTAACAGAAGCCTCCACAGGTGTTAAAATATATTTGGTTTAACACACTTACAAATACAAGGGTGTGATATTTTACATGATCTACAACTGTACAAACATCCATAAGCAATGAAATCTATTAAATAGATTAAGAATGTATAATACCTAGTAGTAAAATCATATGAAACAGATGCTATGACAGAGTTTCTGTGAGGAGAAAATTGAATTCTTCTTACTGCATACTCATGTCCCTATAAACAATAATATCAATAATTGATTATTAATATACTATTTTTTGTGTTAATAATCTGAGATAATAATCAACCTTGTTTCTTTTGCATTGCAACAAATAGGGACTAACTAGACAGAGGATGAAAAGTTACAGTGAGCAAATCCTTATGGCAGTGGTTCTCTAAGTGAGCGATATTGCCCCCTGAGGTGTAATGAAGGATTCTAAGGGGGCAATAAGACATAGCAGGCAATGTAGGGGGTGACGAGTCATAAAGGAGCAAAATAAAAATATCAATTTAATTAAAAAGAGGCAGAAAACATAGTTTTACAAGTAGACCATAGATGTCAGTATTCTACAAAGTTGCACCTCCATTTGGAAAAAAAAATATTTTGAAATTAAAAAGTTTCTTTTTGTGGACTTATTAAAAAAAATATATAAATAATAAAAAGATTAATTACACAAAAGTCCTATATTTTTAATATATAATAATAACTAAGCTTTTGACTAAAAATTAGTCATCATCACAGTTTAACAAATATAATTTTTTTTAAATTTTAATTTTTTAAATTTATTTTTTTTTTAAATTCTTTAATGTAACAGTTTTTAACAGTTTTTTAAACATAGCTTTTCAAACCATACCAAGGTCCAATATGAAGTAGTTTGTAAATTTTTTTATTTTTATTTTAAAATTTATATTTGTTACACTCTGATGACTAATTTTTAGTCAAAAGCTTAGTTATTATTATATATTAAAAAATATAGGACTTTTGAGTAATTAATCTGTTTTTATTTATAAATATTTTGCTAGCTGCAATCGCATCAAGAACAATGTATTGTAGCAATTGTAGCTACAAGCTACAAGCTTAGCTTGTAGCTACGTAGCTACCTTTATTGTAGCAATGCCCTTAAAAGGTCTTTTTAATATTTATGCGAGAACAAATGTGATGAACAACAAGATTAGAAAGGGCACCATATTTCCATAAATTGGTCCATTTTTAGAGTGTAACCGAGTACCCCCAAGTCCGAATTACCCGACAGCTACCTTTTTTCGAACCAGCACTAAAGAGAAGATAAGTTAATATTTTACTTTTCCTCACCTACTAATAATGCAGGTATAAAAATTATTGTGTTTACCCGAAAAATCCGAAACCAAGGTTTCAATATAATTATCTGTTTCATACATTTTCATGACCTTCTGAGTGGTTTTCATCATGCTGCCTGTCAGAATTTTTGTGCCTGTGTTATGCATAACTCCTGCTGTGTTTATACTACAGAGTTGAAACTTGGCCCGAAATCAGACTTTAGGTCTAGTTGTGCTGCCCCAGAAGATCATATTTTTTAGACTACAATAAACTATTTGGCTGAGTCATCAAAAAATTTTAAAAAATCATTGAAAATTAAAAATTTGACCATTCGAGTTGACAATAAACACAAACGTACATCAATAAGTTTACAATTAATCCACAAAAATGCCAAATATCATCAGGTAGCCAAACTTATATAGAATGAATTAGTAATAGGATTTATATACCTAATGAATTTTTAGTTTGTAAGTTATTGATAAACATATATATTTTTTGTTTGAAATATATATGAAAAAGTTTGTTAACTCTTAAGTTTTACGGTATAAAATGTAAATGATTAAATCTTGATACATTGATAAAATATAGAGTTAATACTCTAATAAAGAACTAATTTAATAAAAAAAAAACTAGGCAGCCCTAACGCGTCTTTAGTGCATAAAAAAGTATAAAAGAGTAAATAAGTATAATCTTTAACTTTGTTGTACAGAGAAACATCTTTCTTAAAAAATGACATAATTAAAGAAAAATATGAGACTTCAGTTCTATAAAGCGAATATTTATTTATCTTTAGATAAATAAGTATAAGAGTATAAATATTTGATAGAATGCCTATCTATGTATTACTTTTTTCACTATTTATACAATACTTTCCTTTACATTCATACTTCAATATATTGTATCTGATGATGGATTGCAACCTTAAGAATCACAGTCACAGAGGTTAGTTAGTAAATGATTGATATTATAACTAGATAGTAAAAAGTAAATTATGGAAAAATAAATAAAAATAATAATGCACTCACTCTTTGTTCAAATACAGGGAGAGTAAGAACTCTAAGATCCCAACCTCTAATGAGCCCATCAGATCCAGCTGTGGCAATAATATTACTATCATATTTACACCAGCTACAACTAAGAACTTCAGCATCATGAACTTGAAGAGACATTTGAGGCCTAGAGCTACTCATACCAGGGTTCCATATTCTCATAGTCCCGTCACCTATAAACAGAGTCATATAATTACATCGACTAGTACAGTGATACAAGAATAAACAAAATAATTTTAATTAAATATAAAAATAATAGGAATAGCTAGATAGGAATAGTTAGATCTAGATTTTAATGTGTTATTTATAAACCAGAACACAAATAACTTGCAGTGTTGTTTGCAAACAATATAAGTTCATACAGGTATTATAGATAAAATTTAAAAATAAGATGTAAGTAAGAATAGATTGGTATATAATGCTACTAGTTAGCAAAATGGAATTTTACAGATGTGTTTTATAAATTACCACAGAGACGAAGGCGAGGGAAGGCTACAGGAATTTCCAGCCGAGGCTGGTAATTAACCCATTTGCATTGCAATTCTTTACAATGTTTTGCGACTTTATTTAAACAAAATAAATCAACAAATAATAAAATAAGTGACAAAGCAAAACAAATCTGAGTGTTTATTAACAGCTAGTCAAAAAATAAAAAAAACCAAGAATATCAGTGTTGCCAATATTTTATGAAAAATTATATTTATTAGGTATTTGATAAAAGTGTTTAATACTTAAAAATATATTGTAGTTTAATTAATAATATAAAAAAATATTAGAAACAAAACTCATGTTTACAAGTCGAAAAACACTGAAATTAAATCAATAACCTGCAACATAATAACCTCAACTTATTCATTTCTTCTCCTAGGGTGTTTTGACTTTTTTACTATTATATTTAAATATACCATAACTCCCTAGGAGGTAGAGTATTATCAAGCAAATTTCCTGTATTGTTTTTAAATATTTTGTTGACAGTATTGGTAAAATTACATTTTGCAGATTAAAAACAGTTCAGTAATAACTAATTTTGCAACCGTTAGTACATAAAAATCATTCTATACCTTTCAAATAAATAAATTAAAAGCCTACTTTAATAGTTTTATAATTATAAACTATGAACTGTACAAAAAGACAAACTATATTAACTATATAAATTGTATGAGAGACACCTGGGAAATGAAAACCACCTGGTTTCATTGCATGTAGTGCCAAATATTCATGCTTTGCAAAATGCAGTGGTACCAAATGATATGTTTCGCCCTGATGAGTTAAACATAACGAAACAGAGTGGGACATGACATTATGTTTAGCCATTAATAATGAGAAATGTCGATTGATGGGACAGTAGCACTGCATTTTGCTTGTTACATTTACTAGGTATCTCTCACACAATTAATATTTTGTCAACAATTGATGTTTTGCAAAGCTCGGTAGTATCAAATAATACAAAGACAAACTATTCCACAAAACTTGGAACAGTTATGAATTTACAAATATATATGTTTAAAATCTGGCAAATTATAAGAAACCCTATAAAAATTAAAATTATCATAATCATTAATGTTAAGAAATACCTAAACAGAAACTACCTGAAACTGAAGCAAAGCATGAGGGTATATGAGGAGACCACATTGCATTGTAAACTAACTGAGAATGACCCAGGAATGTTGAGAGAGACTGACAGCAATTAGGATCCCACTAAAAATCAAATATGATAAATATTAAGAGAATAAAAAAAATTATAGTTAACTCATTGTTCTGCATAAATGTAATATTTATAAAGAAAAAAATAGTTAACCAACTTTAATTGATATCTATTAAGATGATATCAAATCCTAATGTTGACTAACAGTCATTCACAGAATAGAAAGCCTAAAAACTTCAGCAGATATGGTTCATAGTGCTGGAATCAGCAGATTCTGAGGTAAATTAAACTTAACAAAACATATTTTTTTATATTGCTTATTCATTAACTTTAGTTATTTACAAGTTCTTAATTTGTTTGATGTATTGTATTAAAAAATACTAATGGAAACAATACAAGAATTCATAAAGTTCTTTACCCGCTAGTACTAAATTTCTTACTTATTCAAAGATTATAATGTCCAATACTTTATAAGTCTCAAAGACCCAAAAATGTTGACAGTATTATTTCAGTATTTTACAGGTGTGGGAGAAAAAGGGGTACAAGATTGCTTGAAAGCAATAAAGTAAACTGAAGAACAGGATAGATGTGAAACAGGTACACCCACACCTGTAAGTTACAAAAGGTCACTAAGTCCCTGTGGGTATTTTTCTTTCTTCCCTTTGTTGGCTACCTACTGCTTCTACTAAAACAGTTGGTAGATGGTTGTTGAAAAAAGATTTAGCCATACTACAGTTCCCTGCAAGATTTAACAAAGCTAGGGGATGAATGAATCTAAAATGCAATAACACTTTATTTGTTTGAAATTTAATTATTTTTACCATCCCTCATTTATATTGTATGTATAAGGAAAAGTATTGTTTGTAAAAAAATCTGAAACCACGATGTAACAGGAATAACTGTTTCAAATTTTTTAAGGTCTCCTGAGTGGTTTTCACAAAGTTGTCTGTCTGTGTGTGTGTGTGTGTGTGTATGTGTATGCATGTTTGTGTTTGTGTCCATTATAATCGTAGCTCCCAGTGTATTTATGCTAGAGAGATGACACTTTGTAAAAAAATCAGTGTATAGGTGTAGTTGTGCTGTCATTGTGTTTTTATGACGCCAATAGCCCCAATAATGACGCAGCAAAAATTTTGAAACATCATGGAGTTGATCGTGGAAAAATGATGCCATCAGATTGAGATTTGGCACGCGTGTAGCCATGTATAAGACTAATATGTGCCAAGTTTTATCTCATTATCAGCATTACTTTAATTTTTATGATATTATTTGTGTATGTTTTTTTAAATTAAAAAATCAGAAAATAATCTAATTGAGTAAAAATTTGGTACACGTGTAAACCTTTACGTAATAATTAAGTACACCAAGTTTCATTTTAATGTATATCCATGATGGATATCCACAAGTATATCCATGATTTTTGTTGGATCATAAAAGTTAAGGAGTAGAAAGGTCAGTGCCTGGATGAGTGACCAGTGGGAATAAATTGAATGTATTTACGATCTCAGGACAAGCGCAGTGAGTCTGAAGACATGTTGTAGTATAAATTTAACAATTTCTACATTCTGAAGGCAAGCAAAGCGAGTCTGAAGTTGGGAGAATTAGTGTAGCGAATCTGATGTGATGAGAAAAAGTTCTGAGGTACCCTGTACCCAATTTTTACTTTTTTCTATTTATACCCTAGGTGTATAGGAAAATTATTGTGTTTGAATTATCTAATTCAGGTGTTTTTAAGGACTCTTAACTGGTTTTTCACAAAGTTGTCAGTCTGTATGTGTGTGTCTGTTATCATCGTAGCTGCCAGTGTATTTATGCTAGAGAGTTGAAACTTGCAACTCTCTAGCATACTCTTGTGTGGTTGTGCTATTCAGAAAATAATTTTTGTAATACGTCAATAATCAGCAATAATGACTTAGCAAAAATTCCGAAAAATCATAAAACACAGAAAAATTTGCCATAAATTTGAGATTTGGCAACCATGTGGCTAAGTATAAGACTATGATAAGACCATGTATATGTGCTAAGTTTCATTCCATTATCATCATTAGTTCAGTTTTTATTATTGAATTACGTGTAAACATTTTTTTTAAATTGTAAAAAATCGGAAAATAATCTAATGTAGTTGAAATTTTGTACAAGTATATACCTTTGCGCAATAGATAAGTAAACCAAGTTTCATTTCAATATGACAAGTAAATTCATGATATTTGTTAGATAGAACGTTGTCAGTGCCTGGTTGGGTAACCGCTGGGAATGAAACGGATGTACAATGAAAGTGATTCCAAAGACGTATTGCAGTATAAATATAACAACTTGTGTATTTTGAGGACAAGCAAAGCTAGTCCAAAGTAGGGAGGATGATCGTATTGAATCTGAAGAGGAAAAGTTCTGCAGTACCCCATACCCAATTTTTCTTTAGGCAATAACTCTATTGAATCTTCAACAAGATATTCATATTTCTTTACCTATACTGTAACTAAGGATAAGGCCCATGTGGGCATTGTCCACGGTGCACGTTATGATTAATTAAACTCCACCATCTTGTTACAAAAATATAAAAAACAAAGTAAGTTGATCCTTCAGTATTTTACAAAACAAGAATATATTCTTACACAACTATTTTTGTTATCTAATAATTTTTGTCAGTTAAAAGTCATTTAAAAAATATACTGTGGAAGCAATGAAATTAAAATCAATGAAAACTAAAAATAAAAAACCCACCAATTTAACAGTGCAGTCCCATGATGCAGAGAGTATTAAGTTTTCTTGTCGAGTTTGACTCCAGTCAACACTGTAAACTTCTTTCCTCTTAAGAAGCTGGGGCCAGCTAAAAAAGTCTATAAATTAAATTTCATTATAAATTCATATAAAATTTATATAATATATATATATATATATATATATATAATATAATATATATATATATATATATATATATATATATATATATATATATATATAGAATATAATATTATTATACATAACGAAAGAATACCTCTTTGAAACTAGGCTAGGGACTAGTTGAGTACAAGTTTCAAATATTTTTATCCCATCAGTACTATAGACCTTATATAAATAATAATTGCAAACTATAAAATTTAATAAGATCTCATAACATATACCTGTGGCTGAGAAATGTTCCATATTTGTAATATACCATCTCCACTAGCAGTTACTACCACATCTGGCTCAGTTTCACTCCAAACCACATCAAATAAACCATCCTGCCATTGAAATTTTGATACTTCTACAATACAATTCTCTAATTTATCAAGCACAAATAATGTCCCCCCACCTGAAAAAAAAGTTTTTTGGTATAAAAAACAAAAAAATCATTATTCTTGATTTAATCCAGTAGATAACATTTTAAAAGTTAAAATTATTTATAACATTTTGTTTGGAAAAAATGAACTCCAAATTAGTACAAAACATTGGGTACAGGGTACATTAGAACTTCTTCTCACCACATCGGATTTGATATGCTTATCCTCGCAACTTCAGACACGCTTCGCTTATTCTATATGTTCTTTTAATTCCTAGCAGTATCTCATCCAGACACTGACCTTGCTCTTCACACACTCTCAGACACTCTCACTAAACTTTTATAATCCAACAAAAACCATAAATACAGAAGCCTGATTGAAATGAAACTTATTCTACTTATTTGGTACATAAAGAAATACTCGTGTATTAAATGTCAACTCATATAGATATTTTTTAATTTTTAAAGGTTTTATAAAACATAACAATTTTTAAAATGACATAAGACATTAAATAAAAATGAAACTAATGCTCAAAATGAGATCAAACTTGACACATAATATAATAGTTTTATATATGACAAAAAGTACAGATATTTATGTCTAAATTAAACTATATAACAAGCTATTTGAGATATAAAACATTTTAAAAAGGAAACAAAACATTTTTTTATAGATGAGCCAGTTAATGACATAAAAGAATACTTTGACTTTAAATTATATTTTTTTTGTAATCACACTTCCTATTAGACCAAGAGCCCAGGGGTGTTTTGTTAATAAAAAGTGTAATGGCTGGAACCGGTCTCAATTTTTTGTAAATACCTTCCTGAACAAGGATCTGCAATTCTGCCAACTCGAATCGGATGGGTGTCCCAGGCAGAACGCACTTTAGGGGTAAAAGGTTCTGCCTGGGACACCCATCCGATACGAGTCGGCAGAATTGCAGATCCTTGTTCAGGAAGGTATTTACGAAAAATTGAGACCGGTTCTAGCCATTACACTGTTTGTCAACTTGGGTGGTAAATTTGACCTGTAAAGTGCGTTCTGCATGGGACGCCCATCCGATACGAGTCGGCAGAATTGCAGATCCTTGTTCAGGAAGGTATTTACGAAAAATTGAGACCGGTTCCAGCCATTACACTTTTTATTAACAAAACACCCCTGGGCTCTTGGTCAATATTGTTACTAATGAAATTAAATCGAATGAAAAACATTTTTATTTCATTTTAATTATATATTTTTACAAGAGTACCAAATCACAAATTGATGGATACATTTATCCTTGATTCATGAATTTTAAAAAATTTTGCTGACGTCATCATAAACATATCATCATAAACCTACAGATTGATTTTTGTATTAAATATGCTTTGGGCTATAGTAGGTTAGGAAAGAGAGGCAGACAAACATACTTGTTTTTACGTTAGGCAGTTACCTCCAAGTGCACATCCTTGTGATGTGCAAAGGACATCACAAGGAGGTCACTTTATACAACCCATGTCTGAATGTAATGATTTTAAAAAGGGATTTTTTCACTTTAAAATAAGGTCAGTAAAAATGTCTTGAATGTAATGAAATACCATATTTACATATTTGTTAAAAGTGATATTTGTGGGTTAACAATAAGTTACAAGATATAAACAAATAATTTAGATTACGGGATTTCTTTTTCCAGGAAATAGTTAAATTTCAATAATCTGTGAAAAATAGTGAATATATAAATATATTAATGTACCTGTGTAGAGTGAAAATGGTTAATTTTATGGCACAATAGTTTCAATCCAATGCTAACTCTAATCTTAATTATTATTTGAGGCCTTACCTTTCATGAGGCCTTATTATTTGTTTTATTTATTGATAAATAGTTGTACTTTCCAATAATACAATATTGTAGGCTCCTTCCCACTGTGTGTCATAGTCACATTTAAGTTCTAATACCAAGATTACTCGATAACGCTTGCACCATTAACAACCCACAAATATCAAAGTTTTCTAGTATTTATTTATTATTTAGTATTTTATTTATATAAAATTTATTTATATAAATTTATATAAATAATTTTATAAAATTAATTTATGAATATAATAAATATTATATTAATATTCATAAAATATTAATGAAACTAACAATAAACTCAAGTTCACCAGAACAAATTAGAGCTTACCTGCTAAACCATAATATTGAGAAGTTGCACACACTAATCTTTCAGGCCTAAATGGAGAGAATCTAACAGAGTATCCATGCCTGTTGGGAGTTAAAAAAGTTGGCATTTTGGATTATAGTAAGCCTTAGTCACCTGAAATAGAAAAGCCTCCATTAGTACTTTACAAATTATTGGTTACATATAAGAAATGGAAATAAACAATCGATAATAAAAGCCTTTGCATAAAATCAGGGTTTCATGGAATTTTTATAAATATTGACTTTTATAGAAAAATGGCTGATTTTTATAGATTTTCATAACAATTTAATTAATCTAGATTGGTTTATATTATTAGACTGAAATAAATAATAACACAATTTTCACATGTAATGCCCCAGAGACGTCAATGACACTTTCAAAAAAGAATGACATGTTTACTTTGTTTACAAGAGAACTTCAAATCCCTTTCATAAAAAAGTAAGCCCAAATATTGATAGGGTAACTGGGCTTCACTTGAAGTCAATCCATTTGTGCTTGATTTGAAATAATTATGTACATATGCCTCAGTAAAGTCAAGGCAAAGGGATTTGAGAAAGATTCAATTTGTGCTTAAAAGGTCACAGTTTTTTACTTGGAATGGAGATTTTAAGACTGTCAGTGCCTTTTTTGTGTTCCCTAATCACTCAGTCACTATTTTCCATAAGGTTTGCTCGGCACATAAACTGGAGTACACAACTTCACTCTGCACTATTCTTCTTTACACTTAAATTTTTCACTTTGAAGAAATCTAGAGTAAATTAGAGTAAACTCTTAATTAGATGCTTACACGAAAAGTAAAAGGGTAAAGAGTGTAAATAACCTTCCTGGGTTATCAAACATTCCTAGCTAAGTAAAATAAATAATAATAATTTGCACTATATTTATATTTATTTTTTTGTTAAATTTATTTAACTAATTGAGTAGCTTTGTTAAAAAATGTAGTTATTTTAAGGGAACATGTACGAATTTTAGAGAAAAAAAAACAAGTTTTGTGCATGTTATTTTCGTTCAAATTATAAGATTATTACTAAGAATTTGAGTAAATAGTTATCATTTTATTAATCTGCACTATCTTCAATAAATAATCTCAAGGGCAAATGGTAGTTTTAAATTATTTTTGTTCATATTCAGTACGTACATATAATAAATAAAAAAAAAATAAAAATGGCTTTATTTCTGATATAAGACATGATAGTTTGAGTTCTTGCTAATGACCAAGCCTCTACTCCAGGGCCTCAAAATATCCGTCAGGAGGAGGGTTACATTTAATACTATTAAAAATAATTATAATCTGAAAATAAAATCTATAAATTATATTAATTTTCAAGAGCAATGAAGTTATTTATTTTAATTAAAAAATAAGCTTTTAGGTTTATTTTATACAACAAATAAATTTTATTTATTAAATTTATTTAACACCAAAATAAACTTTCAAGTTCTTTCAAATTAACATAAACTCTTGAATTAATTTAAATCAAAGATACACCTTAAAGTTTATTTAATTGACATTGAGTAGATCAATTCATCAAAATATTTAATAAATTTAGCGAAATAACAAGCTATTCTCTTTTTTTAAGAAACAATTTTATTTATAATTATGTTATTCATAATTGAAATCTCTCGTAAGCATTGCCCTGTACTTGCATATAGCTCTCAGAAAAAATGCAAATTGAGAGCACTCTTCCACTGAGCTGCAGTTTAGCTTGCATGTATTCAGCTTTTGAGAGTAAAACCTTTCCTAAGAAGGACAGCCTGAACTCTTCATGGATTGGGCAGACTGCATTAAAGTGGAAGTTGTCCTCTACTTCATTTAAGTTGCATAGAGAGCATCTGTAATCTGGGTGACCATGGCTGTAATTCACCTTCAGGAGCTGACAACTGGCTTTTAACATCCTATTTATTTAGGTGGAGAATTATTCGTTATTATTTTTTAATACTTACATACATCAGCTTTTAGTTAGGCAAGTAAAACCGATTTTAGGCAATAAAAAGTATTGTTATCACTACAAGAGTTCTATTGATTCTTTTTTATTAAAGATACTTCGTATTAATAAAATAATAACTATTTGCTCATCAATGAGATATTTACATAATTTGAACGAAAAGAAAGGTGAACAACAAAGCACTTAATACAACCTCAACTTACTCTTAGAGGAGGATCCTTAGTTCCTCCTCTTTGATGATGATTATTATTATGAAGAGATTACGCAGAGCCTAAAAAATATGTTTCAAGTCTCTCAATACATTGAGATAGGGTATGCCCTCTCTATGTTTAGATGAGATAAACAAAATGCTTCGTAATTTAATAACTCATCTAATAAACAAGCTGTCAACTGCAATTCTGATGAAACCCACAAACCTTTTGGTTTACGCAAAGATTTGCAAATCCTTTTTTAATTTAGGAACTACAATCAAATAATGAAGCAATTAATGATTTTATTGCAAAACGTTTGCATAAATTAGTTACAAGATATTATACATTTCTTTATTTAAAAGATAATACACAGAAGTGATGAAAACAAAACTCAACCACCTTGAGCGTTGAAATCCAACATGTTCACACATTATATTTACCCTAGTTTTGAATCTACCCAGATAATGAAATGGGTTAAGTTGCAGGATGTGAATGAAGTAAGATTAATTATAATAAAGAAATATATCTAACCCAAAATAATAACACAAAACAATAATGTGCGATTCGACTGCATCTTAGATAATGCATGCATTTTATAAATATGACATAAGTATACATACCAAGAAAACATCATATTATTGCACATAACCCTAGCATCACAGACAAGTATTATTCTTATGATAATTGAAATATTACTAGTTATATCATTTTAGCAATTATATTATTTTAATGTTTTATCTGAATTTCTTATCATTTTGATCTTCTTGTTTTTCTTCAAAACTTGTTTTTGTATTGACGGCATAGAGGTTATTATGTAGAGAAGGCTTATCAGGTTATTTATTTATATTAGTCGGGGAGCCGGACCTGAAAAAATGTTATTCATTTTGTGCTGCTTTTAACCAAATTTTTTCTGTAGTTAACCAAATTGTCCATAAATTATTAAATACAACCCTAACATGTCTATGCCTTAAATGATGACGATAGACATTGTTTGCCTATGCAGAGCGGAGGCTTTCATATGGTTGCGCACGCAATCGGCTTTTCGCACATTGTTTTATTAATTAACACATTGATATTTGATGAATAAAATAGTGCAGATTTTGTCTGCTCAAAAATTAGTCTAACGTTTTCAAGACTAACAAAGAACCACTTATTTCCAGAAACCTAAAATTAAAACATCATTTAAGTATATTTGTAGAAAAATGTAGTTAAAAGCAGTACAAAACGAGTCTAATTTTTCAGGTCCGACTCTTGGACTAAACAGTTTTAGTAATTCAATGTACGAAAAATGTCTGCATACTACGGTATCGGAACATACAAAAAGTAACAATAAATTATTTAGAAATGCGTATAAGTAGTTATTTGGAACTTAAAAGTCCTTTTGAATTTACCACAATAGTAATAATTTGCTGTTTGAAATATTTGAACTTGAGAAAAAGCTTAACGGGTAATTTAAATTCACTAAATATACTTAAATTTTATATTAAATTTATAGATAAATAGTTACACATTGTAATAATATCTTAATCAAAAATACAAAGAAAGATAACTTTTGATCTTCTTGATAACTTTTGAGTTCATCTACCAATATGAACTCTATCAGCTAGAGCTTAAACATAAAAAAAGATAGCGATAGCACTGTCAAGACTATTCTATTTTTGAGAAAAACAGTTGAGGAGCATGCGCGTTTCAAGGATGTAAAGATCGTTGGCGCGGTTCAAAGTCTCTTAAACGCGATTAAAATTTGTTTTCGTTTTTTTCTTATCAAAAACGTTTTAGATGCATTTGCATGGTTTAAAAGTATTTGCAGTCTTATTTGGCTTAATTAACTCATACTGTGATTAATAAGTGCTACTATCTTCTACTTGCGCAGGAAGTTGAGGTTTGTAAATAAAAATGAATAAGGAAAATAGCGATTGGTTTACTGTTGAAAAATGGAAATCATGTGTGTATGATGCCGATTACAAACCTAATATTACAACAGAATCAATGGGCCCAAATATTTTGGTACATAAAGTTAATTTCAATACCAATATAAAGTTTACTGATGTACTGCAGTGCTCTAAATTTGAATTTAAAACTGGTTCCTGCAAAGAGTGTCTATGGACAGTTAAGTGCTACTTACATAAGAGTTTATATAATTGTATCGCTTTCGGTTTAGTTTCACCCCCCAATGTGAGCGCGAATACTTGTTTGTCTTTTAGCACTACTTTAGGAGCAAAACTGACAACTTTAAATCAAACATTTTTGAATGGGGAAAAGTGGACAACTGGGCGCCATATCTCTCAAAGTGACATTGGAGGCGACCTATACTTAAGTTTTGAACTCAATGTGTATGAAGATATTAATGAAATTTCATTTTACGGAAGTTACAATAATAACATAATCAGTAATAAGTTTAAACAATTCTTGTCCAAAGACTTCGATGTAACAATTCGTGGAGATGGCTTTCAATTTAAAGCACATAGGGATATACTGTACGACTTTAGCATTGTGTTTCAAAACATGTTCTCTTGCGATATGAGCGAAGCTAATAGTGGAGAAATCAAGATCACTGATTTCAGCAGCGAAGCAATATTTGCAATGCTGCAGTACTTCTACACTGGCAAAATAAACAAACTAAACAATGTGTGTGATGAACTTCTCAAACTATCACATAAATATGAAATAGAAGATTTACAACACATATGCTTATCATTCATTTATTTAAATCTATCCGTGGAAAATGTTATAAAATATTTCACCATAGCAGATGTCTACGATTTCTTTGAATTAAAAGAGAAGTGTACTGAGCTTCTAAATGAATCAAGGAATATTGAGGAGCTCGTCAAACGCGAGGACTGGAGCAAGATTGTTGCTAAACCAGAACATAAAAGCCTGCTGTGTTTTCTGTTTAGAAATTTCAATAAAATATTTTAATTAAAATAGTTACTATTGCTGGTTCACTTGAGTTATTATGGTTTCTTCGAGGATATTTTAAATTCTATATCAAATACATTGCAGAACAAAATATTTTGTCATGAAATTCTCAAAAACTGATACATGATATATTCATTTAAAGGCTGACCAAGAAAATATTAAAGAGTAAGTTGGTGTCCCCTCAAAGAGCCAGTTTTCCATTAAGACAAATTATTGGTAATAAATTATATCTACTGAGTCAGTATATACTCAGTCAGTAGTACTGACTACAGTGACGTTTGACTTTTCCTCATTTATACCATAGATATATAGGAAAAGTATTGTGTTTGCAAAAAATCCGAAACCGGGATGTTACCGGAGTTTTAAGGCCTTCTGAGTGGTTTTCGCAAAGTTGTCTGCCTGTGTGTGTGTGTGTGTGTGTGTGAGTGTTATCATCGTAGCTGCCAGTGTATTTATTCTAGAGAGTTGAAACTTTGTGCAAAAATTAGTCTGCTACTGCAGTTGTGCTATTCGGACGTCATAAAATAATTTTTTTATGACGTCATTAAACCGCAATAATGACTCAGCAAAAATATCGAAAAATCTAAAACGCAGAAAAAAATCTAAAACGCGATCCGATTTAATTTTGGTACGCATGTAGCTATGTATAAGACTAACATATGTGTCAAGTTCCATGTCATTATCAGCATTAGTTCAATTTTTATCGAATGACTTGTCAATCGATACAAGTCATGGTCCAAAAGACAATGACTTGTCAATTGGAAATAATATATTTGACTTGAAATTTGGTTCAAGTATATATGTATACCTTGACGCAATAAATAAATACACCAAGTTTTGTTTTAATAAAACAAGTATAACTATAAAATTTGGAGATAATAAAAGTTAAGCAGCATCCAGCGTAGTCAGTGCCTGGATGGTTGACTCCTAGGATGAAACATTTACTATCTGAGGACGAACGAAGCGAGTCCGAAGACGTGTAGCAGTATAAATTTAACGACTAGGATGTTCTGAGGACGAGCGAAGTTAGTCTGAAGTAGAGGGGATGTGCGTAGCGAATCCGATGTGATGAGGAAAAGTTCCGAGGTACCCCGTACCCGATTTTTAGGTAGTCGGAAATTACAAAAAGTAAGAGTTCACTCATTCAGTTCAGTTTCCACATTTTGTTTTACCTCTTAGGCTGTATAACTACAAATAGTTCTTTATAATCACTAAAACATTGATGCAGTGAATTTTTGTTTTTTAAACCCTTTATGCAGTATTACTTTGCAAGAATCCCCTAAAATGAAAGAACTAATTTTAAAATGATATTAAATGATTTGTAAAAGAAGTACATATAATAATTGCATGACCGTTTGTACAATATATTGTTGTTTTTATTTTAATTGTTTGCATTTGTTTATAAATGTTCCATTAACTATAAAAACTATTAGTCTAAGTCAGTGAAACTAAACTGATTCCTGTACTTTTGCACGTAATGTTTATATTATAAACATTGTAAAGACATACATTTTTAAAATCTGTAAGTCTATTGGAAATTATTGCCCTCCTACACTTCCGTCGGCCAAACAATCGCATAAGCGTTATTTCTAATGGAAAATTTCTATAATACTTTTAGAAATAAAACAACATAATTTTTTGCCACAAAAAACAAGATGTCATTAATTTTTAAGCAATTTTTCAAATGTACAATGACGTTGGAGTCAAGGAGGGGGACGGTTAAATGCGTATATCCATAAATAATATATATATATATATATATATATATATATATATATATATATATATATATATATATATATATATATATATGTACAAATTGGTGGCATTACGACAAATTGTTTGTCAATTTCTTAAGGCACTGAAATATTTTAATATTAGCGTAAACTGAACTTTGTCGTAAATATGCGCATTCCCTTATATTTTTAAAAATCGTTTATGTATTCTTGTGATAAGTTATTTCTGAAGTTGAATTTTAAAAGTACTATTACTTATTTTATGAATTAATGGTGATAAAACTGCGTAATTAAACGTGTTTTACGTTAAAACGTAAAACACGCCTTTATATGTATTAAAATAATTTGAAATTAATTGTTTTAAAAATAACTGATATATGAAAAAGTTATTTGATACGCATTTACAGATAAAACTTTTTCCTCCTCTAATTTATCTTTACATAAGCTTTTAAAATATTTTTAGTAAAATTCACCATATATTGCAAGATTTATATTTGTTTAATAACTTTATGACACATAGGATAATGTTAAGATGTCTTTTGTGGGGTATCGTTAAATGGGATTAGAAGATTCTATACTATAGAGTTACTTAACTAAGAGGGCTATATTGAATTAAGAAATTGTTCAAAGAAACCCCACAAGTAAGTGGTATAAAAGGGCTGACAAGGC
Source organism: Microvelia longipes (assembly GCA_018340805.1). Lineage (NCBI taxonomy): Eukaryota > Metazoa > Arthropoda > Insecta > Hemiptera > Veliidae > Microvelia > Microvelia longipes. The sequence continues at coordinate 48,730,600 of JACMZG010000008.1, read as the reverse complement.
CTCAACCCAACGCTCAGGTTCAACTAACCATAGCAACTAACGTTAAATTTATAAAGAAGTCAAGTGTTTTAAGTAACTGTCAACCTTGCTATTAAGTACTGTTTTTTTGAACGCTTCCAACAAAACTCTTCGGTTTTATCTCAGTGTTTACATCTTCAGGCCGAGGTTTTCAGACCTATTAACTTACCCCACAGATGAATTCTCTTCTATCTTCTTTTGTGGTCGCGGTCAAAGTCTTCAAGAAAACAGCACCTAATGGTAAGTAATTTTTAATTAATGTATAGTTTGATGATTTTATAACTCAGTTAAATCTATATTTTTGTTACTAAAAAATTGTGTTGACTATAAGCAGTTTGTCTATTAATTAAAAAACGTAAAAAATTAGAAGATTTTTCAATTAACTATTTTACTAAATATAAACTCATAAGTTAAAAAAAAAATAAAAGTAGTCATAATTAATATTAAGATGAGAGCAAATTAATAATTTAAACATGGTATTAAGATTTTTTCGTAGTAAAATCAGTTTAAATGCTAGTATTTTGTTTGTAACTGTCTTTTTTTACAAAAGATGTACTGTAAATAGGTTTATTATAATGTTGTTAAATAACAAAAGTTGATAAATTCTTCATTCCTTAAAATGAAAGGAAACAAAACTAAAAATGAAGTGCGTAGTTCTTAATATAAGAATATAAAATAATATTTGGAGTAATATTTAAGTTAAAATTGGAATTAAATATTTACATTTATATTCAGAGTACCTTCAATAAATGTGTTTATTTAAACAAAGTGATCAATTGGTTAGCCTCAAACCGTAACAGACAATTTATCATTATCATTTATTTTAATCAACTATGTTAAACAATTTATAAATCAAATCAAACAAAAGTTAACAAAACTTGCTTTCACAAATAAATTAAATAGTAATATTCACTAACATTGTCTATTTGTGTCCAATTTTTTTTACTTAAGGCTAGTACAATATGTATCGAATTCTATTGCACAAAAGTATAAAAAAACCGGTTCGGGTGCATGGGAACTTCTCCTCAACACATAGAATTCGCTAAGCTCATCCTCCCACTTCGAACTCGTTCCGTTTGTTCTCAAAACAATACAATTTGCCAAATTTATACTGCGAAACGTCTAGAGTTTTTAAATTAGTTTTATTCCCAGCAGTCCCATCTAGGCACTGACCCGCTCGATGCTGATTTCGAACTTTTATGTTCCTGCAAAAAACCATAGATATACTATAGATATACTTGCCTTAATTAACACGATTCCAGTTATTTTCAACGTTTTTTTCGACTTTTTGGTTATTTAGGGTGATCGTATTTGATCATATCATAATGACTATTTAGGGATTTATGGACACTTGTGGTCTTGTTAAAAATGTAACTGTTTATTTTACCGACTCAGGAAACCGGGTTAATGACGCCTTAAATACTTGGTTTTCAATAGGGTTCGTGCCTTCCCAAAGATTATTTTAGTGCTAAGTTTGATGTAAAAATATTACATCAAACTTCTAGAGATTACTAGAAGTACAATGTAAAAATTTATGCATATATATTATATATATATATAATATAATATATATATATATATATATATATATATATATATTATATATAATATATATATATATATAAAATTTTTCAAAACCTATTTTTTCGTTATTAGTGACCTCTGAAACGAGTTGTGGACACTCTCCCGGCTCCACTCCCTACCACACGAGCCAGTTATTAGCGATTTTTTCCCAAAAAACTCGGTAAAAAGATGTGAAAAGTTTTACACTTATAACCGAGAGAGTTACTTTATATTATTTAACAAAATTTAAAATTTCTTAAATTAAATATTTTGCGTCAAGGAAATTTTGAGTATATACCATGAGAAAATTAATAATTTTTTACAAGATTTAAACTTTTAGATTATAAAACTTTAGCTCCCTCATTGGAATAGCAAGATATCAAATTTGGCACATAAGAAAATTGACAAATGTTCTGTTAATTATAGGCAAGGTTACAGTTTACTTGGGAAAGAGAGACTTCGTAGATCGCCTTGATACTTGTGACGTTATTGATGGTGTTATTGTAGTTGATCATGACTATCTCAGAGGAAGAAGGATTTATGGACAGGTATGCTCTCGTCAAAATTATAAATTCTTATATAAAAATTCAGACTATCCAAAATACTATTTTTGAACAGAACATTTTTAAAACAACTTAATTGATTATTGTCTACGATAAAAATGTATTTGACATAGTGTTCATACAGATTAAAGTGACTGAGAAGACTTGATAGAAGGAATTACCCAGTGGTTCAAAATATTTTGAAAACCAATCAATATTTATGGACAATAACATAAAGGTTTCAACTAAAATGAAACTTGTTAGTAAAATACGAATAATTATTAAAAATTAAATTTATAGGAATAAAACATTGAAATATTAACGTTAATAAAACAGGCATTCAACTGGAGTGCCTTCATTTAAACGTTAACGCTCTTAAAAAATGTATTTAATCTGATGAGATTGTAAAAGCATTTTTTGCAATATTTTCATTTGATTAAATTTTTTACACGAGAAACTTTAATAGGTCCACTACAAAACACAGGTTATATTCAGTAAAATGAAACTTGTTAATAAAATACAAATTATTATTGAAATTTAAATTTTGGTGTAGCTGCTATAAACATAAATGTCTAGTTAACTGTGTTTCTTTCCTGGTATAAAAAGGTTACTAAAGAAGACATTATGTTGCTGGTTATGAGATAGATTGTTTTACAAAAAATATTTATTTGGAATGCATACAGTTCACACAGATACTCATTTTCATTCAGTGTATGGATAAAACATTTCAATCGAATTATTTTATGATGCACTAAATAAATGTGTGAATGTCTAACAGATTTCAACAACCTATCGTTATGGACGTGAAGAAGATGAGGTCATGGGGCTCAAGTTCAGTAAGGAAATGGTGCTTTCCAAAGAACAAGTGGTTCCCACCCCCAAGGACAGGGAGGAGAAGATTGAGCTAACCCCAATTCAGGAAAAGCTCATCAAGAAGTTCGGCAAGGACGTAGCTTTTCCATTCACCTTCCATTTCCCAGCTAACTCTCCTAGCTCCATCACTTTGCAGCCCGGCGAAGACGACAACGGCAAGCCTCTTGGTGTAGAATACGCCGTCAAGGCTTTCGTTGCCGACGGCTCAGACGACCGAAGCCACAAAAGGTCATCTGTTGCCTTTGCTATCAAGAAGGTATATAAATGCTTAAAAAAATATTCAATTATTGTGCCTTGCCCACATTTAAAGATAGTAGTCTCATATGACGTAAATAAAAAGGGGAAAAGTAAATTCATGACGGGGCTAATAAATTAGGTAGAAAGAGCATGGTGAAGTGAATCGAAAATAACAATATTGCCACATTGTGTTACAGTTCACTGATGACGTGTGCTTGATTTTACATTCATAGGCGTTTAAGTCGAAATTGGCAAAGGTTATAAATGAACTACCAAAAGATAATAAATTTTTGAAATTTAGAATAACCAATCAATTAATCGTTGTACTTAAAATTACAGCTGCAACATGCTCCCCTAGGACGTGGACTTCGTCAGCCAAGTTCTTTGGTGAGCAAGGGATTCACCTTTTCCCAAGGTAAACTCAATCTTGAAGTAACCTTGGACAAAGAAATCTACTACCATGGAGAGAAAATTGCTGCCAGTGTCATCATTAGCAACAGCTCCAGGAAGGCCGTCCGTAATATCAAGGTAAAACCTCACGTAAAACCTTTAACAGTTGTTTCTAAAGAGAGAGAGAAAGAGGAAAGGACTATTTATAATGATATTATATTTTAGAACAGGCCGCCATACATAAAAGATCTGTGTTACTCTATTGATCTAAGAAAATGTTATTCAGATTATTACCCTTCGAAAGTTGAACCTCATGAAAAAAAGTTGTAAATCCCATTTTATAAAAAATAACAATGACATTAAAAAACTATGACTTTACAATAACTAATATAACTATACAACTATTATGTGTTAATAATAATATATTTGATGGTTTGTTTACAGGCCTTTGTTGTTCAGCACACCGAAGTTACCATGGTCAACGCTCAATACTCCAAGTATGTCGCCAGCATGGAAACCAGGGAAGGATGCCCTATTACACCAGGTGCCTCCTTCCACAAGGTATTTTACCTCGTACCTTTAGCTTCAAGCAACAAGGACAAGAGAGGCATCGCTCTCGACGGACATCTTAAAGTAAGTTCTTTTCTATTTTTTTTTAACTTAAAAAATATCTTTAAGTAAGGAAGTAATACAACGTTTTAGAAATCAGATCACAACCAAAGAAACGTTTGATCAAATCTATCGCCACCTACTTATTTTGACTCGGTCTTGTGTCTATTGCAACAAGAATAAATATTATTATAATGCCACTAATAAATGACCTTTTTCTGTTAAACTTTAGGAAGACGATGTCAACCTTGCTTCTTCCACCTTGGTAGCTGATGGCAAGTGCCCAGCTGAGGCTATTGGTATCGTCGTTTCCTATTCAGTCCGAGTTAAGCTTAACTGCGGAACTCTTGGAGGTGAACTCGTCACTGACGTCCCACTCAAGCTTCTCCACCCCGCCCCAGGTAAAAACATATCATTCTTTATCAATTTCAGTTTTTAAACTCATATCAAGATCAATAAATTTTTATTGTAGAACTAATTTCACTATGAAAAGCAAAAATATTAGTATTTTATAAGATTCATGTTTATTGAACCTAAATGGTTTGCACGTAATAAATTGTTAATTTTAAACATGACTTCGCTTGCGTAAAAATGATAAAAAGGTTTCCGAATAATGGATAATTGTCACTGTTAAAATGGCATTTAAAAAGTTAAGCCATTTTCTTTTCATAAACTTTCTTCTTTAATTTATCAAGAGAAGTTAAGTAAATTTCTTAAAACACATACTTAGGAAACACAAAATAAATAGAAGTAACAAAATTAGAGATAACCTGTCCATCCTAATATTTTTTAGGATCCATCGAGAAGGAGAATGCTAAAGCTCTTAAAAAGACCAAGAGCATTGAAAGAACTAAGTATGAAAACTCATGTTACGCTAGCGATGACGACAACATGGTCTTCGAAGATTTCGCCAAGCTCAGACTTAACGAGCCTGACGAATAAACGGCCCTTCATACTTCAACAGCAAGGTCCAACGACAACTTGATATGGAACTGACTTTACCTGAGCCTAATAATTAATTATCTGTTTCTATTCCAACAAAATGAAACAAGTAAAATTATCTGGATTTTACTTAACTTCAGTTTTATATCAGGGGCTTTAGAAGTTTTTCATTCCGTCCACACTATTAGTATATAAGAAAAGAGTTTTAAGAACGATAACTCCATGGCCTAATGTCATAATTATCATGGCTTATTATTATTATTTTATTATTATAAGAAATATAATTGTGCATAACTATTCAGCATTTTATAATATTTTAGCAAATTATAAACCAATATTTTATAATTATTTGTATTGCCCATAACCAATTAGTAGTCGCTCCTCTTGCGCTCTGTTGATTTATTTGGTGTTATTGTCTTTGAAAAACAATAAATGTAATATTACGTATAATATATGATAAACTAGAATGCATTTTGAAGTTAAAATAATAGATTATATTATTATTGTGTGTGATTTATGTATTTTATATAATAGCTGGGATTTATTATTTTACTTTATTAACAGTTTAAAGGAAATAATGGAGTTAAATGAGGCATTTTTATAAGGACATTCGACGATTTATATTATTTTTTTGTTTTCTTTGATTTCAATGTAAGATGTAATCAAACCAAATATATGATATAAGAGCCCCGATCCGAAAAAAAGTTTTTTTTTAATTTATGTAAATTATTGAGTGATTCTTAAACTATAATAAAAGAAATCGAAAAGATTGATTAAACACTCGACTCATTTAATAGAGCAAAACTCAAATATAATAAAATATACAATAATTTAAAAACGATGATAATATTTCTTTGTAATGTTTAAGAATCACATACCCTCTCTATTCTTAAAAGAAGAAGAATTTAAAATAATATACTTCAGAATAATACGAAAAAGTTTTATGAAGTAAAATGCAAGAATGCAATATATTCTGCATTACATACTAATATTTTAATTTAACAGAAGAATGTGCGAGGAGAATTTTTTGTTTAGAAGATCTTTCTTCTTTCTTGTTAGAAGAGATCACTACTTTTTTCCAGAAACTCAACTTAGCAATTAATCATATAAAATAGCAACATGATATACTTATATAGGCAAATATATATATATAATATGTATATATAAATATATAATTATATAGTATATAAATATATATATATATATATATTATATATATAGTATATATATATATATATATATATATAATATATATATTATATAGTATATAAAAACAAAAAAGATAATTATTATTATTATATCAAATTATTCTATTATAACAACTGGGTGCTATAGGAAACTCTGAATTAAATAAAATTTAAAGAAATAAATAATATAGTAATTACATAAAAAACCTGATGCTCGATTTAACTGACCTTAATAAGACGTAAAATATTTAAGATGTTTGCGAAAGAATATTGAGAATTAGTACTTGTAACAGAATCAATTGCAAAATAGAACTAAGCAATGAGCAAAGAGATAATGTGACCAAGACAATATGATAATGAAGAAAAGAGAGGTGGGGGAATAGCCCTTGCCCTTAGTATTGGACAAGGGATCACCAGCCCACTATGAGAACTTGATCGGAGTGGGGGATAAATTAAGTTGACCCTGCATAAACAAGTTCCTTTTAATAGTAAAGGGTACGATAAGTGACAGCTTACAGTCATCAATCAAATCTATTTTAATATTACAGTATAGTTTCTCCTCTTTATCTCTGCAATTGCCTCTATTAGAGAAATATAGTTTTCTCAAAAAAGTAAAATTTGCCTATTGAAAGGAGAAAATGCGTATTTTTCATCCACTTGTAAAGGGAAAAAGTAATTCTCAACACTCTGTTAAACATTAAAATAGTTTTAGTATCCATGCCAAACATTTAAGTTCCACTCCGCATTAACTCTTTAGCTGAGTCGGTAGCGTCTTAAAATCATAACTAAAAAGTCACAAACTGAGAGGCCTTACCTCTTAGCCGCTCTGCGGCCCCAGCACGCCTCTCTATGGCCGATTTGCGGCCTCATGGTTGTTGTCCTAAATTAGTTCGTTATATTACTAGTTTATATAGGTGGCATACTGCTACGATATAAGCGAATTTATAAATGAATCAGCCAAGAGACATGATTTGTTTACATAAGTATATATTTAACTATATAATATATTATATTATATATATGATAGTATATATAATATATCATATTAATATATGATTTGTACATATAGTATATATATATTTATTATAAATTATATATATATATATATATATATTATATATATATATATATATATATCAACCAATAAAACCAGAAGTTTACAACTATGTAAATAGTTGTACATATTTAAAAAAAAATCAGCCCAATCTAAATACTTTTTTAAAGATTTGCGATGTTTGTGAGGTCAAAATTGTCAAAATGACGTCAAACATTAACAAGGTTGATTTTCGTACCAAGTTTCGTTTCGATACGATGAAGCGCTCGTGTCTCATGAAATGTCTAGGTACAAATATCTCGTATACATACATTTATACAGACACACACAAATATATATATTCGTGATCAGGGAGTCCCCTCCCCCTTTCTAAAAATCTCCCCTACCCCTACTATCCTTTATGACTCCAACCTAATAAGCTCATTTTTTGAGAATTTTAAAAAAGAAATTGTCTGTCAACAGCTAATAATTAGGTAAAGTAATACATAGTAACATTATTGACTATATTAATGTATTTTTCATATGATAAAAAATCGGGTACGGGGTACCTTGGAACTTTTGTTCATCACGTCGGATTCATTACGCTCATCCTCCCTACTTCGGACTCGCTTCGCTCGTTCTTAGAATATACAATTCGCCATTTGTATACAAAAACAATTCTTCGGATTTGCTTGGCTCATCCTCAGATAGTAAATGCATCCGTTTCATTCTTAGCCGTCACCCATGCAGCACTGACCACGCTTAATACTGCTTAACCTTTATGGTCAAACAAAAATCATGGATATACTTGTAGTATTGACACGAAACTTGGTGTACTTATTTATCACGTGTAGGTATACACATGAATCGAATTTTAACTCAATGAATTATTTTCCGATTTTTTACAATTTTTTATAGGCGTACACAAGTCATTTGAAAAATATTGAACTAATTCTGATAATGCGAAGAAACTTAGTACATATATTTGTCTTATACGTGGCCACGTGCGTGCTAAATCCGACTGCATTATTTTTCCGCGTTTTATGATTTTTCGAAATTTTGCTTAGTCATTTTTGCGGGTTAATAAAGTTAGAAAAAAAATCCTGAATAGCACAACTACAACAATAGACTGATTTTTATATAAAGTTCCAAATCTCTAGCATAAATACTCTGGGAGTTACAATTATAACAGTTATTTACTCTATGAGTTGTCCTATAAAATTTATAGGACTACACACGCACATACAGATAGGCAACTGTATAAAAACTATTCAGGAACTCTTAAGCACTAAAACGGATAATTCTGGTGACTTCCCGGTTTTAGATTTTTTGCAAACACAATACTTTTCCTATATACCTACGGCATAAATGACGAATAGTAAAAACATTTTCATAAATAATTTTTGGCATATATTCTTAAAGAAACTAATATAAAAGGGTTACAAACGGAAAAATATTTGTTTATACTAAATTGCATAACAAAAGGCGGGGATTTTCCTTAATGCCCGGGAAATATATGAAATCTAGGAAAATTTCTCATTTTCCAACAGAGCGGGAAATCTGGTTGGATATTGTGCACAATCCCTGATTTTCCAAATTTCTCCAGAACAAAGTCCCAATATAAATACTCACAGTATTTGTAAAGAAACATATATCTATTATAGATATAGGCCCGTATTCAAAGACGTTCCTAACATTTTCCTAACATTCTCCTAACTTTTTCCTAACTTTTCCTAACATTTTCCTAACGTTCTCCTATCGTGTTTTAAAAGTCTTTTAGAGGCTTCGCATGATTTTATTTAGTAAGAACCTAAGGTAGTTATGTCAAAAAGTGATACCATTGTAAGTAACGTAATATATCGCAAAATATCAATGTTATTAACTTTTACCTGGATTTACGGCACACTTTGTCATAAACAACAATGCAGCCTTGCTTTGGCGAATGTTAAATATATTAGAAACTTTATTTACATATGTTTTCAGTAAACAGTAGAGTTAATACAAATACAATGTTCAATTATTGTAACAGCTTTCATAAATAAAGCAGTATCAAGCGTTTCAAGTTTGAACGTGCACCAGGTTGTACGAATCCAAAGGTGTCTAAATGAAGACCTGTTAATCAGTGCAACACTGTTTTCATTTTGATAAATCATTTACACAATTTTGATTTCGTATTTTGTCATCAAATTCATTTTTGTTTGTGTAAATTTTTTTGGTATAATAATGGCTGAATTATTCACACGGACCAACTGAATTTCCTCTTGAATCGATAGCCCGCACAAACAGACCATAGAAAATAAAAAATGTGATTGTGTTAAAAGAATTTCAGGGTACTCCTAACAGTAACTCCCTAATAGTAAGGTAAGTGGATTAACACGTATTATGTAAATTTATGTAGATAGTTATTAATACGACAAAGTGTGTCGTAAATCCAGGTAATAAGTTAATAACATTGATATTTTGCGATATATTACGTTATTTACAATGGTATCACTTTTTGACTTAACTACCTTAGGTTCTTACTAAAAAAATCATGCGAAGCCTCTAAATGACTTTTAAAACACGGGAACGATCATTTAAATTTCGTGGCTTAAAAACATTTCCCTTACCTAAACCTAAGGTGAGTGTTAGGAGAATGTTAGGAGTTAGGAAAATGTTAGGAAAATGTTAGGAGAATGTTAGGAAATGTTAGGAAAAAGTTAGGAAAACGTCCTTGAATACGGGCCATAATCTCATGAACGTTGATTTTGAACCTGCCTAAGTAAACAAATGAAGGATCCATTTCACTACAAGTTTGTAAAGAAAGTTTAATGGTTAACATTTAAAGCATTAATGAATAGTCCTAACAATTAAACAAGTTTATATTAAATGTAGGATAAAAGATTATTAAAATATAGGGGTGACTCTCTACCTGCTAAACTGAAAGATGTGTCTCTGCATAATTACAAGGATCCCTTACAGTAATTAATTAATTATTACTTAAGACTATTCCCATGGGTCAGTGTTGAACCAGTCCTATAAATCTTATAGGACAACTCATTGAGTAAATGACCCTTGTACAGTACAATAGTTGTACAGTACTAAGGGTTTCTAGGGATTTCCTGAACCACCCTATTATTATTTTATTGTTTTAATTTTTTTAACTTAGTCACGTTCATTCAAGAATAAATATTTTCTACCTTTACTTACGTAGACAGTTTGAGAACAGTTCTAAATGCTTAAAAATAAAAATATGAGAAACTAGAACGGAAGAAGAATTGACAAAATTATGAATAACTACAGATATACGAGTACTTGCAAAAGAAAAAATCGTGTACGGGGTACCTCGGAACATTTCCTCATTACATCTACGATCATCCTCCCAACTTCGGACTCGATGTGCTTATCCTCAAAAGTACAAGTCGTTAAATTTATAATGCAACACGTCTTCGGACTCGCTTCGCTCGTCCTCAGACAGTAAATACATTCGTTTCATTTCCAGTGGTCATTTATCCAGGCACTATGCACGCTCGATGCTGCTTAGCTTTTATGATCCACCAAAAATCATAGACTTGTTGTATTATAACGAAACTTGGTACACTTATTTATTACGTCAAGGGGTACGCTTTTATTAAATTTTAACCTACTGGAAGATTTTCCGATTTTTACATTGTTTTAAAAACGTATACAAATCATTCGATAAAAATTAAACTAATGCAGATAATAAGATGAAACTTAGCACATATGTTAGTCTTATACATTGTCACATGCGTGTCAAATCTCAATTCGATCGCAAGATTTTTCTGTGTTTTATGATTTTTTGAGTCACTATTGCGGGTCGTAAAAAATATTTTCCGAATAGCACAACTACAGCAGTAGACTGATTTCCGTTCAAAATTCAAAACGTTTTGTACAAAAATGCAACTCTCTAGCATAAACACACTGGGCGCTATGATGATAACAGACACACACAAACACACACATACATACATACACATACACCCAGAAAATTTTGCGAAAACCATTCGGGAGGGCGGGTTAATGACGTCATAAATAAAATTAATTTCCGGATAGGTGTAGACCTATAGACTGATTTTAGATGATTTTATAATAAACACACAAACACATATACAGACAGACAACTATGTAAACCACTCAGGACGCCCTAAAAACACCTGAAACGGATAATTCAGGTGATATCCCGGTTTTGGATGCTTTTGCAGACACAATACGTTTCCTGTATACCTTCGGTATAAATGAGGAATAAATGGTGTCATTTTTAAAATTATTTCACATTAAATGGAGCCTAATCTTTATAATAAAAAGAAGCTTACAGCAGACGAAGTTTTTTTCACTACGGCTGGTACATATCCACGGCTTTTGTCGGATTAGGACTTTTAGTCTGATGACAAGCATAGCTAGTGCGGGGATATAGTCAAATATAAATAAGTGATTTTTATAATTCGAGGACAAGCGAAGCGAGTTAAACCCCGATTTAGTATCCTATACAGGGTAATCATCTATCGAAGCTATAATTGTATGGTCTATGATTAAAAATAATCTAGGACCGTAACTATCTGATAGCTGATGGGCGACTCAGGACACACACAAAACCGAATTTGATCACTTTTAGCCTTAAATCAATTATGATCTCACAACTGATTGCTTACAAATTCATATACATATTTACTCATATATTTGTTTTAATATTGTTAAAATTTGTAAGGCAAAAAATACAAAATAACACAAACTTCATTTATTCTCTTACATAATGTAATAAAACCCGTTAATTAAACTCTGTACTCTCAATTTCACATGCCTGCTGAGAGTTCATCAAGCGATGTGTTGCGTGCTGTGTAACGTTTGACTCTATTTTTGTCTATCCCTCATAGTCTGAACTAACCTATATAATAATGAATAACGCCCTCATTTTTTTCATCATGCTTGAAAGAAGAAGAACACTATGCTAGCTAAATCGGGATATCATTTTTTTAATTTTTATGTAACATAAAAGAAGCTCCCTATTGAAGTATTGTATTGCTTGGTCATTTTTTAAAGGGTTGAAGAACCACTGACCCAGGGTAATTAGGAAATGGACGTTAATATGAAAGGGTCTATGAGCATTTTGACCATATAGGCAGTCATGAACAATAACACGCCTTGTAGAAAAAGAAAATACATTATCTTTTTAACCGTTTTTAAACCTTTGTGTTAAGAAAATTAATTTTTGATATCCAAGTTAAAGTTTACTTATGGTTTTTAATTTAAATTAAGGTGATTAGTATAAGTACATTAAAAACATCTCTGGATGAGGGAGTGTTTTATTTATCCAGCACATTATATTATAGAAGGAATCTTTCGACTTGCTTTTGTGTAAATATTAGAAAAAAGCTATTTATACGTTTTAATTTTATATCCATAAATTTATTGTTCTTAAGCAAAATGCAAATCTATTGAATTAATCCTGTTGCATAATATTTAATTTAAGCATTAATGTGACCGCACAAACGCGACGCAAGGTTTAGAAATTCCTGCAAATTCACCGCAAATAAAGTAAAAACATGTTTCATTATAAACAAAATTTGACTCAATATAAATAATAGTTTAACTGTTGTAAACGTCTAGTATGAAGCAAATAAAGAGTACATACGTTAAATTTAAATTTCTTTTATAAAGGCGAAAAGATTAGAGCTATTTTTTACAGTTAAAAACTTCTTATTTATGAATCTGCTTGGTCACCTATTGTCTGATGCGGGATTACCATTTTGATGAGCATTGATGCAAAGACGGTTGACACGGAAAAAGGGAGACATAGTTGATGACCATAAGACCAGTTGAAGTTTTAGGCTGGGAAGTATAAGTTAGTTCCGGTGGCACGTCTTGTGTATTTGATTTATTAGTTTGAACCAGTATTATCTATACGAGGGACTACTTCCGCTTTCTAAAGAACAACCGAATTACGAATCCCTCTTTTTTAAGAAAACAGGTTCCCACTGACCAAACCCTTTCTTCCGAAAAAATAAAAAATCGCCTAAATTATATACCAACATAAACATCGGCCCTTTACATTCATCTATTGTCCAGAAAAATATAAAAATCCGTCCGGTGCCTTCCTTTTGTTGCGAGCATTGTGTATCCCTTCTTATTTTTACCCCTATCTTAGGATTATCTACCACATTCCTTTTATCCCTAACCCTTTCAGTTCACACCTCTCTTTCTATAAAAGAAGTATAGTTCAAACAAACCACAGAGTTTTGTTCTGCTTGATCCGACAATGTCTGAATGAAAGTCACTGTTGTTATCTGCGAAAAATATCTATAACCTGTTACTTTGATACTCACATCAAAATCAAGAGTGATTGTTATAATACTATTATATCTTTTTGCAGAGGTTGGAGTAAAAAAAATAAAATCAGAGAAGTTTAAAAAGGGCTTTAAATAAATTCTCAAATAAATTAAAGGCAAAATGAAACATTAATTCCGTCAAGAAACAAACTCTGATGAAAATTTGAGGAAAATTAAAGACGAATTATATAACCCATTAATTCACACAAATGAATTCCAATAGGTATTTAAATAATGGGTGTCCATTACTATAAATTAACAGTTAATATTTCAATTAAGTCTATAGCAGAGGTATATTATGATTATTTTGACAACAAAAGCACGAAGGGTAATAAAATTGATATTATACTTACATAATGCTTGATTACGAATGTCACAATAAAACAGATATACCTACCTAGAACACATCTTATTTTGGAAGTAATACTCGACAATGTGACAGTTCAGTGTTTTCGTTCGGCTCTAATTTTCACGACATCAAGTCAGGTAAAGTTAAGATTATTCATGTATGTCCATTTTAAGGAAGGCTAATTCCAAGCCTGCATCGAATTAAGACAATGTGGTTTTTTCACTATGTGATTGTTTTTAAAGGGGAAACAAATCTTAAAATATAAATAAAGGTGACAAAACGTTTTCAGATCAGTATACAGATGTGACTTCAAGATAATGCAGACTCTACTCTATTTCTTATTTATTTTTACTCTAGTCGAATCAAGTAGTAATAAAGAATATAAATTTTTAAATCCGAAATTATCTATTTCAAGAAGGATTATAGTCACTCATCCAGATCCAGGTAAGAACTAAAAGTCCAAGAACCCCTGAAAAAATGTGACTTATTTTGTACTAATACAAGCCAAATATTTCTGAAAATATACCTTAAATTATGAAGAAAAAACATATGATTGCGCATGCTCAAAATTTTATAAAATCGTACAAATTTCAGTTTTCTTGAAATAAATGGTTCCCTGTGGGTCGTATGCAAAGCATGTAGAGAACATTTTTTAAAGGTGACAAAATTTTCTGTAAAACGAGTGTAAGCTTTAAAAAAAGTCCTCTTCATGTTTTGCACACGACCAACAGGAAACCACTTATAACAAGAAAACTGGAATTTGTGCGATTTTCTAATATTTTGAAAAAGCGCATTGATATGATGGCTCCACTCTGGATAGCCAGACTATGCTTTTCCTTCATAATTAAAGGTATATTTTCAGGAAAAATTTGGTTTAAATTAGTACAAAATGAGTCACATTTTTTAGGTCCGGCTTTTAAACTATAATAATAAATGAACTAATTTCAAAGTGTACATTTTAAGTTTCCAACTAGGTAACATACAATATATGCTAAAGGTCCGTACCTAAGTGAATCGAAAAGTTGGGTTGACTCTAATCGAGATTTGTGAAGATTGCTTTCGCGTGAAACGAATCACAGGCAACTACGAATTATGACACCAAAAAATATACACTTGTTATTTTTATCGGGTTAACAAAGCAATAGCTTCTTAAACTCCTCAGAAAGTACACGTAACTTTAAAATAATTATTAAACATGGTTACTGCAATTAAAAGAACTAACTGGTATCATTACCAGACTGGCATCAATGCGTCTTTGTGACACCTGCTAATGTACCTACCTGAGTAAAAACCTTTTAGTACGACACTTCTATCTCTCTTAGCGGACTCAATCAGCATAAGTCAGTGAGTAAAACTACTATACAAAATACAAAAGTCATCACAATAGAAAAAATCGAACTAAAAGGCCGTTTAACGCATCCATGACTTGCACTAAAGTAATCCAAAAACAAAGTTAATTTGATAGAAAAAGTGGTTTTGTCATCACGAATTTCTAGAAAAATCTTAGATGTCGATCATTCAGTCATAAGTATGAATTATATAAATTAATTCTTAAGATGTAAATTTATGTAAATTATATGTTTAATTTCGCAAACACCCGAGACACGAGATTCTTCCTAGTTTAATACTGCATTCCACTTTCACAAGAAAGTGTATCATTGCAGGGCGGAAGTTAATTGGCCTTGACAGAGTCA
Source organism: Microvelia longipes (assembly GCA_018340805.1). Lineage (NCBI taxonomy): Eukaryota > Metazoa > Arthropoda > Insecta > Hemiptera > Veliidae > Microvelia > Microvelia longipes. The sequence continues at coordinate 48,714,840 of JACMZG010000008.1, read as the reverse complement.
TCATTACAAATTTGTTTAAGATTATTTTATTTCCTTCACTAATGTAAACCTATACGTTTTACATCTTGGAATCAGACTACATATGTCAAATGATAAAGCGATTCAAACCGATGCGTCATAGCAGTCAATTAGCTCATAAAACTTTAGTTGTAGGGTAATAAAATATTACTTAATTTTTCCTTTTAAGTACAGACGGCGTTGGACTTTATCAGTGAAGATACATGTGATAGATGTCCTTAGTTTATATACCATCAGTTACATAATATTTTGATCCAGTTTCAAGACTTGTAAAGCTAATCACGCATCTATCATTATTTTTTTCATATTCTGGAAATAATTTAATCAAACATTTTTGAGTCAGAAACCTAATATATAAAAATAATTTGTTCACATAACACACTTAAATACACGGAAGGCATAAAAAATTTACAAATATTCATAGTAATTATCTTAAAATTTGTACAAACAATCTATGATCAAACTAATTATTTATTAATCACTAAGTTATTATTAAGTAAGGCGCGCCTATTACTATTTTTTTTTTATTTTCTAGAAAGTAATGATAGTAATGAAGAGGAAGTAAATGAAAGTAAGCCGTATAAAAGGCCGGAAGGAAAAGAAAATACAGAGAAAAAATATTATCAGTAAGTAAGCCTCATTTTTAATAAATGAAATCAATTCAATTTATTTTTGGATTTTGAGCCATAAAAAGACAAGAATAGAGTGTAGAGATTAATTATAGTTATGTTTTAAATTATTTGAATTTGAAATATAATTTGAATTTTAACTTTTTTATTATAACTTAAATAAAATAATTACAATTTCTTAAAGCATAAAAAACCTTGAATTTCATTTATGTATGTAAGAAAAAAATCAGAAAAAACAAATAGCTACAGCTACGCGCCACTTTAAACTCAGGTAAGATACTTTGAAAACACTCTTGCAAAGATCTTTCTTAACATCTACTAGTCATTCTATTCATTCCCCCTTTACCTTTCCTTACACCTAGCAGTAGCAATCTGAATATAGTGTGTAGGACAGTACAGATTAATAAATACTATTACTCATTAATTAATGTAATTCCTTATGTTTTAGAGATAAATATACAAACCAATATGAACCAGGAAAACTAGAATTTGGCCATATTCTTGAAAGTCCACATGAATGGGAGCAAAGGTTTGAAAGAATAGATCATGATAAAAATAGAAGACAAGGACAGGTAAAATAAGTTTGTGACGTCACTAACATTAATATTTATATTACTATACGCTGTAATGCTACTAAAGATGGTGTGAGATTTATGCTTGTTGAAAAACTTTTGCTTAAACTTATAACGTTCTAAAATATCTATAATAATTATTAGAATCACACTAAACATGGTGAAAGAATTAAAATTATAGCTGAAAAATGTTTCTAAGCGTAACATCGAAGATTATTAGAAAATGCCGGACTTAGACTCCAGAAAAATGTATCTCTCCGCGTTAAACAGGGGCGAAACTTTAAGAAAATACAACTAGTAACAGGCACATCTCCTCCATAAGTCCGTATATGAGCTTTTAAGCCCTAAAAGACTATTTCAGTTTTGAAATAGGTTAAAAATAATATATACGTAATGTATTTTTTGGATGTAAGGTATAAGTAAAATTGTTTTTCTTTTGTTGAAAATCTTCTCAACTCCTGAGGTATAGACTTATTGCTGTTACGGTATGTAAACAGATGACAATTATTACTACAAAGGAAGGGTTGTGAATGTGTAACACTTACACATCATTTGAATACAGTAATACAGACAAAGGAAGTGTTAATGCGTGTCAAGATTAAATTATAACAGAGACTGCTTATTAAGATGAGATATAAGGAGGAAGATTAATCACAAGGATTAGGCTAATGTGCATTCCGAGATGATATTGAGGAAGAAAATATTAGGAAATGGATTCAAGACACGAATGCCTGTTTAATTCCGTTCATGCATGCAATTAAAAGTGTGCCATAAACAATCAACGTAAATGTATAATGATGTATTAAATCTGTAGGTTACTGTATGTATAGCCACAATATCTAATAATTACCAACCAAATAACCAAAATTATACCAATTATAACCAGAAACCAAATATCACAACCTAAAATATTTAAGGTAAACTAACAAATACAATACAGCGATACGGAGAATAACTTAAATAATCAACCTATAATGTGGACGATAAGGTTTGATAATGTGGACATACCAATAGTTCATAACTACTGTTGAGCTTAAGGTAGCGAACAATAATCCTGAAGAAGAAAGCTATACTTTTGCCACTGGCTACGATGGTGCAGCTTAAAATAAGACTTCAACGCTAAAAGATTCATTTATTATTATTAATTAACTAATAATAATTAACTAATAATAAAACAGTTGTTAACAGTCAAGTTAAGACTTCTCTAAAACTAATAGTGCTATTACGCTATGGTAAACTAGCATACAAAACAATATGAAAAGACATAATACTAAAACGCACAATTTATCATGTAATCAATTTGTAGAGTATGCAAGTAATCTGATCATTAATTGTGATAAACATATATATGGTTATTGACTAGAATCATAGGATAAGCACAAGGAAGAGTTGTTCCTATACATTAACAGCATAGTGATAAGATCGCTAAACCCCTTTAAATGTGTTTAACTATATTGACTCAAATTCTTTAGTATTAATTGGTGATTTATTTCAGGTTATCTGGGGTGACGCAGATGGAAAATATGGTGAACAATATTGGGATTTTAATAATGACGTAAGATTTTGTATGTAAAATTTACTTATTTAAATCTAAGGTAAAATATAAATAAATTCTTAAATGGATAAACTTTTACGCAAATTTAAGTTTTATAGGAATAACGAATTACATTAATACCATTTTTTTAACTTAATTCTTAAAATAAAACAAAAATTTACCAAAAAGTAAAACATTCTGCCATGGAACTCCACAACACGGGCAATTTTTCATAAAATCATAAAAAATTGTTTATTGCTTTAATGACCATGCTTACATTTTGTAAGCATAAAATGTGGTCATACAAATGATCGCACAACATATGGTGCACTTATTCAAAGCTCAGTTCATGCTAATCTTTTAATGTTTTAGCGCATTTCCTAAAGTAAATAGATAATAATAAGTTAATTAATAATGAAGTAAGTATAAAACATAAACCAAAAACTTAAGCAGATAAGGATATGCATTTTTAGGCTAGAAAGCATTATTCCAAAGAAACTTTGTTTGGCTTGTAGACCTCCGCGCAGAATAATTTTGTATTATCCTCAAAATATTTTAGCGCATTTCCTTTGCACAGTCCATGCAAATTGACAAACAGATAAAAGGCTATAGTGTTCCGACTATGAACCATGTTCCGAAAATCTGAGCAAGAACTGAATTGGCGGACAAGGAAGCAAGTATTCCAAGCAAGGAAATTCGTTAAAACATAATTATTAAAAGTAACAAGTACTTAATAGTAAGCTCTTTATACTTACTTATAAGTAAGCAAAAGTAAGAGTAAAAAATACTTAATGCCGAAATAAAATATTTTACAAGAGAAATTCCCAAAGATAAATTAAGCATATATGAAGCGGGAGGTATTTTTTGAAAGGGTGGACTCACGTATTGAAGTTTATAAACAAATATACACACAAATTATGCACCGAGATTATGCTCCTAGACGTTTCTTTGGAACGCGATAACTTTCGGATTTGAATGGATATGGTACAAAAATAATCAAACTATAAATAATCATAAAACTGTAAATCAACAATTACACCTTAAGTCAGGTAAAACGGGCATAGGATATATAAACATTGCATTTAATAACCTTCATAAAAAAAGTAAGGTAACACATATATAAAAAAACTCTGGCGAAATGATCTGCATATCGGGCGAATTTCCTTTGAAATGCGTGTTTCCGTGCTTAAAAATCCATTTCTTGATTAAAGTCAAGAAATGACTAAGGTTTTAGCGCTTTTCCATTGAAATATACAGAAAAAATGAGAAACGAGTAGTGCTTAATATTTGAGTACCAGCGCAAGTTATTAAGCATAAACCGGAGAAGCAGCAATAGAGAGAAAAAAGCAAGAATAAAAGTACGGAAACACGCATTCCAAAAGAAATAGCTCAGCATGCAGACCACCACGCCAGATTTATTTTGAACTCATAAAATGTAAATAAAACATTATTGTCCTTACCATGATTCGAACCAGGCCCCGGGCTTTGACTAATTTGAGTTCTCGGGTCGACTTCAGACCATTTTCATTTAATATACAGGCCAAACAACATTTAAAACGACTCCCCCAATTTAAACATGATTTAGAAGTATTAACCATTATTCTAATAAGCAGCAATATTATAGCAACCTGAAAAAAATACTAAATATTATATAATAAACAAATTAGTAGTAGTAATATGGGGGAGAGGTGGTAACTACCAAGAAAGTAGTCCACGTTGCTGGCTCCTTCTTGCCAGCTCTCTAAGATAGTGTTCTACTCTTTTTAATTTCAAGTGTAGGTATTTTTTTGCTTCTTAAGCTACATATTTTTACTGACTCCTATAGTTTTTGTGAAAACTAGGAACAACACGTGCCCTCACTGTTAAACCAAACCTCTAATCACTTTAGACTACTAGCCAGACACACTATAATATTATAATGAATCAACAATAAGGGTCCTAAATTTTGCCTATACCCAGTTCTATTTTAGGCTAAAGGATCTTTAACGAGTACCTGACAACGCAAAGGCTCAAGACCACCGGCTTTACGTCCCTTCTAAAGGACGTGATACGCAGACTTTTCATGCCTCTCATGAAAATCCCAGAGGCCCGTGCTGGGATTGAACGCATGAGTAAATAAAGAAGTTAAAAGTCAGAAGTTTAAAGTCCACTCATTCTGTGCATTGGCCGCGTACCTTAACCGCTACACCACGGGTGACTCTAATTATCCGAATAAAACATAATCATTATATCAAATGATCATGTTTATTTATCATAATTTTATGTATATAGGTTTTTGTCATGTAGCAGTATGCCGTATCAGTAATTTTGATTGGTCATACTACCACGAGAAAAGCGAATTCCTAAACAGAAATACACACACACAAACAAAATACAAATAAATGAATATAAAGTCTCCTATTTTTCCTATTTTATAGAAAATGTTTAATTTGATAAAATTTAGCGAAAGTAAGAAGTAATTGGTCGACATTCATATGGTCTGTTTGATATCCGATAGATATGTTTTTTATCTTCTTCTTTAAACGTCATACACCATTTATTTAAAACTTCTTCCTCTTGAAGAGTAGGAATCACAGCTAGTTAATTTCAAAATATTTCTTTTTAATACAGTATATATATATATATATATATTATATAATATATATATATATATATATATTATATATATATATATATATATATATAGCGAAAGTGGTAGTCTAATTAGCAGTGAAATCGCAAAAGCAGCTACTGCTAATACTAGCTAAATCTCAAGACCATGGAACGATCAGCTGCATGTCATAATTTTCAGGCGAGACATCATTATTTCATTTCAAATAATTAACTATAGTAAAGTCTACACTAAGTTTACTAATAAACTAAAGTAAACTAAAGATAAATAGAGGAATACCGAATTTTAATCAGTAAACATAATGCGACCAATATGAGAAAGAAATTTTGTGGGTCTATAGACTACATACAAATGGATGTATATTTGTGACAAATTTTCGATTTTTAAAATTTTTGATGACTCAGCAAAACGGCAGTCATTGTAATAGTATTACAATTACTGTCACGTCTGATGGCGTTTAACCGCTAACACTCCATTGATTTTGAGATCAAACAAATATTGACGAAAATTACTTTGCCTATCGACGATTTAAGTTAATATTTTGTGTCTAGGGCACCGATGACGGCCAGGAAAAAGATGACCACAAAAAAGAAGGTGTGACAAGCATCAGACAGACTCAACAGTTTTTTCCTATTAAAGGCGAACGTTTCTTCACTTAAATAATAATATATAAGATAGATGTTATTAACATTATATTGTAAATAAACTATTTTTAACAAGTATTTTATTGTTTCTAAAATATTTTAGATGACATGAAATATCAGCAAATCTCTTTTAGAGAAGTTTTCTACCCTAAAGTAAACAGCATTAGTCTTTCCACAATGATATAATTAAAAATACACAGCCAGCTTTCCACCCTATGAGTGTTGTAAGATGATTCTGAATTTATTGGCCGATTTCTTGGCCAATGGGCTTATAATAGCACACGAAAAAACTACAAATACGACATTTAAGTCTGCTATATGCCGTGGCCTAAGAAACCAGCCAAGAAGAATTAGTCTCATCTCACCGACACTAATAATAATAATCGATAAGGACGAAAGCGAGCTATGAATTTTTAGTTGTATCATTGTGGAGAGACTAGAATATTCCACGTCTCAACTATTATTGGATTTTTCACCCTAATTATTTCAGAAAATGCATTGTCATTACTGAGGAAAGTACGATAAATCCTTCACACTGGTATAATATAAGAGTTTTAGGTCTTATTTCTGACATACTTACTTCAATTTTAGCAAAAACATTTATTTTGGGCAAAGGGTGATTTAAGTTTACGAACTAAACTAAAATAATAGAAAAACTCGGGGACAGGGTATTTCGGTACCTTTCCTCACTACTTCGGACTCGCTTCGCTCACCCTCAGAATACCGTGATTACCTGAACAGAGTGATATAAGTTCGGCCTCGCTAAGCTCGACCTCAGAATTAGTAGTCTGGTGCATAGAGAAGCAAAAGGGGAGGCTGGCATTACAACAAATAATACAGGTAATATTGCAGGAATGCTTTCAAGACACAGCTACTTAGTATTTTATTAGTATAGTTCTTTATAAGAATTTTTGCTGTATTTATCAATGTATAATACATTGATATATTTTATACAATACACTATATTTTATAATGTATAATTATTTTTGCGGTAAAACGTCAGATATAAATAAACTTTTTCATATAATTTTAGGGAACGCATCAATAAATTAATGTGTTTGTTAATAGCTTACAAACTAAAAGTTAAATAACCAATATATTTTCACCACAAATGTAATATATAATAAGTTGATATTCAAATAGTCAATATTTTCAAATGGCGACCAATATCATAGAGAAATTTTGTGGTCCATAGGCTACACACATATGGATGTATATTTGTGACAAATTTTCGATTTTTTTATGACTCAGCAAAATAGGGTATTGTTGTCTAAATAAAATAACTTCTTCCGGGGAGCACAACTATCCCTGAAGTCTGATTTTTGAGCCAGAACTCAACTCTCTAGCATAAACACATCAGGAGTTATGCGTGACACAAAGACAGACAGCCATATACACACACACATAGACAGCGACAGCATTAAGAAAACCACTCAAAACATTATGAAAATGCCTAAAACGGGCAATAAAGATGAAGTCTTGGTTTCAAATTTGTAGGCCGAACAAAATGCTTTTTAAATACATACTGTAGTAGGTTCGGAAAGTTAAAATATAGCTTTTCAAGCTTTTATATTTTAATATTAAAATAAATGACGTTAAAATAAGAAGAAGATTAGAGAAAAATCAATGCTTATAGCATAGAAGTCTAGGCAATAGTATTGCAGATATAAATGACTAATAGTATTTATAACTAAGTAAGAAGCTTATGCAACCCTTTAGACTAATGTGCGACTTAAATATTACCTTATACAACTAGTTAAATACAGCTAGAAAACATTATACTACCCAAACAAAGAAGTAACAATATCTGAATAAACACCTACGTTCTATATTTAAAGTAATACACACTACTCAATTATTTCATTAATTACTTAGGTTTTTAAAACTATCTGAAACTCTTCCTAAATAGAGAATCCCAACAAAACCACATGCGCGTATATAAAACAAATTCTGGAGCAATTGTTCGCATGTTGAGCGAATTTCCTTTGGAATGGGTGTTTCCGTGCTTAACAATCCAATTTTTGTTTAAGGATCCGGTTTATGCTTTATGACTCGAGCAGTCACTCAATTATCAAGCACTACCCGTAACTCATTTTTTCTGTACTTTTTAAAGGAAATGCGCGTAATTATCCTGTTGGTTATACAAAACTATGCATCTAAAATTGGCAGTGCACATACCATTATTTGCACTAGTTTAATGCTTATTATTATTATTATTAAAGATTGGGGTTGGAGTCGAGGATAGACCCCATTTGCACTGCGACTGGAAGTCTATTGTACAATCCCCTCAATTGGTCCAGGTCAGAATAATCCTTTTCCCCGGACTAGGTCTAGGATCTTTTTGACCAGCGATTCATTGGTAGAGTCAAACTTAGAGAGAATGCTGTTACCAAAGTTGGTGAACCTTTGAAAGGCTAGGGCTTCACATCTCAGAAGTACGTGAGATGCAGTTTCGGTTTCCGATTCACAAAGCCTACCCACTGGGTTATCTTTAAAGATACCAATGGTATGGAGATGTTTTCGGAGGTGACAGTGACCAGTCAGTAGACCAGTTACTGTTCTAAGGTCCCTTCTGCTGAGACTGAGGAGGTCCTCAGTTACTTTGGGACTGGGTTTAATGCTTAGATGGTTTCATGGTTGGTTTCTTTAGCGCATTTTCATAGCAAAATATAAAAAAATGAATTACGATTAGTGCTTGATAAGTACTAATCTGTATAGTTACTTCAGAGTAACTGCTAAAGTTATAAAGCATAAACCGGATTCTTAAGCAAGAATTGGATTGTTAAGCACAGAAACACGCATTCTAAAGGAAATTTTCACAATATGCAGACCACCGTGCTAGAATTATTTCGTAGTTATAAAGTTATAATATAAATAACGATAAATAAATATCACCCCTACCAGGATTCGAACCCAGATACAGGAGCTCGTTTCGTCTTTAGACCACTCTTATTCAACTCACAGGCCCAATAAACATCGAAACGACTCCCAACTTGAAATATGTAGTTTAGCGGTTTTCTGGTAATGAACACCGTTTTTTCGATATTTTGATCACTAAAAGTGGTCGTATCGACTTGGGACCGGTATTATTCGATTCAGCACTCAAAAATTCTATGAATTTTTGAGCGCTGAAAATTTTGTTGACACAACACTAAGTTAATGACGTTACAAAAACCTTGTTTTCAAAAGGGGTTGTGTCCTCCTCAAGGTTGATTTTTTACTAAGTTTGATTTAAAAATATTCATCCGTTTGAAAGATAGCGTGTTTACAAGAAATAGATGATAGGTCTGAAAGATCAAACTGGAATATTATTTTGTATGAGCCTACGCCATTTAATTAATACATGCAATTATGTATTACTACTCCCATATAACATAGCTTTCAATATGGACATTTCTAAAGAAAATTAGACGGTATCTAAGAATATAGACAGAAACTTGTAAAAATATTCATATATTTTGACAAAAATATGACTATTTTTTATCAAATATGTATAACGTAACTGAAATTAAAAAATTAATTTATTAATGAAAACTTTTTTATTTAATACATACTAAGGATAAACAAATCAGTGCATTATAACTTATAGATTTTTAACGCCAATTAATCAAATCTGCGAAGGAAGTAAACTGAAGATCATAACCTAATATTCATTATTGTGGAAACGAAGGTGGCAATAATTTGTTTATTTTACAGACTAAACCAAGCGTTTAATCTGTAAGAAATATGTTTCCTCAACCGTGTAAGATTTTAGTGAAAGTATAAACTCCACTCATAAAGTGCAGTATAGTTATGATAATTAGCAAATAAAAGAATAATGAGGAAGTCAGGTCATGTGTCAGGTGGATCAAATCAATTGGAAATCGGAAAAAAGGAAAACTAATTTTTAAATAAGATTAATAAACAATCAGTTAATCCTACTAATCAGTTAAATCCTACTAAAGTACGGTTAAAACAAGGTTAATGGGGTTTCATTAACAGCAAGTTAAAGTAGCGATTGAAAAATCAAGCTACCTGCAATACTTGGACATAAATATCCTTGCCCCATGAATATCATCTTTAGAGGGCTCATCTAGCTTGACGAGATCTAAAGTTATTCACTGATAAACTTTATTTATTAAGAGCTCGAGTGTTGTCCCGCCTGTTGATAATTGCGTTAAGCAAAATCCGGTCCAAGGGAATTCCAATCGCAAGTGTCGACGGTAGCTGATTGTTTTAATTCTTAAATTGATGATTGTTTTAATTTTTAAATTAAAACATATCATATTGAGGTATGAAATTATTTTTTTCTCGCTTAATTAAAGCATCCCTAGAAGTTCAAATTTGCTAATATTTTCTGGTAACTATTACACAAATACAACTTAACTTTTTTATTACTCTTCTATAGTAAGTAGTTTTTTCGTTCCTGTCTAATGTAACGTAGATTAAAGAACCACTTTAAATTTGCATGATGTCTGGTGGTTAAGACCTTCAGATGTGAGTCTGTTGCATTAATAAAATCACTCTTTGGAAATGTTCCGTCTTAAAAAGAATAATTTTTAAAAGAGAATAAAAAATTAAAATTTTATCAGAAAAATTACTGATAAGAGTTTTCAATTTTTCGTCAAGTTGTGATTGTAAAGAACATACAAAAATTGCGGAAGGCGCAAAGAAACATATAATGTCTCTACCCTACTTGTATAACATCATTAAATGGGGTGGAGAAATAGCATCAAAGAAGAGGGAATTTTTATCTATTAAAAGGGTAGGAGTCCCCAAAACCCGGATACTCGTTTAACCCTGCATACGGAAGTACTTACCATAAAATATTTTAATTTAATACAAAAAGAGATAATTTGTGATTTTATTCCTATTTTAAATAAATTCCAAATCTAACCCTTATTAAATCTGTCACTATAAATTAACATTTGTAAGTTTGATGAACTCGATAACCCTTCTGGAAATTTTTACAATATTAAAAGAAATTTACATTTGCAAATTAAATGAACCAGTTTATCAGGAAGGATGTTCCTGGTCAAAGTGTATAACTGACCGTTACTGATGTAAATCAGTCAAGTCCCATTACTAAAATTAAGGATCAAAGGTCATCAGTTGAACCTTTAACCCTATGAAATAAGGATTTAAAATTAGTTCACACAATTCTTCTAACTATATTTTAATATTTTGAAAACAGTTTGAAGAAGGGACTGGTTGCGATGACCTCTATGTCCTTGAACTTCCTTATTCTCTTGTCACGATTCGTCTTTGTAAACAACTTGTTTACACCTTCAAAAACATCCCAATACCAACGAACTTTTTTTTATTTGCATTAAACATTCTGCTTTTAAACCTTTGTTCTAGCTTAAAATAAACTAATTAACAAAAAAATAAACAAAATGAGAATAAAAAAATTAATCCAACTGCGGAGATGCGTCTACCTTATGATTTTATGATTCTACGGAGTTAAGTTAATTCCTCTTCTACAAACGTTTCAAGGTCTATTTGTAGATTGTAACTTCTTTTTCCAGCTAATGTTCATATTATCTCAAGTTACAATATTTTTTTCCAACAAATCGTGTCTTCCTTGATAGTTTTCTAGATACATTATAATAAAGTTTTTCGTGATTTAAACCCGTTGCTTTTGTGACTATGAAATTAAGTATTTAATCGGTACAAGGAAACAGTTGAAAGAAACAATAAAGGTGAAATGTGAGTTACGTGGATGGGCAGTATCACTGTTGATCGGACTATACATTGTAGAACTGAGTATTTATAAAGAATTGTTTTGTTACTGCTGATAGCTATCTCATAAGTATAGTAATTAGTAATTAGTTTCAGTAACAGATCGGTGAATGAGTGCTAATAACTAATAAAAGTACTTCTGGTTCTTTACTTCATTGAAAAAAACTGGTAAAGAGTAATTAGCATAGATATATATTAATAGAGAGGCCTCATGGGTTACTTTTGAAATATGGAAAATGTAACCTGACCACCTTCGCTAAAAACATAATCAAGTGGTCAGAACAAAATTGCAATAAATTTTTCTATAAACGTAGTACCTTACAAGAGGTTATTGTTCTATTCTCACCCACGGTAGTAGGTTAAGACATATTGGGCAAGACACTACTGTCACCTACGATAGTAGGCTGCGACGTTCAATAAAACGTTATTGTTTTATCCTCACCTACAGTAGCAGGCTACGACGTTAGGTAAAACGTTGTTTTATCCTCGCCTACGGTAGTAGGCTACGATGTTAGGTAAAACGTTGTTTTATCCTCACCTAAGGTAGTAGGCTACGACGTTAGGTAAAACGTTGTTTTATCCTCATCTATAACCGTAGGTGAGGATAAAAAATTACTTTCCGAATAAACTTTTCTGAAAATTTTAGATTCGCCAGTTGGAAAAATTATTATTTTAAGTAAATAATTAAGATATAATAAGATAAATTAATATGCTAGATTTACACAGTCCAAAGTTTTAAATCAGTACTAGTATGTAGTTTTGTCAGTATACTTTATCAGTAGATAAAGTATGGACAAAATATTTATATTCGAAGAGGGTATATAAGATTCATATTTCCTGCCATTGTTATATCATCGAAGAAATGTATTAAAGAATATTTTATTGGCTGATTAACGTAGACTTAAAATGCGTAGATGCATCATTTATATTTATTATAATTGTTTTTTTTAGTGATTACAGATTTTCTTTTATTAAAACAAATAATTTTAACTATTAACTAACAATAAGATATAATTGTCTGTTATTGATTGATATTATGTTCTGATATCAAGGCCCAAATATTTTTTCACTTCTTCGACAGACTTAATTAATGAGAAACATTCGACACCTTTTGTAACATGTAAACATTCTTTTAACTATATGAGTAACAAAGTTTCCAAAGTTAAAAGTAAATAACATTGTTTGACTAAAATCATTAAGCAAATGTCAACAAAGAGTGTCAGTAGGGTCGCAAAGATATTAGACAGAGCTTCTTTCGTCAACCAGCTAAGTGTCAACTATTAGGAAACTATAATTCTTTCAAATTGAGGATGCCCCGGTGACAAAACTTAACGATTCATTTTATCTAGCATCTTAAATATGTTATTTTGCATAGAGATTAGAAAAGAATGCTTGAGTAATAGACAAATAATAGGAACATAGAAAAGGGATAAATGAAATTAACTGTAAACCGAAAATCAAGACAGAAATGACTTCTCATAATAACGTAGGTATAGAGGAAAATATTGTGTTTACAAAAATTTGAAACTGTGATTTCACCTGAATTATTTGTTTCGAGAGTTTTTAAGACCTCGTAAGTAGTTTTATTTATCTTTATATGTGTGCGTGTGTCTATGACCATCCATCGAAGCTACCAGCGCATTTATGCTAATAATTTAAAACTTAGTACAAAAATCAATCTTTAGGTGTCGTTGTGCTGTCCGGAAAATATTTTTTTATTATGTTATTATATTGGTATAATTTTTTAATAACCGATTTGTCGATCGGTTTGAAATTTGGCTTGCTTGTAGTCATATATAAGTTCAACATGCGAGCTAAGTTTAATCTCATTATCAGCATTAGATCAATTTTTATCGTATTATAAATTGTACGAATGAATTTGGTAATTTTACATTTTGAGGATGAGCGAAGCGAATCCGATGTGATAAGGAAATGTTGCGATGTACCCGGTACTCGATTTTATACAACTCTCATTAATATATTCTGTTTACAAGCATAACTCGTCCAAGAGAGCAATAAATACATAATGACCCATTAGGGTGTATTAAGAAAATCCGTGAAAATATGTTTTTAACATATGCAATAACGATTCTATAGACAGCTCTAAAATTATTCAAAGGAATATGTATTTGCATAATAAAAAAAAATCAAATGGTGTTGAAGTAATATAGCTATGGTTGCTATGAATACTTATAAATATGATATATTAAAATGTTTTGTTTATTTTTTGTACGTCATAGATTATGATTATACGAGTTTTATGATTCCTAAAAAACTTGCGTTTAAGTTATTAATAGTGCTTAGTTATTAGCCACGAGGGCATCCCTCCAACAAATGGTACCAAATAGGGATTTACGGATTTTGGGAAACTATGAAAAATTCGTTGCAAAAGGGACAATATAAACAAACAGCCAGAATTAGTTGCCCATTAGGACTAAACTGTTAGTATTTTTAAAGACTGGTTAGAGGACAATAATATCCACATAATCATAATAAAGAAAAAATGTTTTATAAAGAATGACAGAGCCTCCTAAATTATAGAAGAAAGTTACTTAATGAATACTGAAGTCATTTACATAAAGTGTGAATAGGAACAACTAATATATTAGAATTATTATAGTCAAACCAACGCCATCCTTACCAAACCAAACCTTCCATAATATTATAAAGATAAAAGGAGACTGGTTACCTAGTTCTTTCATTATTAAGATATTAAATTAATATCAGGATGATAACAAGATAATGTATTTGTAATATGCTACTGAGGGTTATAGTGCATGACAATCGTAAGAGTTGTAAGGCTTTGTGCATTACTCACGCAATATTGTTCTCTTTTGTATTGATTGACTCAGACGTAACTCTAAATTATTTAGCATTAAATAATTATAGAATTTAAATGCTAAATTATAGCATTTCAGTAGATAATTCAACTGTTTACGAGTACAATAAAACATTTGAGATCTTACTTGCCAGTCTTGTTTATATTAATATTGATTCTCAACATTTGCAGGATTTTTTCCAGGGGCCAAAGCTGCCAATTTCGGTAATCATAAATGTGCTGCGGGTTTAGTTTTTAGCACCCTTTCACAAAAGTCAGATATAGAAGTCCATAAAATCACAGGAGTGGGAATTCACTAAACTAAATGTTAATTTATTGACAAAAATATTGTTATATTTTATTATTGTGGGCCCCTAACGCCGATAGGGCGTACCGGTCAATGTGCCGAGGCCGCAGAGCGGCTAAGAGGCCAATGCCTTCTGTTTAGTGTACCTAACATGATATTCTAGCAATTTTGCGAGTGAAGCGAGTCTTTTTGCCTATTGCTAGGAAAGCGATCTTTTTTTGCTTATTACAAGCAAAGCGAGACCCTCCAAAAATTCCTGGGACTCTCCATGACCCCAACTTTATAAATTATTTTTCAATTATGTTAGTATTTTGACCCTGTTAGGATTAACTTTATTTGATGTATTAGTTAATAAAGCAACGCATTACTAGTTTAATTACATTTTAAATTATAAAAAATTAAATTATTCTTGCAGGATAGTAACTATTAGTTTTTACTTATTTGCAGCGCTAGTCAATCTTACTTTTCTAATTTTCCAGGGGGGGGGGGGGGTCAAGCGCCCCGATTGACCGCCTCTGACTCTCAATATGAATATTGGCAAAATATTTTTTACTCATTCTCACCTACTACCGCAGGTATATAACAATAGTTATTTATACACAAAGGTAGTGAGGAATGCTATTATTTCTCAGTGCAATTAAGGTAAAAGCTCCATTACCCGGCACCTTAAGGCGATTTTTGTTCTTTTAGCTCTTACTCAGCTTGTAATAAAGCTATAGAGTTTAAAAACATATTTCTGTCATTGCTACTAAATAAGCTTTGAACTAGTGAAATTTTTTTATTCAAACATAACTATATTCATTCAAAAAATTGTTAATTACAAAAAATAGGTTGACCCAGTTCCGAGCACGCCCTATGCACCGCTGCCTAAAGTATATTTGTAATTAATTTTTAATAAATGCTTATTTAGAAAAAAAAATGCTTATATATATATAAATATAATAAATATATATGATATATATATATATATACTAAAATATATATATATATATATATATATATATATATATATATATATATATATATATATATATATATATATATATATATATATAATATATATATATATATATATATATATATATATTATATATTTTAATATATATATATATATCATTATATACATATATATTTGATCGGATTAATATTTTTTTATCAAATTTGGCACAAAAATTAAGCTTAGGGATTACCCGGGTTAATGACAAAAACCCAAGGGTTTTGTCATTAACCCGGTTGCTGAATCAGCATAAAAAATTGGCAAAATTCAGGCATACTATTTTCCCCGCGAATAATGGCATTATTTTTGTTTTTGGACGCTAAATTGAATCGAACCGGTCCGAATCGATACGACCACTCAAAGTGACCCAAAAAGTCGAAAAGTATCATAAATTATCGTGGAAATCAAAATTACGGTAAAAAATGGGTTTCAAGAAGGTTGTCGTTTATGTATTTTTGGGCCCTAAATCGAATAAAACTGGTCCGAAGTCGATACGACCACTCTAAGTGACCAAAAATTCGAATAAACCATGCTGAAATATCGGAAACTAAAATTACGGTCTTAAATACTCTCTTAGCCTAAAAAACACCAAAACGACTCCCCACTTAAAATATGTGGTTTACCGGTCGTATTTTAGGTTTTCTTGTAATTGACAACAGTTTTTTCGCCTTTTGGTTACTTAAAGTGTTCGTATCGACTTCGGACCGGTTTTCGATATTTTAGCATGGTTTATTCGAATTTTTGGTCACAGAGTGGTCGTATCGACTTCGGACCAGTTTTATTCGATTCAGGGCCCAAAAATACATAGAAAACGACACCTAGCTAATTTTCACTGTTTTTTTCAAAGGAAATGCACTTAAACTTTTAAAGATAAAAACTAACTGAGCTAGTGCAAATCATAGTGCGCAATGCCAATTTTAGAGGCATAGTTTTGTATGACCAACTGAATAATTATGCACATTTCCCTTAAAAAATACAAATAAAATAAAATACGATCAGTGTAGATAATTGAGTAACTCTTAGGTTATAAAGCATAAACCGGAACCTTAAGCAAGAAATAGGTTGTTAAGCAATGAAACACATAAAGAAAATTTGTTCGGTAGGTATGAGGACAATGTTGTACATTGTCAGATCGTAATATTACTGGTTTATATAAGTGGCATACTGCCGCGATATAAGCGAATTTTCAAATCTGGGAGCACAGCATTTTCCCCGCCAAGTCTAGCGGTAACTGCTGTACCATTCAGAAGATGCTACCAACAGTAAGCATCTCGAGGCAATATTCACCCCCTCGTATCTTTTTGTTAAGGACATTAAAAATATAATTATAATATTAACTAAAAGCTATTGTTGAGCTGACACATTCTACCGAATTTTCATATATTTAACCATTCACAGATATTGAGATATAATGGCTCAAAGTAAGGAAGTTTTGACTATCACTCACTAATAAATCTGGCGGTGGTCCGCATGTCGGGCGAATTTCCTTTGGATGCGTGTTCCGTGCTTTTACATTATATAAGTTTACAACTAGTAAATAAATAATTCCGGCGCGGTGGTCCGCTGTCGGGCGAATTTCATTTAGAATGCGTGTTTCCGCTAAACAAGGAAATGCGCATAATCTCCAATTGTGTACAAAACTATGCCTCTAAATTAGAAGTACGCACTATTATTTGCACTAGTTTAAAGATAGTTACTTATCTTTAAGCTTAGTCAGTTATCTTTAAGGTTTTAGCGCATTTCCTTTGGATATAGACAAAATGAGTTACGAGCAGTGCTTGACATTGAGTAACTGCTTAGGTTCTAAAGCATGAACCGGGACCACGCAAGGGCATGGTTCTTGCATAAGCAAGAAATGGGTTGTTTAGCACGGAAACACGCATTCTAAATGAAATTCGCCCGACAGCGACCACCGCGCCGGAATTATTTATTTACTAGTTGTAAACTTATATAATGTAAAAAGCACGGAAACACGCATCCAAAGGAAATTCGCCCGACATGCGGACCACCGCGCCAGAATTTTTTTATTTGTAAACTTAATATTAGTAAAAAACGATAAAAATTATTGTCCCTACTAGGATTTGAACCCAGGTACCCTGAGTTTGAGTGGTCGTATTGACTCCGGACCACTGCCATTCAACTCAGAGGCCCAAAAAACATTGAAAACGACACCTTACTCGAAATTTAATTTTCAACAACCGTAATGTTGGTTTTCTATATTTTTTGTGGTTTTTTCGACTTTTTGGTAACTTAAAGTGGTTGTATCGTCTTCGGACCGGTTTCATTCGATTCAGCGCCCAAAGTTACATAGAAAACGACACCCTACTCGAAATTTATTTTTTATCGACCTAAATTTTGTTTTTTGGTAATTTACAATGGTTTTTTTCGATTTGTAGGTCACTTAGAGTGGTCGTATCGACTACGGACCGGTTTCATTCGATTCAGCGTCTTAAAAACCATAAATATTGACCTTTTTCGCGGCAAAAAATATTAACCCTGAATTTTGCTGATTTTTTGAAAAGTTCGCTGACTCAGCAAACCGGGTAATGACGTCACAAAACCTGGTTTTCAATAGGGTTCGTGTCTCCCGAAGGTTGATTTTTGCACCAAGTTTGGTCAAAAATATTAATCCGTTCGAAAGATAGTGTTTACAGAGTGTCTAGAATACATACATATATATATAATATATATATATATATATATATATATATATATATATATATATATATATATATATATATATATAAAGTCTCGCGAAAAAATTTTTTTCGTCATTAGGGACCTCTGAAACGGATTTGTGTCGTGGTCCGAGGTTCGAATTCCGCCATGACGCCTATCCCATTAGCGAATTTTTTCCAAAGGAAATTCGCTAAAACAAAAAATTTAAACCCAAATCCAAACATTGTATAATAATGTGTGGGGTCATTTTTGTGGGTCACACATATTTCATAAACAATAGGATTCAAGAGATTGACAAGGTTGATTTTTTACCAAGTTTCATTTGAATCCACGGAATCGTTCAAAAGTTATCGTGTTCCATAGAAACGCCAAGGACACGAAAATCTCGTACACACACACATTTATGCATGTATGTAGGTATGTATGTGTGTGTGTGTATGTACGAGATTTTGTTCCTAGATTACTGGTATGGGATACGATAACTTTTGAACGCTTACTCGGAAAAAATGAAACAAGCCTGTTTACTCATGAAATATGTCACGTCATAAAATATGTCAAAAACAAAACATGAAATATATGTCAGGTTGTTTTATGTGACGTCATTAAATTTATTGCTGAGTTATCACATCATGCTGAAATTTCATACACATGTACCATTATGTATGTTTAACAGATTCATGAAGTTTAATATTTGTAAAAATTTTAAATCTTTTACACATGAATTTGTTAAAAGTTATTTGAATAGATGAAATATAATTGGTCATTGCCACATGCATCTTGTCGTATAATAGATACCTTGATATAGCCCCAAAAGGGGCATATAGAGGCCTCAAAGGTCCAAAGAGCGGGCCTGTGAGACGAGGCGTTACAAAGTTACACAATAAAATTGTAATTAAATGGCAATACATTACAATATTACAAATGTAATACAAAATACATAGCGCATTGCCATGTAACAACAAATAATTATAAAACTACACATTTTTATTTGGACTCCGGGTGGCCCCGAGACCCACTGGTTGGTCTGTGGGACGAGAGCGGCTACTGGCCGAAGTCCTGTACTTTAATAATTTTTATCACCGAATATGTAAAATAATTTAAAACTTTTACCTTTTTAATCAGTTTTAGATTCAAACAGAACGTTTTAGACTCTAAATAACTACATTTCTATTTTTGAAATACGGCAACAATTTTAAGAATACTTTAATAATTGTAATTTAAAACAATTACAAATTATTAAAATTTTAAATTTTCATTTAAAATTGTGTATTAGACTTAAAAAAAATATTAATTTTGCAAGTTATTAAATAAACTAATGGTTCTCGACTGTTATAAATCACTTAAGTCAAAATAACAAATTAGTAAAATGTCAGATAAGGGGTACCTCGAAACTTTTCTTCATTATATCGGATTCGCTACGCTCATCCTTAGAATTTAAAAGTCGATGAATTTACTCTGCAACACGTCTTCAGACTCGCTTCACTACAGTCTTTAGATAGTAAATTCATCCTTTTCATTCTCAGCGGTTACCCATCCAGGCACTGACCACGCTTGATGCAGCTTAACTTTTATGGTCTAACAAAAATCATTGAAGTACTTGTATTAAAATGAAACTTAATGTACTTGATGTAAATGTATAGACTTGTACGGAATTTTAACTCAATTAGATTATTTTCCGATTTTTTACATTTTTTTAAAAAACGTACACAAGTCTTGATGCTTTTTTTTTACAAACTAGCTTAGTGACACAAGCTTGATTTAAAACATGCTTATAGAAGCATAAGTTAACCAAACTTTTGCTTATACACCATATTAACTTGCTAAATAATTTAAACTAACTTGCTTATATATATTTGCATGCTTGAGTCAAATTAATTTTATATCATAGGAACTCAAGAAAGATGGCTTGAAATCATGAGCTTAATTTCCGTGTACCAAGTTGTTTTGTGCAATTCTAGGTTTAACTTGAATTAAGTTAATGTCAAAGTTAATACTTTAATTAATAATTAAGATTTTAAATATCATTTTATTTAGTTCTTTTGGCGTCTAATAAAAATCAGTAAAAATTAAGAAGCACCAAATTATTCTTAGGTAGCCTAGAAAGGTCGCATAAGAATGCATAGCCCCGAGTGCTTATTTGGAGTAGGTTGTTTCATTAATACAAATTGGTTTTATAGATACCATATGTTTGCTGTGCTAAAAACAAAAATAAAAACAAAAAAATTATTATAGCACTTATAAAAATTCAAAAGGCATTAAAAAGACTACAGCAGTTCGAAGAGAACAGAGGTTTCGATCAGAGAACCTGATCGCCTTTATTGCAGTTGTTAAATAGATATTTAAAAATCAATCGTTGGGCTTCATAGGGTTAATAATCATTTAATAGTAAACCAACTTTAACAAGGACCAAATCTAATAATAAAAAGAACTAGGCATTAGTATTAAGTGATAAGTAAGAGTGGGATGTAAGGTATAAGAATCTCCTTCCAGTCAGGACCAGGTTCAGTCAGTCATGTATCGCCTCGCCTTTATTACGGTGAGTTCTTCTGATTAATTATATAAGATCGATGTGTTCACGTACTCGCGTCATACATGTCATCGCGTGCCATCTTTATCGATAGAAATGTTGTCGCTTTTCATAAAGCATTTGGATACGCTTTCAACAAATACCAACGGAACAATAGATGTGAAGTGACAGTTTTCAAAAACCACACCTGACGACTTAACAGATAAACTCATTTATACAATACTTTGACAACAACAAACGACTAACTTTGATACATTTCCAACAAACAACACCAACTACAACAACAGACACAAACAGCGACACTATCTAACCTAAATATCTATTACGATAAGTATAGCAATCATGTGTAAATTATTCTGCAGAACTTAAAATTTATATTTTTTCTCCCTTGGGAATAAAAGGTGTTTCCTATTATTGGGTTATTAGAGCCAATTATATCAATTTTTTAGGAGTGGTTTTCTGTAAATTTTTAGAGGTGACCGATCAATTATAGTAATTTTCCAGGGGGTAGTACCCCCAAAGTTTATAAGGGGGACCCGACCAAAAAAAAAAAAATATTGGCTTAAAATCCGTTTCAGATCAAAAGAAGTTGTATGGAGAAAAAAAATGATTTTTTTTGTGACAGCCCCCCAAAATTTATAAGGGGGTTTGACCAGAAAAAAATTGAATAAAATACAATAAAACGCGTCCTGTGATAAAATCTTGTATGCACCTTGGGAGTAAAATGCTATTTTCCCTCTTCGCAATTACCTCCCTCGGCTTTGCCTCGGGAGTTAAACACATAAATCCCTCGGCTTCGCCTTGGGAGTTAAATACTTTGGTTCTCTTGGCTTACGCCTTAGGAACCAACTAACTGCTCAGGGAAATAATAGGTTTCTTTACTCTCTTGGTGCATAAATAATTAAGGCAGTGAAGAATGCTATTATTTCCCTGAGCAGAAAGTTGGTTCCTAAGGATAAAGCTAAGAGGACCAATGCATTTAACTCCCTATGCATATATTATATATATATATATATATAATATATATATATATATATATTATATATATATATATATATCTGTGTGTGTGTGTTACTTCAAATAACTTATTTTAGTCTAAAACAAATTATGAGTTGAAAAAGATCATTTTTTGATCGGGTCCTCTTCATAAATTGGAGTGGTGCAGCCCCCCGAAAAAAATTGGTACAATTCCCATATTATATTTAGAGACTGCCGCTCCCAAAAAAATTATAAAATATTTCCTCTAACCCAAAATATAAAATGCACAAGGGAGTAATATATACTTTTTAGTAAAAAAGGCAGTAAGACGTAATTGTTTCTACTTTGGGAGCAAAAATTGTTTCTTTCTCCCTCTCTGGTCCACAAAAAAATTTACCGCTTAAATCTGTAATACTTCTGGTTTATTTATTTATTGATTATTTTTTTATGTCGATGGCCCTAAATTAATACATACCTTTATTTTACTTTCCGTTTATACCTAAGTTTTTTTTCTGTATAAATATAAAAAACTAAAAAACGTTTGACCTAAATTTTGATTGGGGTAACAAATTAACACTCTACCAG
Source organism: Microvelia longipes (assembly GCA_018340805.1). NCBI lineage: Eukaryota > Metazoa > Arthropoda > Insecta > Hemiptera > Veliidae > Microvelia > Microvelia longipes. Next base: position 48,692,220 of record JACMZG010000008.1, on the reverse strand, counting down.
TGTTATGTAAGTCATGGACTGCAAGTGAACAGCCGGTTGCAATAAAAAAGCTATAAAAGTGAATCTTCAAAACTAGTTTATTTTACAACAGTAGTCACCGATATAAACAAGAGTATCAAAGTTACATAAATGACCATTTATATAATATAATCATTGACTTAAAATAATTAATCGCGCAAAAGTATTTGGAATAGAGATTCAACACAACTTACTAACATAACATCATGACTTATTCCTCAAATTCTAACAGATAACGTCTAGGAAAATTAATCATCTCTTACGTGGACCATTTTGCTTAGCCAAATTCAAAAAGTGTAGAACTTAAAGATTTCAAACTTTTGCTGTTAAACAACAAAGTCCAGATAAGCCCCCCCCCCCTAATAGTTAATATACCAAGTTTTCAAAACATAAATAAAATTATTTAGTAATTAATATGGTAAAAAGAAATAGCAATAGTAAATATTTTAACTTAACACTTAAACTTTGATCACATCTAGTGTTTCTTAATATGGGCGATAACGCCTCCCTGTAAGCGATAGAGAACAGCTAGGGGAGACCTAAAGAATTTGTTAGTATTAATAGTTAATATTTGTAATCTTATTCTTGACATAAGCCCGTTTAAATTATTTGAAATTTCTTAAAAAATGCTCTTCATTGGCTAGGACTAGACAAGTATGTAAGCTTTATTACATTATTATTATTATTATATATATTACATTATTATACGTTATTATTATTACATCGTTCAATAAAGTATACAAGACGGGTGACTTATTTTTGAATGCCTATTATTTTTCTTATCAATATATTTTTTATTCTAGTGTCCGGTTTATAATTTAGTTTGATCAGCAACACTTATACTTGTATGTGCAATGCACACCTGTGAAATTATAGGCACACTTCAATTTTCCAGATGTTTTAAAAAATAGCGCATCTTTTTGCAAAAACACTAATCAAAATTTGTTATAAAAAATTTCCTGCGCTCATAAAACATTTGATAAAATGCATTATACCTTAAAGTTGAGCTATTGAAAATCTGATCATAAAGCATAAACTGTGAACTTAAGTCATATTAATGACTTGAGTTCACATGTATTGCTAATGAATCCAATAGGATTCTGTAGCAAGAAAATAAGCATTCATAGAGAAATTCACCAACCTTGCCAGTATAAATATGTGTGTGTGTGTGTGTATGTAGTATAAACTTAAACCGACTAAATAAAATTTAAATAATCAATATCGGAGGTACTAAGATTTGAACTCAGGTCATGGTATTTTAGAGATCCGATACCGTTTTTTCGATTCAGTCCCGTAAAAACGACATATCTTTCAATAAATATTTTGTTACCATATAATTTGCGAATCAAAAATTATAACCTAACTATTAAATATGATATTCTTTTAAAATTTTTAAAACTTCACCTGTTTCTGCTGTGATTTTACCTTATCTTGTATTAAACCTTAACTACAACCATTAAACGCGAAAATCATGGCCAATTACATTTTCACATGACTAATGATAGCGCTTTTTTCAGGTGTTAGGGCTGCTAGGAAGTGTCAGTAGCAGTCAGTCACCGCATTATCAAGTATTAGCAGTTATACCACATGGAAGAAATCCACCACTAGTAGATATAACATCAGAGCAGCATGATGCACAGCATGATGACATGTCAGTTGCTCAGTCACAGTATTACCCGGCTTTTGAAGATTATGACGACTTCAGTAAGTACATTACTCACAACTTTATTGTTATTTACGGAGCCTAATGCCTTTTTTGGCCCAGGAAAGTTATCCCCCTCCCCTCACCAAGGGAAAACATTTCATCTTCCCTCTAGCTTGTTTTTTATTAAGCATAGAAAAATGCAAATTATTTTTAATTAACACTTGATGAATGAATGATACCTATTAAAAAGATACAATAATCTTTTTATGATTTATATATGTTTTTGAGGCATCGTAATATTTTTTACCATGCATTTGTTTTCATTAATATATTTTATCATCTAAAATGTTAGCTCCTAGATTACATGTATTATAAACCGCGAAAATTTAACTTCCCAATTAAGGCATTAACATAGGGCTAGGCTTTAAAGCCTAGCATAGGCTCGAACACCCTATATATGAGTATAAGCATGCTATAGATCAGCGTTTCCCAACCTTTTCAGTACCGCGACCCTATGATTTGCTTTTCTAAAGTTTGGCGACCCAAATGAATTTATTTTGCATAACCTGAAAATTGCAGGCGTTTTTATTTATTGCCGAACTAGTTATGACCCTACATACATCGTCAAATCCTAATTTTCATGAGATTTTTATACTTAAATAGAAAACTACACACTAATTGGAGTTCAAAAGAAGCATATTATATAATAGCAATAAAATATAAAAATTAGCACTGCTCGTAACTCATTTTGTCTGTATTTTTCAAAGGAAATGCGCATAATTATCCAGTTGGTTGTACAAAACTATGCCTCTAATATTAGAAGTACGCACTATTTTTTGCACAAGTTGAAAGCTTAGTAACTTATCTATAAGCTTAGTCAGTTATCCTTAAAGGTTTTAGCGCATTTTTAGGATTTGATCCCAGGTACTCTGAGTTTGAGTGCTTGTATTGACCCCGGACCACTGCCATTCAACTCAGAGGCCCAAAAAACATGACACCCTACTCGGTTTTACGAAATTGACCGTAATTTGGTTTTCGATAATTTGTTAGGGTTTTTTCGACTTTTTGGTAACTTAGAGTGGTCTTATTGAATTCGGACCGGTTTCATTTGATTCAGCGCCCAAAAATTCAGATAAAACGACACCCTACTTGAAATTAATATTTTATTGTACTAAATTTTGGTTTTCGGTAATTTACAATGATTTTTTCGACTTTTTGGTCACTTATCGTCTTATGGTCTTATGATCTATGGTCTTATCGACTTCGGACCGGTTTAAGTTGATTCAGCGTCTCAAAAACATAACTATTGACCTTTTTGCGGTAAAAAATATTAACCCTGAAATTTGCCGATTTATGAAAATTTCGTTGACTCAGCAACGGTTAATGACATCACAAAAACCTGGTTTTCAATAGAGTGAAAAACCTGTTCCTCCCGAAGGTTGAGTTTTTGTACTAAGTCTGATTAAAAAATATTAGAAAGATAGAGTGTTTACAAGAAAGTGTCTAGAAATACATACATAAAGTCTCGCGAACCGTATGTAATAAGAATTTAAAAGTAATAAGAAACTTTTAAACACAGTATTATCATAGGTATAACAATTCATCAAAGTTAGCAAGAATTAGATAAAGACGGGTGCCTCTGTCGGTAAAGGACTTCTAAGAAATGTTGGGCCCCGGCTTCTTCTGTTATCGCATGTTTAAAGTATTATCAATTTCTAAAAATAATATCTGTTCAAGCAAATCTGTTATTTGCTTATAATAATCTGTTTACATAAATCTTGGGGTAAATCTTCGGTATACGGTGCACCCTGTTATCAATACTATATATCGATATATTTTTAGTTACGCGACACGTAAACGAGAACTGACCACTTAAAAGATAAGCAGCGTCATTAAATATTAATTATAATTAAAACATTAAAAAAAACCATACAACAAATAAATGAAAACATTAACAACAAAAATATAATAAAAACCTGAAAATAACAAACACAAAATACGTAAAAAATACGCGTAAACATAAATTAGATGTGGTGTATCATCGATTATTCTTATGAAAACATAGTTTAAAACATTATAAAAACATTAAAAAAAAATATGAAATAGTTATAAACCATTTTACAACAAATAAAAAACACAAACAACAAAAAAACATTTAAAAAAATAATAAAATATGTTCATAAACGTAAAAGAAAAGGCATATATCGACTATTCCTACGTCACATCTCTAAACTAAAAATATATCGATATATAGTATTGATAACAGGGTGCACCGTATACCGAAGTTTAGCCAATCTTGGTAATTTTTTGGATTGTTAATAATAGAAAAATTTGGCGACCCAAAAAATTTTCGTTCGCGACCCAATTTGGGTCGCGACCAAGGTTGGGAAGGGCTGCTATAGATCAATGCGTGCGTGTGAAAAGCGCCTTAGTTCATGTTTAGTCAAGGCCATATTTACGGCCTTTATAAAATATGGCCTATCTGCATGTTGGTTGACAACCGATATAAATTTTGTACCAAGTATTACCAAACATAAGGGAATATAATAGTTCAAAAAATTCTTCACTCAATCAGTTATTTCAGAATTAATTTAAGGTAAAAACATTTTTGATATGAGAAGTAAACATAAAAACCTTCTATCGTATCTATTAAATTAGAATTTTATATTTGTTCCATATTATAATCTAGACTTGCCCGCATCGAAATTCAGGCTTTTTTTTAGAAAACATAAGCTATTTTTGGTAAAAGGTGGTAACTTCATCTATATATAAAGTTATATATCTGACATTTGCAAATCTTAATATCAAGGCACTATATACCCTCCAGTCTAGCAAAATGTAAAAAAATATTTAAAATTAATTGTGAATTTAAAAAAGATAAAGGTCAGGCATCTTTTTATTAGGTTGCGCAAAATTTCAAAAAAATAAAGATTTTTAGATTTTTTAAGAATATTGTGAATATGTTAAAGTAGAATATAAACAACACATCATTTTTCACTCCAGTAGGTTAGGTAGATGAATGCTTCCATGAGATAGTGCAAATCGTAAAATGAAGCTCTTTGCGATAACAATACATGCTGAATAAATGAACAAAAGCATTGAATTTGAATTTACATAAAAAGTCAAGTACGGGTACCTCGGAACTTTCCTCATTACATTGGATTCGCTACGCTCATCCTCCCAGCTTCGGTCCCGCTACGCTCGTCCTCAGACAAAAATACATTCGTTTCTAGCCATTTTTTTCTCAGTAATTGCGGGTCAATGACGTCATTTAGTTTGTATTTATTGTTTTTAAAGTATGCATATTTTTAAGCAATCTTAAATTGCTTTTTATTTTTTACAGGAGAACAATATATTCTTTTGGATATTTATTATTTTTCTAAGCTACGTTTTTATATGGTTAAATAATCAACACTTATAACTAAGTGGCAATTCATTAAGATTCTACTTATATTAACACTAATTATTGTTTTTCTCTTCTGTAATGCAAAATGTACGTTCATTGCTTTAATATAAAAAAATGATCTAATACATAAGCGCAAATATGCCAACTCTGAGCCAATATTAACTTGTAGAGTTCTAAACTCTAGAACAATAAAATTTTTTGGTAAAATTTCGTTTAAAAATATTATTAACTAAGCGGATTATTTTTTGTGGCTGAAAAAAATCATTAATGTAAAAAACTTTAGAGTAAAATATAATTATTATAATAATATGACATAAAAACCATAAGATATAGGGAAGCTTGATCATTATGCGTGCCATATCGTGCTTTTAATCATAATTATTCAGATTTCGTATTTATTAAAATATTAATATACCTGATATTCTGCATTGTATATTAAAAATAATAACTCATTGTCTTATGAACTTTATAACAAAACATTATGGAATGTTATTTACTTCCGTATTGACAAAATATATACGCAGAAGCTATTTCGTTAAAAGATAAGACAATAATATAAAATTCAAGAAATCGGGTACACGGGGTACCTCGGAACTTTTCCTAACCTTATTAGACTGGCTTGGCTCGTCATCACGAAAATAATTCTGGCACAGAGGTCCACAAACCGAGCGAATTTCCTTTGAAATGCGCGCTTTCTTGCTTAGCAATCTAATTTTTGCTAAATTTTTCAATATACATTTAATAACCTGAGCAGTAGCGTCACAACGTATTATTTGATTATTTCAAAATTTTCAAAGAAAATGTGCATATTTATCTCACAAATCGTACACTACACAGCACAGTTTATTCACAGGTTTTCTGTTATTATCCCAACACACACACACACACACACACACATATATATATATATATATATATATATATATATATATATATATTATATATATATATATATATATATATATGTATATATATATATATATATATATATATATATATATTATATATATACTATATATATATATTATATATTATTATATATAATATATATATATATATATATATATATATATATATTTCTCATTACTTACATAATCGACTTGCCTCAGCTTAGCTCAACGACACTACTTCGGACTCGCTTCACTAGTCCTCAAATAGTAAATACAACCGATTCATTCCCAGCGGTCACCCATCCACTGACCAAGCTAGATACTGCTTAACTTTTATGATTCAACAAAATCAATAGATATATTTGCCGAATTGAAACAAAACTAAGTGTACTTATTTTTTTACGAAAAGGGATACACTTGTTTCAAATTCCAACTCAATGGGAGTAATTACATGTTTTTACAAGTCATTCTATAAACATTAATCTAATGCTGATAATATGATGTAACTTGGCACATTTGTTGGTCTTATTTATGACTATATGAGTACCAAATCTTATTTATGATTATATGAGTACCAAGTCTCGAACCCATCGACTAACTTTTCAGCGTATAATGTATTTTCATAATTGTTTCTGTCATTATTGTGTGTTAATGATGACATAAAAATAATATTTTCCAGATAGTTCAACAAGACCTTAAAATTTAGTTTTGTTCTAAATTTTAACTCTCTAGCATATAAACACTTGGAGATATATAAATAGACATATAAACACATATAAACAGACAGATACCTTTGAAAAAAAACCACTGAGGAGGTATAAAAAACACCTGAACGGATAATTCTGGTGACATCCCGGATTCGGATTTCAAACACAAAAGTTTTCCTATACACCCTCGGTACAATGAGGAAAGGTAAAAATACAAGGCCCGCTAAACGGAACTTATATTAAATAATCGGGTCGCAAAGTATTTACCATAAAACGTTTTGGGTAACGGATAATAAAGATAATAAACGCTGTCAGAGAACACATAGTTGGGTAGTGGATGTAGTTGTAAGTATAGATCTGTCACTATAAGAGTTTAGGGTCACTATAAGGTGATATTTTCATTATATCACTTATAAGGGTAAATAATGTTTAATTTCATCTCGATTGGTCACTTCTTGTATTCTTTTTTAATAAATTGGCAATATAAAAAATATATTATTTTTCGCAGCACTAGTTTCAATTAGTTTTTTAAACAAACTTTTAAACAAAGTTTGTTTAAACTCTCTACCACACCGAAAGTAATGCGTGACGCAGGCACAAACCCTCTAAAACAAAATCTCGTTTTAGACATTTAGGGTAAAAAATATACTTTCACAGGTTAGAAAAATTTAAAAGGATTTTGACTTTCATTCAAAGATTTAATTCCACATTGCCACTCAGAGTATAAATAATGCTTTAATAGTTAAAAACTTGAAAGAATACAAAAACAATTGATCTTGACTTAGAGAGCTATTTGCAGGAATACAATGCAATGCCAAATCATATGTATGTCACTATCATAATGACTTGATTATACGAAGTATACGAACAGTTAAATCAAGCCAATTGACACAGTTGTCACCTTAAAATTTGATTTTATCGAGGTCAAAATAAATTCAAGGTATAAAGGCTTTGAATTAGGTTTAAGGATCAAAAAATTATCAAATTAAATTTATTGAAATTATTGAAAAAAAATCTGTTGACTTCGATAAAAACTGATGGTAAATCACACATGAAAACTGTAATTTAGATTAATTAAGATTTAAGATAAGGGAATTTATTGATTGGGAATATAAATTGAGGGAAACATCCAGGAATCAGTTGAAAGCATAACGTGAAAATCAGCAAAACGTGAAACCAATGCTAAGGAAAAATCAAATAAAAATATTTTTAAATAAGATTATCGCATTATGCAACTGATAATCTTAAAGATTAAAGCTATTTCCTACCGCTACTAGATAATATTACAGTTGCCTACTCGACACGCATAAACCTAAGATTGAGTGAACATACACAATGCGTTTAAATATTAGCAATCAATCACACACAACACATGTTTTACATCATATAACTATTTTAACATGGTATGAAATATGATTATTTATTTTTTCTCATGATAGCATGTCACTAAATGAACAAAATATAATCGTAAAAATGAACAGTAGAGAATTCACGTTGATAACAAATATGAAGTTGGTCATATTTTACATACTTGAGACCAGTCGAGAATTTTGGGCTTATAAGAGAGAAAAAAATAATATTGCTATATAAAAAATTATGTAAGTTTAAAGAGTTATGGCTTTTGTCTCGCTAAGTTTAACAGCTATACAATTTTTTACTACTAATTCTTTATAAGTTTTGCTATCTGACGATGATATGTCGAGCGTTGAACAGCAGTAAGAAAATTAAAATTTTATGGCACTTAAAATTTAAAATGTAATCGTCAATATTTTCTAAATGTCGACCAACGTCATAATGAAATTTTGTGGATCATTGACTACCTATTGTATATATTGTCAACTCGAACGGTCAATTTCATTTTTTTTAAAATGATTTCTCGCAAAATAGATTTTTTTATTCTAAAAAATAATATCTTCGGGCAGCACAACTAGGTATGATTCTTGTTTTAAGTTTTAACTGTCTAACTTAAACACGAAGAGAGAGTTGTGCATGACACAGACGTACATACATCCACATATACACACAGCATGATGAAAACCACTCAGAAAGTTATGAAAATGCCTGAAAACGAATAATTTTGTAGAATTTGGTTTCGGATTTTTTAAGGTAAAGACAATACTTTTACTTATACCTATACGTAGTAGATGAGGAAAAATAATAATAAATATATTCAATAATAAAATAATTACAGGATTTAAAGTATATAAAAGGGTTGTAAAAGCATGCGAATTAACAGACCCGCACGAGTACAGAAAAATTAAGAGGAAAGACAAATATCAGTACCTTAGTAATATGAGTAATTAAATAAAAAGAAAGTAAAAAGAGCCAGCAACAGGTGGTATAGGATTAATAATAAGATAGTAGTGGATTAGTTACCACTTAAAATCAGCTGGATAAATTATGAACATATGAGTTCCTAATAAGCACGTCCCGGTCTATCGGCTAACTAATCCTACATCGATTTGTACCACTCGTTCGACCGGAATTTCAAATAAAAAACAAACTTCCTGAAATATTTTGTTACAAACATTCTTATTTAAAATACCTCAGCTACCAGATACAATCAAAATAATACGAAATCATTAACTAACTTGATTTTGTAATCTAAGCAAGCTAAGTCAGTTCTTATTTTTTTATTATATAACAAAAACTTCATTTAGTGAAACTAAAAAGGAAATTTGGAAATATACATACAAAAATATATATATATATATATATTATATATATAATATATATATATTATATATATATATATCATACAGTATTATTCGTCAGTGACCAGGCAATTCGCATTGCCTAGTTTCTAGTTGTTTTCTTATTCAATCTTTCAATAAACCTCTACTGATCAAGAATCCAACAAAAACATGCATGTAATGATGTACCGACTCATAAAAACAACAATTATCAGGAAATAACAAATTAGACTAAAAAGTGAAATAATTGAGAGGGAATAAAAAGATTTCCTAGAGATAAAATGATAATTAAACTCAAAATATTTTGGTATTTCCTTGGAATAGACAATGATCTACAGTCACACTATATACGCTTTGATAATTAGCTGCACAATACCTATACTCTATCAATCTTTTATTTTGCCTATTAGAATTGAGTTATACTATACTACACGCAACCTAAAAAAGAAAGTATATAACGAATAGATACAACGATTATAATAGTAATAAAAAAATACTTAAAAAATGCCATAATAAATACTACAAATAAAATGTGATCCCGTGTAATATTCTATTAATAAAATATTATGCAAGTCAGTTGATTCAAAAGCAATCAGATATGGCATAAAAATACAAATTATTGTTGATATTATACAATGGAATTACGGGGATATTATAGAAAAGCAGTAGACCTGAATCATGAATTACTTAGTCACGGAAAGCTACTTGATTTTTATTTCTACTATTTCAATTTTTTTACTTTTAAATATTATTATTATTTGTTAAGTTTCGTATTTTTGTTTGTTTGTAAAATTAGTGAAATCAACTCATTATCAATAATTCATTAATTTTATTTAAAATAAAGTCAATGATAATTATTTATATTTACTACATCTAGTAAAGTTAGGTTAATTGCCATATAACCCACATTTTGATAAGTTCTATGCCAAGACATAGCAAAATATAACATATAACATCCAACAAAAATAATGGATATACTTGTCGCATGGAAACGAATCTTGGTATACTTATTTATTATGTAAGCTCAATTGAGTAAAAAAACGTACATAAGTAGTTCCATAAAAAGTAAACTAATGCTGATAATGAGATTGAAACTTGGCACATTAGGTTCCCTAATGACGAAAAAAAATTTTTCGCGAGAACTTTATATATATATATATATATATATATATATATAATATATATATATATAATATATATATATATATATATATATATATATGTATTTCTAGACACTTTCTTGTAAACACTCTATCTTTCGAACGGATTAATATTTTTTAACCAAACTTGGTACAAAAATCAACCTTCGGGAGGACACAAACCCTATTGAAAACCAGTTTTTTGTGACGTCATTAACCCGGTTTGCTGAGTCAGCGAAATTTTCAAAAAAATCAGCAAAATTCAGGGTTAATATTTTTTGCCGCGAAAAAGGTCAATATTTATGTTTTTGAGACACTGAATCAAATGAAACCGGGTCCGAAGTCGATACGACACTTCTAAGTGACCTAAAAATCGAAAAAACATTGTAAATTACCAAAAACCAAAATTTAGGTCGATAAAAATAAATTTCGAGTAGGGGTGTTCGTTTTCTATGTAATTTTGGGCGCTGAATCGAATTAAAAACCGGTCCGAAGTCGATACGACCACTCTAAGTTACCAAAAAAGTCGAAAAAAACCACAAAAAATATAGAAAACCAAAATTACGGTCGTTGAAAATTAAATTTCGAGTAGGGTGTCGTTTCAATGTTTTTGGGCCTCTGAGTTGAATGCCAGTGGTCCGATTCAATACGACACTCAAACCCAGGGTACCTGGGTTCACATCCTGGAAGGGTCGATAATTTTTTATCGTTTTTTTTACTAATATAAGGTTACAACTAGAAATAATTCTGGCGCGGTGCTGGTCCGCATGTCGGCGCAATTTCCTTTGGATGCGAGCTCTCAAATCCCAGAGTACCTGGGTTCAAATCCTAGTAGGGACAATAATTTTTTATCGTTTTTTTACCTAATATAAGTTTACAACTAAAAATAATTCTGGCGCGGTGCGTCCGCATGTCGGGCGAATTTCCTTTGGATGCGGTTTCCGTGCTTTTTAATTATATAGTTTAAACTAGTAAATAAAATAATTCCGGCGCGGTGGTCCGCTTGTCGGGCGAATTTCATTAAGAATGCGTGTTTCCGTGCTAAACAACCCATTTCTTGCTTATTGCAAGAACCATGCCCATTGCGTGGTTCCGGTTCATGCTTTAGAACCTAAGCAGTTACTCAATTGTCAAGCACTGCTCGTAACTCATTTGTCTGTATTTCCAAAGGAAATGCGCTAAAACCCTTTAAAGATAACTGACTAAGCTTAAAGATTAGTAAGTAATCTTTAAACTAGTGCAAATAATAGTGCCGTTACTTCTAATTTTAGAGGCCATAGTTTTGTACAACAACTGGATGATTTATGCCCCATTTCCTTTGGAAAATACAGACAAAATGAGTTACGAGCAGTGCTTGACAATGAAGTAACTGCTTAGGTTCTAAAGCATGAACCGAGAACCACGCAATGGGCATGGTTCTTGCATAAGCAAGAATGGGTTGTTTAGCACGGAAACACGCATTTCTTAATGAAATTCGCCGACAAGCGGACACCGCGCCGGAATTATTTATTACTAGTTGTAAAAACTTATTATTCAATGTAAAAAAGCACGGAACCGCATCCAAAGGAAATGCGCCCGACATGCGGACCACCGCGCCAGGAATTTTTCTACAATAGTATCCAGTCTCTAGCGATAAATTACACTAAAAGTACAAGATAAACAGCTACACACAGGACAGACAACTTTGAGAAAACCACTCAGTATGCCTTTAAAACACATGAAACGGATAATTCCGGTTTCATCCCGGTTTGGATTTTTTTGCAAACACAATACTTTTCGTACGGTATAAATGAGGAAAAGTAATAATTTACGTAATTATAAAACTTGTATAAATGTATTTATTTTTTACGTCCTTCGATTAAGTAAATATATTTATCGATACTATAAATCGATAAAGATAAATCAATTAAAGATTCATAGCAATTAAAAACTTAGTTTACTAATCTTTTCAAGGCATTTATGGTTCGCCAAATTTTTATAATATCATAATCCACAAAATGGCAATATGTCAAAAATAATAATTATAATGTTGATTAATCCTATAGATATTTTCGCACCTAGAGTGCCAAGAAAGGTACAATGCAAGAGATCTAGTTTTAAGCTGAGTCTAGAAGTTGAACAATAATAATTAAGTCGAGATCTTTATTAAATTTTTGGGCACCCAACCCAAAAAAGTCGAACATCTTTTATAGCATCAAACAACTTCCGATCGTTTTAATTATTAAGCATTTAAGCTAATAAGAGGTCTTTTACACAATTAGAGAGAAGGAGGTAAGAGTGCAATAAAAAATTTACTGCCAACTGTGCGTAAAACCCGTTTTACTGCACTATTTTTCATGCTATTCCTTAATTAGAAATACAAGTCGTTGACAAAAATAGTTGATTAATAAAATAAAAATTACAACAAATTATAAGAAAAGTTTAAATTAAATTAACATATTTTAAAACCAGATAGTAATGGTATGTGTACTAATGTGTCAATCAAAAGTATATTAGGTTAAACTGGCTATACTCCACTCAAACGTGAAAGTTGATCTTTATATATCTAACTCGTTCCGGCTAAGTACCAATGAACTGTGACAACACATATGTAAAGCGAGGGGAACTTATACGCGTAACAATTGCTTTGTATCAAAAATAATAATAGTATTTTATACTATAAATAAAAAAGCATCCATACTAGGTTAATTACAATCGAATAATATTTACAAACTCGGTTACACAAGTAATACGTAATTTTAATCTATTAAAAAGTAAACTCTAATAATATCTTAGTTTACAAACAGACTACAAGATCTGCAAAACTAGCCAACCATATCAAAATAAGATAGTTCTATAACGTCACTCTTTAATAACGGAAGAACATCGCCATTTAACAATAAAACGCTAAGATTGTTGCATAATAAATATAGTGTTCGAATTAAAGTTAACTATTTTTATATATTTTTAAAAGTAGGTTTAATGAAAAAAGGAAAATTAATGGGTCAAATCAGTCTTAATCCAACAAAATAACATCTAACTATATTGTATGATGAATATAGTATAACAAACTTTTAATTTAGATACCAACCTCAGCTCAAAATACATTTAAAAAATGTCTCACACAAATCGAACGATTATGTTTTAAATAAAAGATGAAGGTGAAGGTTTTGATATGGCCTTTAAAATTATAGTTAATACAAGTATAGTGGCTTATAACAAATAAAGAACAAAATAATTTACAATTTCTAACAAGGTAAATATTCTATTTCAGTATTTGTCATAAATTATCAAATAAATTTGGCTAAACGCATGCACAGCAACATATTCTATACGCAACCTTATTATTTTATATATAGGGTCTAGAAATATTTATTACAGAACATAATGAAAACTCTAAGAAGTAAATAAAAACCATTAACTTAGAAGTTTATATTCTAAACTTCTTAAAAATTCATTTTTTATACCATGCGCATACCCAATAAAATTGGAAAAAAGTACCTCCTACCTCAAATGAAAATTCACTAATATAAACATAACTAATTTCTGTTGCAGGAAGTAAGAGAGAACTGGACGATACTCATCCTGATGCTTATTTGAAACCCCCTGCAGAAGATGCCTCAACGCCTCTATGGCAGGACGGAAATAACTGGGATTTAGGATACGACCCTAGTGAAATCCTAACTCCTCCAATGCCTTTATCACTTGGTATTCCATACGATACAATCAAATTATCTTCAGACGATGCTAGAGCAGCCACGACTTCATTTGCTACGGATGTAAATGAGGCACAAGGATCCAGTCCTCATAAACAGGAAGCTCGCCCTACTAAACCAAGACAATATAAACCTAGGCCTTACAAGAAAAGACCTCTCCCTCAGAAGTAAGTCATTTTGAATGTAACACAATTAAATTGTAAACAGTAGAGCAGACGTAGAATCAACAGAGCTAGATAACGCGGCTAACTAGAGTTGAAGCGCAACTTGTGTACATTGAGTACAATAAGTGCAATGGTACATTGACAAACAAACTTATTATGGCATATCGACAAGCAAAATTTTAATTTTGCTTGTAAGTAGGTAATTAATGACGAAAACCTAAACCGACAAATAAATAAAACAGGGACAATTATTTCTGTATTTTCAAAAAAGAATAAATTAACCTTCTATGTTATAAAACAAACAAAATGCATAGCCGCGCACAAGCCGGCTATGCATTTATTGTTTTAATGTAATTCCATGTGCCTACTATACACCTAATATTGATTATATGAGGCATATTCTCCAACCTAAGCAAAGGTAAAATTTACATTACAAAACCGTACTTTGCTTATAAAATACCCTCAAATAAATATTACTGACACAAATTTTACAAAATTGTATACTTGTTTTTAGCTTTGCCCCTCAAAGAGAAAGATACAATGACTATGAGGATACCAGAGATGTAAGAGATTTTAGAGATAGCCGACCATTCTCGTCAGATAGTAGACCATTCTCATCAGATAGTAGACCATTCTCATCAGATAGACCATTCTCGTCAGATAGACCATTCTCAGCAGATAACAGACCGTTTGGACCAAAAAGGCCAAACAGATTTGCTGACTATGAAGATGCACCAGTAAGACCCAATAAGAGACAGGTAAGGTTTCAGAGTTATTGTTGTCTTCTTAAATAAAACGATATCATTGAGATAAAATACCAGTTTATCTCCGTGATCCGTAAGTGCCAACGGACAACTTCAGCGCGAAATGAAGTTTAGACAATGGACTGAGTCAACAAAAAAATGCTCTAATGAATGTTAAATTCTTTGGCTTAGCCAATTTTGATAAAACATTTGCATGGAAATTTTGTATTTTATTATGGAACTTTGTAAATTCTTTTTGCATTATTTGTAAGCTGTTTTATAGTCTTATTACTTTTTAATTAGATTATTTTATTATTAGTTTTATAATTTAGTATCTGACATGTGATTAATTTTAGTTTGAGCTAAATTAAAACTTTTTCGACTGAATTTTAATTTATAGTTTACAAGCAAAAACATTTTTTTTTTAAAAACTTCTATTGATTTTGAAGATAATAATGTGATATGGTTCCCTAAATTATCCACAGTTTCGTTTGGCGTAATACCTGCGTCACCCATAAGCCAGACCAACACTGTGATTTAATTTTCAAGGAGATAGAGAAATATACATATATTATTTGGGATGTTAAATAATTATTAAGAGGAGAGAAAGATTTATTTTTAATAGCAAAATAAACGACAGAATTGAATGTTTAAATAAACGAAATGAATTGACTATTTCAGACTTACAAAGGTGGATACCAACAAGACAGAGACAGCTTCAATGATTATGACGACTTACCAAGGCAACAAGCTTCCTTTAGCTTTTCTCAAACTGATCAAAATGGACATTACAAATGGGGAGTTAGACATCATCAATAATTTCACTTATAGAAGAGGTATAAATAAACATCTACAGTATTACAATAGTATATTATGCAACTAGGCTGTAATTTGTGACTTTATTGCTAATATTTGTTGATTGACAAGTACGTGCAACAAGGCTATACAACAATTCTAAAGCAATAAAAACTACTTTACAGGCATCTTTCAAGTATTTTAGTCAAATAAAATGTCTTGACTTACTTTCAGTAACGGCAAACGGCATTGCTACAAAGTAAATAAATACTAATAATTTACTCCTCTCAGACAGTGCTTCTTCCGGTTGATTTTTAAATTAAAGAAAGATTCCACACGTGAAGTCAGCATTTTTTACTTTTCCTCATTTATACCGTGGGTATGTAGGAAAAGTATTGTGATTGCAAAAAAATTATCACCGTCATTATCCGAATCAAGTGTCTTAAGACCTGCTGAGTGGTTTTCGCAAAGTTGTCTGTTAGTATATGAATTCGTGTGAGTTATAATCGTAGCTCCAAGTGTATTTATGCTAGGGTTGAAACATTGAACAAAAATTTGTCTACCGCTTTAGTTGTGCTATCATAAATAATGTATTTATGATATCATTAACCCGCAATAATGACTAAGCGAAAATTTCGAAAAATCGTAAAACACGGAAAAATGATGTTATCAATTTAAAATTTGGCACGCATGCAGCCACGTATAGGGCTAACATATGTATATTAAGTTCTATCTCATTATCAGCATTCGTTGATTTTTTTTTAAATTAACTCGAGTCCGTTTTTTAAAATATTGTTAAAAACCTGAAAACCCCAATTGAGTTGAAATTGGGTACAAGTCTATACCTTTACCTAATAAATAAGCACACTATGTTTCGTTTCAATATGACAAGTATATCTATGGTTTTTCTTGATGGATCATAAAAGTTAAGCAGAAATGAGCGTGGTCAGAACTATATGGGAGACCATACATCCAAAATAAATCGGATGTATTTACAATCTTAGGACAAGCGAAGCGAGTCCGATTCTGGGAGGATGAGCGAATCCGATGTGAAGAGGAAAAGTTTCATGGTACCCCGTATAGTACCCCATTTTCAGTCTTTTAATTGTGTTTGTATTTCCAAATTATATTGTTATCGATTATTTTCATGACATAAAGTTATAAAAAAATTTTAATTTGGAATTCTTAAACATTTTAAACAGATATGGTAAATCAATATTTTAAGACAATATAATAAGACAGGCCATCAGGCCTGGTTTGCCTTCATTTTTATCTTTGCGAAAAATAGCAAATATATAACACAAAAAAATATTTTTAAAATTTTAACATATAACGTTGAAAAAACGAAATACCTAATATTTAAAATATTTTAAAGGTTACAAGGAAATAGTTTAATAATATTACTTTCTCATTTTTACTTTTAAAAATATAATTTTGTACGTAATGTGTTAAAATCAAAAGTAACACTGGTCTAACTTTGAAAAAACTTGATTTTGACGAAAAAGTGCTGAAGAGCATTGGCAGTAAAACAGACTCACTGACCCGGTCTTACAAGTTAGGAAGTACTTCCTATAAATAATTACATCACATCTAATTTTGATTAAATATAATCATTCTAAGAAAAAATAATCAAAATTCGTCAGCCTATAATTTAAAATCAAGATTAGGTACATCAGGTTGTATTAAAACAAGTTAATAAATTTAAATAAATATTGTAGGACTTTAAGATACATGTTTAATTACGTAATAAAATCTTAAGGGTTCAACTTAAAATTAATAATGAAAAAGGAAGTAATTCAGCCAAATTACTAAAATTAAAAAGTAATAATGTAATACATAAAGTCAAAAATAGATTTTAATTTACATCAGCAAAGAGACAGTGCAAAGTTTGGGGATCGTGATGGACGAAATTTGGCTTTTTGAACAGGGTATATATTGCTAAAGCCACCTTATTCGGGGTCGAGGTTGTTAGCGCGTCTGTATCTTTTACTAATCTTTGACATCACGAAAGTCTGGGGTTTGCATCCCAGATTACGCTCTCAGTTTATATAAGATTACAATTCAAATAAATTATCTTAAACTTTATATTACACTTGGTGCGTTAAGTTTACCACTACCAATTGAGTAAATTTTACCAATTTGTACCACTGTATTTGCTTGACTACACGATGTCGGCGTGTGTAAAAAAGACGACTCACCGACATCGTCGAGTCGAAAAAGAAGAGAAGGATAACTGTTTCATTGTTTGACATGTGTTTACCTTTAATCTCTTTTCTTAGCAGTTTCTTTCTTTATGTTATATCTAGCACTAATGATGGCCTGATGTTAGGTTGACAGCGCTCTGAATAAATATTGTTTTGTAGAGAGACTCTTATCTTCGTTTCTTTATTTATGAACGACACCACTCGTGCTCATTCCTAAACAATAATCATCTATTTATAACAATGATCACTCTTGGTTGAAGTAGATATTATTTAACCAACACTGTGATGGCTTATAGTAGATTTCAACAGTTTAACAGCATGGGACAGAGAATGTTTTCAAACGCCACCTCGTGATAACATGCTAGCTAAATATATTTATTTATAACCTCACGTCAAAATTTAATTTTTTTTTTATTTAATTGATTTTCCCAAATAAATTCCATTGTATCTTTTTTCAGAATGAGCCAAAGACGAAGTATCTATCTATCTAATGATTGAGGGGCTACGCTAATGAAACAAAGAAAATACATGTGTTTAAAACCGAGCAAAGAAGAAAATGTTAAAGAGCCCCGAACCAGTACTATTAAAATGGAGAATATTTCTCTTCAAATGCAGACAACTACCAACTTATTAAAAATAAAATAAGTAGTATTTAAGATAAATGAAGGGCTTATAGGACAAATCGAAGCGAAGTAATAACATTTACTATGGACTCTTGAACATATGACAGCGATTTAATTTTTCAGAGTTAGTAATTAAATAACTAAAATTAAGTAAGCCTATAACATTAATTGTATTAACAACAAATTATTAATTAAAAGCCCTTCAAAAGTATTTTAAATGTTTATTTAAAATAAATTTTAATTTAATAATAATAAATTATAATGATCTCTAGTCGTGAGTGTTTTAATAATTAAATTCATTAGTTACTGTAAATAAATATTATATAATTTGTGATTAAAATCATAGTCAAACTGTGCTGTTGACTATTCTAACACTTAAAAGTTATAATTTATAAAGAAGGGTTAAAGATTAATTGTAATGAATACACTTGGTTACTCAAATGCACAGACATTATATGAGCATTCATATGAACATAGCACTTATATAATTATGAAGAATGACATTATTTCCAACATTCTATAACGTAAAAAATAAGAGTGATTATTGTAAACTAATATATGCAGTAAGTAGATATACTTAAAATCGCTTCAACTTAAAATCTATCCTTTTTCAAAGGCCCAAAATTTATTGAGTAAGAAGATTCTAATGGTACTTGGACAAAATCATTGACGAAGAACTAATAGAAAAATTTAACCTCAGAGCGTTTTCGCGCCTTCGTTAAGCCAAGGATGAATATCTGCATAGTGAAGCCAATGATGTGTCTGTGCATTAAGGTATCAATAATATTCAATAGATAGATTTATCAGGCTCTCAATCTACATTATAACATAACACCACCATTTCCTGAGCTATAAATAAAGTTTATAAGTCAGAGAAAATCCAATGTACGTTTTGAATTAGTTTAGATAAGTATATTTAGATAGATTTTAACCTAAAATTAGCTTAAATTATGAACACGACATTGCTATGCGTGCAAAACACATGTAAGGATAACATCTTGAAATTTTGAGTGAATAAAATATATAAATTACGCTTAATGGCGTAATTTTCTTTTAAAATTCACTGAAATCTCTAAGAAACAAGGTTCATAATTCTTAAGGTATATTACTAAACTTGAAAGTTTAGTTTTACACTGAAGTGTAAAACATTTGTGTCAGAGAAACCTTAGACCAGAGCAGATGGTATCGCAGAAACACCATACTCTGTCAAAAATAACACTTTATCTAAAAAAATTATAACAATTGAGAGTCAGCATTGATATTAATACCAACATTTATCAAAGTTTAATATAGTTAATAAGAACTAACTGTTAATTATAAGATAAAGCACTGTTAATTAAGTATACTAAAAATAAATTTAAAAGTAAGATCAATTTAATGTAGATAGTAGAACCCTTGTCTACCATTAAAATTATTATGAGAACGTTATGAATGAAGGAATTGAAGACAGCAGGATTGGTAAGCAATGTGCTGTAAAAGTATAGAGATTAGTTAAAATCTTCAAAAAGGTAAAATCTATTTATTCTTTTGATATATTTGATTGCTCAAGTAACCATATTTTTTGAATGCTAAAAATATATGGTTATTGGTAATTAAAATTCATATACACTTCTGATTGAGGGCCACACAAATCTAATACGGCAACCTATCACTGTATATTTTTAAACATTACATAATTTAAAATCAGCTGTTGTACAATTTATTTAATAATTCCTTTGTAATAACTTTATACCTATTATTGCAACATCGTATCTTCACCACAATATCAAAGCAAATGCATGGTTAATTTATGAAAATCTAATCTAAACCTAAAGAAAGAACAGAATAACTTCCCTAAACACCATGAGTACACTCAAGTAACTAAGTAATGAAGGTTAAGACAATAGTCTAGGACTTAAGACTCTATCATCAACCTGTATTTCTGGAGTAATTGAGTGTTGGTGAGACTATTTATATCGAACTTAGTCAAACCTTTACCCATCTCAATTTCGATACAAGGTTATTTTTAGCAAACTTTCGAAGAAAAAATTAGCTCATGACTTTTGGGTCACGGAGGCGGTTAGAGCTGGAGTGGTTATTTTATAAGGAGGGACTCACTGATCAATGTATTGTTGACGTTTATACATATATATATATATATATATATATATATATATATATATATATATATATATATATATATATATATATATATATATATATATATATATTGTGTGTGTGTCTATCGTACAGTTTGTATGTACGAGATTTTTCCTAGACCTTCCTATAGGTCTAAGAACTTTCGAACGCTTTCTCGGATTGAAATGAAACATGGTACAAAAATCCAACTTGTTAATGTCCCGACCCTATTGTTTATGAAATATTTGTGACGTTATTAACCTAAAATAATGACCCCACAAACATTTCAAAAAATCACAAATATTTAAACAATATTTATCAGGCTGAAATTTTTACACCTGTAGTATGTAGGGTAAACAAAAATACGAACTTTAATTTTATTATCTGTAATTATTTCAGTGCTATTGATTGACATATATAACAAAATGTAAACAAATCACGATTCTTGATAAATATATTTGAAAATTCGCTTTTACCGTAAGCGAATTTGCCTGGCGCTAAGAGGCCAAAAGCCTCATGATCTTTACTTCGAAAGAACCTCGTAACACATTTCGAAAGAAGGATCGAAGTAGGATTTTCAAAGAGAATCTTAACGGAAAAATCGAGTACACGGTACTTCGGTACTTTTCCTCGGAACTTCGGACTCGATTCGCCCGTCTTCAGAATGTCATGAATAAAAAGGCCTAAGGTGCTGTAACTTCGGACTTGCTCGCCCGTCATGAGAATTAAAGGATCTAGACCAAAGTTTAAACTTAGACTAATCATATATCAAAAGGAGTCATGAACTATGTCAGAATTTGGTCAGTGATAAAATAACAGAAGGGAATAAGTGTAATTTTTTTTTGAGTTCTTACAGCTCGGAATATAATTGATAGATCTTGACTAAATTTAAAACTTAGAATGCTCATAGATCTGAGTAGTTACCTTTTAAGTCTTATCGGTACCCGTTCGAAAATAATATGGGTTTAGTGCAACACAAAATTTTAAGTGCTTACAGATTGGAATCTAATCGATGGATCTGACTAAACTCTACACTTAGACGACTTATAGGTTATATTGCCCACATTATAGGTCTCAACTAAATTCCTTCACAAATAATAATAGGGGTTAGTGTAAAAAAAGTTTTAGATGCTTAAAGATCAGAATCTAATTGATGCATCTTAACAAAACTTAGACTACTCATGGGTCAGAATGAACATATTTTATCACTCATCGAAGTCTTTTTTTAAATAACAATAAGGAGTGTAAGGAAATAAAATTTGAATTTATGCGTCATCAAGATCTTTTATTAAATAATAGAGATAAGTGTAAAATGTTCAACGTTAACAGATTGAATCTAAACAATGGATCTTGACTTAACTTTCAATTTTACCATAATAACACATTTTACTATTAACATTTTACCATTACTATAAACACCATTTTTGTCGAAAATAATTGAAAAATAATATCTATATATCTCAAATAATACTGTGTTCTAAAAATAGGCGTTTATTGAATTGTTCATTTCATGGCCAATATTGTTAAGAATATTATTGTATTCTCATTAAAAGTCAAAACACACGATTTAAGAATTCCATTTTTTATTGTCAACTTATCGGAACAAGGAACTTACCAAGCAATCATAAAGCATGGCTTGAGAACAGTGGCGTAGATAGCGGGGGGGCAAGAAGGGCACCCCCCCCCCCAGTTTTGGCCGGGGCATCAGAACGCTTCAGTATTATATTTTATTTTATTTTTAAAAGCCTAAGATGTCTATTCGTCACCATATGAAACCCCAAAATTGATTAAAAGTAGAATGTGATCTAAATTCCAATACTGGGGTTGAGTATAGTGGGGTAGTAGGAGAATATCAGTCAGAGACAATGATACTAACGTGACGATGTGTGTGTGGGTATATAGGTTCGGGTGACATCAGTTAACAAGAAAATGTGACCTTCTGTCACTTAAACATTTGATACCTACTTTAAAAAAATCAACAGCTCTTGACTTTTATTTGATTTATTAAAAGCTATAATTACGAATAAATTAGCGGATGTAATTCCTAGCGTTACTACAGCTTACGGGATTGTAGTAAAGTGAAATTGAAATTAAAGGTTTTAAATTTCATAGTTTGTTCATCTTAATATTTCAGTTTAGTTTCATATAAGTTTTAGTTCATAATATTAAAGTATTAATACAGACTTTAGCACTACCAGATCCCTGGTTTGGTTTACAGGATGTTTACACAAAGGCGCCTTTTAGAGCGGCCTACTTCAGAGACCATACCGCCTAGTTGACAGTAGATGCAGAATTTATTGGCTTTTTAAGAGCAAATAAGGCAAGATTAGCAAATAGTCAAGTACCGTGGGACCTTGCCACAAGCCAGGGTTCTGGGGGCCCTCGTGGGGGTTGCACGTCATTAAGGGTGCAAGTATTGGTGTGTCTTTAACACACCAATACTCAGGGGGACTTGAGGAGAACTATAAGAACTCATGTCCCCACCACTAGGAGAGAGTTGGTCAGAGATTCGGTCAGAGATTGTAATAACATTATTAGATTAGTGTGATTAGTGATCAACCGTTGCTTAGAGATGTGGTTCCTGATCCCAGTTTGGACTATCTTATTCATCAGTAAGTAAGATCACTATATTTTTAATTTATTTAAAGACACTGGATGGGACTGAAATAACTACTTCTTACTTCTTTAAATGACTATATTTCGCCTGACCCCAGGCATACTCATGTCTACAAACAGAATAAATAATTTAAAATAACGTTAGGATAATCTAACTTAGTCTAAAAATCCTACTTCTACACATAAATCTCAAACTGTAATGGTAATAATCCCAGTGCATACTAAATAATATAAGAATATAGAACAAAATTAATTTCCAACCGGATTAATTAAAACAACTAATAAAACTATAAAACAGCACGGTAACTATTGGAAAAGCAAAACTTACTCAGTCAGTTAAGCTTACTTTAAGGGATTTTAGACTAAGTTAGATTATCCTAACCTTATTTTAAACTATTTATTCTGTTTGTAGACATGAGTATGCCTGGGGTCAGGCGAAATATAGTCATTTAAAGAAGTAAGAAGTAGTTGTTTCAGTCCCATCCAGTGTCTTTAAATAAATTAAAAATTATATACAATGGTGACGAATACTAATAATAATAAAGATCACTATATTTTCAGTTCCACTGTTAAGGTTTTGTAAAAGGTTCTAAGGTTAGGTTGTACACTCTGTACAACCTCACAATTAAAGTATTAGCTCAACCAAAAAACCAAGAGAGAGAAAGTTTCAATGGTAAATAGTTTTTAAAGAAAATTAATCTAGGAATTAAGATGTTACTTGTATAAATAAAACTAACGACAATTATAAACAAATAGTTTATTATTTGCTCATTCCCATTCTGCCTTGCTCTGTGTAACTCGGGACGCTTGTGCAGTTGACCCGGCACAGAAGGATTCCCTTCTTCGTCCCGATCGGAGCTTCTGGTAACGTCCAAGGGCGAGAACGCTCCGGCGCACGGTTACAGGGATATTTCTGACAATTCCAGTCTCGGAAGCAAGTTGTGAAAAAATTTTGAGTTTTAAATGTTAATAGTCAGTATTTTTAAACTGGTGACCAATATCATAAAATAATTATGTGGATCCAATGATCACATATATGTAGAGGTATATCTGTGAAAAATTTTAAGTTGATTGGTCAAGTTTTTGATTTTTAATGAATATTAAAATTTTTTTATGACCAGGCAAAATAAGTTATCGTAGTTTAAAAAGTAGCTTCTTCTGTGGAGCACAACTAGACCTAAGGTCTGATGTTTGAGCCAAGTTTCAACTCTTTAGCATTAAAACAGCAGGAGTTATGCATGACACAGACACGCTGAAAGAGAGACAGACAGACACAGACACAGCATGATGATAACCACTCTGAATGCCATGAAAATGTCTAAAACGGATAATTTTGATGAAACCTTGGTTTTAGATTTTTAGGGTAAACACAATACTTTTCTTTATACCTACAATTGTAGATAAGGAAAATTAAAAATTAGTTAGACTTATTCAACAGTGGTAACAATGAACCAAATAGTTAATTACAATATTTAAAAATATATACACAAGTTTATATAACTTCCATTAAACCTGGACATTAAAATATCACCGGGTAAAGAGGGAATTCACCTTAGTTTTAAAAACAGGAAACAGCGTTAGCCGTCTCATTAATGGCATTATTATTAATATCATCACAGTGTTTAGAGCTTTGTGAATAAATCAATAGCTGATGCTAACATGTGTGATGGAATACTGTCTGATTACTAACAACCAAACACCTTTGGCTGCTCTATGGCCTTAGCTGACACACACAGGCAGTGGTATAAATAGGAAGAGATATTTTTTTTTATAACCAAAAAGTTAATTTAAAACAAATTTCCAATCATAGAATAAGTCACCTTTACATAGAGGATAAAACAACAAAAACTTAAATATAACAACAATGTTCAACAAACAAATTTTTTAAAAGTTTAAAGAGACGTCATTTTAATAAACCAAAAAATTTAATCATTTCTTCCTTTCCTAGGACATGAATATTGTGCCAAATTCAATTAAAATTGGATCAGCCATTTGCGCAGTCATGTGTTTATAAGAAATGTGCAACCAATTACATAGCAATTTCATGTAATTTTTATCACACAATAAAAATTGAACTAACTAATGTTTCATCCCCTGCTGAAAAAGGGATGAAATGTAGCACACATTTTGGTCTTTGATATGACTTCATGAATGCCAAATTTTGATTCCATCCAAACATTTTTCTAAAATTATGACTTTAATACTATTCATTAATCGAAAAACATGATTTGTTTACATAAAATTATATGTAAACCAATAAGGATAATTAAATATATCTTCATATTCTACATATAAGTACATGTGCATCATAGAGGAATATATAGTACTAATCAGTGATGTGCATTAAATTTCACTCCGATTACTTTTTCAGGGTTTTGTGAATTTCTTAATAATCTTAGTTATTATTGTAGATTAATGCTCTATGTAGTTTCAACTCTTCATCATTCAGCCTGAATAATACAGCATTTGATTGAAATTGAACTAATCCTGATAATAAAGTTGGCAATTTGATAGTCTCAAATAATTGATAAAGTTGGCACATTTGATGGTCTTAAATAATTGGTCTTATTCGACTTCGCGCGAACCAAATTTTGTTTCGATTTGATCACTTCCGCATTTTATGAATTTTTGATCATACATTAATGACGTCTTCAAAAAATATTTTTCAGAAAGCAAAACTAGATCTAAACATTAATTGTTGTACTATGTTTCAAGTCTTTGGTAAAACACTCTCGGGGCTACTTACATTAAACTTATGTAATTTTAAAATAATCATGAAAGTAGAAATAAAATGTGAAATATACATAAAAATAAAATACTAAACAAGCATTTAAAATTGTGTGAAGGAATCTGAGTTTGTAGTAAACTGGTTATGCAAACGTACATATATGTCTGTACATATATGTTTGTAAAGGAGTAGCAGAAATGTCCATTATAATTTTTTCTTAAATAAATTATTCGGAATGTACAGAGTTAGATGTCAAATATCAAAAAGTCTTATAAAGGCTGTCTTCGCAACTGGGCATCTTAGCTACATATATTTGTTGCTTAGGTGCACACTAGTGGAGACGACCTTCAGCATAAACGACCAATCGTCATTTATGCTGATTGGATAAGTAACAAACTCTTACTTGATGTAGCTAGAATGTGTACACATTGCTGTACACAAGTAATAGCTGTACAGTAGCATTAAATACCTAGATACTCAAGATTGTTTAAATAAATCCAATATGGCATCTCATAAATGCGGCCATTTAGAAATTTAAAAATTAAAGAAACTGTTCTAGTGCTAGATCTCAAGATACCAATCAAAGTACTTAAAGTGGGCTGCACTTTTAGTGGACTTCACTTAAAATTACCCCTGTCTTCATATTAAATAATCTAGGTTCCATGTTCAGCAACTTGTCTAAATAGATTTTATATTTGAAACTAACACTAATATTTGATTTATATACCTTTCATATATATATGGTTAGATATTACAATCCGTGGTCATGTTTGTAAAATAAATCGAAGCAAGCACAAAGCGAAATAAATCACAATAGAAAATAGTTGAAATTAAAAGAGTTTTCGTACACTTCCCTTTACACGCCAGAATGGCTGAAAGCTAAAAACTACTTCATGAAAAAAAATTAAAATGAAATTAATTAAATTCTGAAATGGCGGAATCACTTGTTCTTTTATACACTAGATGACAACTTTTTGAAAAGCTGCTCCATGGATACTCAACAATCAGAGTAATAAATCAAACCTAAATGGGTTTTTCGCCATTGATTTCCTTAATTAGAATAATCGCACTGTAATTTAAGATAAAAAGTTTACCTAATCGTTTTTAAAGTTTGTAAAATACAATTTTTAATTTTTAATAGGATACCTGCTGCTTTGAAAACCATCAAAGATGTCTGTCTCTGTCTATAGATTTTTTTAATTTTAATTTGGATAAACTGATTTTTCCCGCCTCTCTGTCTTAGAATTTGTTGTTTTCCCTAAATTTTTGTGATAAAAAATGTTCAAAAGTAAATTTGTTTTTAATTTTTAAGTTTTTCCTGGTTGTACTTGGTTTAATTTATTTTATAAAGTTGCAAGTCATTAAGTTTTAGCTGTAGGCTTTAGTATTTGGTCATCTCTAGTTATATTTTTTACACTATCATCAAAACTTAGTCGTGCTTTTTGATTTCCAAAGCTAATTAATTTATTTTCGCTCAGGTAAAAATGAAGTGTACTATTCCTGAAATATCTTGGCACAACCGAGACCCAGTGTTAAGTATTGACATCCAAGTGAAAAGACCTAACGAAAATTTTTATCGTATAGTTTCTTGTGGGACTGACTCTCATGTATTGGTAAGCTGTTTCCGAAAGTTATATTTCTATGTAACTGTACTTAAGTTACTTTTACTTGCATCATTGCGCCAATCTATATTAGAAGACACAAGTCTTCTAATAAAGCTTATTATCAAAACAACAACAATGTTGTTTTGATCTTTGTACCATTCGACGATTTATTATTTGTACACTTGCTTTTTACTTCCTGTGTACAAATTCCGTGAATGGTGTTCCACCCACTATATTAATACGAATACATACGCATTATTCGCAGATAATATTAAGTAAAATAGTTAAATATGCTATATGAACCAAGCAAAGGGAATCCAGTCGGATACCCTAGTACAAGGAATATGGAGTAATGTCCACTCCCCCCAACGCTACCCTCAATTGTATTTAATGTGTAACCTTTTTGACAAACTATTATATCACTGAAATCGGTTGATTGGACTTATTTGGGTCAGAGGTGGTAAAAGAGGGGATTGAGTGAAATTATGTGGGGCTTGATGTGTATTGGATGACTGCGTATATGGTTGATATAAACAACTGAGGTGGTTCCAGTCAGGTTAATGAGGAATCAGATGAACTTGCTAGACTGGGAGCAGAAACCCCATTCATTGGACCAGAACCTGCCCTTCCTCTCCTGGTTACACATGCTAAAATACTCTTGAATAGCTGGTTAATGAATGCCCTTAAACTTAACTGTCATGCTTTTGCTGGTCGCAGACAAGCAAAAATGTTCATTACAGGGCCAATTATAAAAATTACGAATTTTCTGATTAACCTCAGCAAGCCTTGCCTTAGGAACCTAGTTAGTGTTCTGACCGGTCACTGTAGATTAAATAAACATCTTAATACTTTAGGCATAATCTCAGAGGCTAACTGTACTATTTGTGGGGATTATGAAGAGATAGCCTTTCACCTGCTTGCAGAGTGTGAGGTCTATACTTCTCTTGGTACCCACATATTTGGCTTTGGCCTCTTGTATGAAGAAGAGCTTTCTTCTCTTAGTTGGACCCTTCTTCAACCTTTCTAATAGAGTCTTGGTAGAGGTGGTGTGGCTAAGGAATCAGGACTGGCAAGAAGGGCCCAACAACATTGCCTATTTTCCTGGCTTTGCCTCCCTCCCCCCTATTACTACTTCTACTACTACTTTAGTCAGGTTACTTGGTGAGCTGTTGTCTCTATTTTTAGTTCTTTTAACTCAAGATATGAATGAGTCTATAATATGTGGTTCTGATGCATTAAATTTGAATGAAGTCATACCAATGTAATGTCAGCAACTTTCAATGTAAACAGTAATTTTCATAATTATCAAACAAGGAATATAACAGTCTTAATTTTCCAACTCCTAGGCTAAAGAAAGCTGAAGTTAATCAAAATGTGTTTGTTGTTAAGATATAAAATAGGCTATAAAAGTATTTAATACGCACCAAAATTATTATAGGAGTCAAATATCAAATTTAATTATTTGAAGAACATGTGTTTAATAGCTCTAAACAAATAAAATGATATAAATTGTCTATTACAAAAGGTTCCATTCTTGTTGCTACCATGTATCCAATTCAATAGAGAGATGAATGAAATCAATAAAGTCTTTTAGTTCCCACCAATTTTAACTAATAAAAATTTAACTCACAAACTCCTAGAAAAAATAGGGAGGAACCTTGGCAAATCAAGTTCCTGAGGTAACACTTCTAAAATTCACTGTAGAATTAAAGAAGAATTATGAAATCCACGGGGTAATTTAATTTCACTCGCCTGTTAGCTTGAGTTGAATTAAACACAAGCTGACTGAATCTGGAGTGAATCCATTTCTAATTGGATCTTCAACCCTCCTTTGCGTTACTGACTCATTAGTTTTTGTCTAATATATTAAGGCATGAAAAGATGAGAGTAATGAAGAGAATTGTTGTTATAACTGTTAGTTATATCCAGTACTCGACCATATAATCCAGCATTGAAAATGCATTTTATTCTTATTTCAACCATTTGATCCATAAAAAAGTTTAAATAACATTTAATTAAATTATTGGGGAGTTCTCGTTTAAATCTGAAGGTTAAAATGGTATACAATCCAGATTAAATATTGCATGTGAACATAATAAATAGAGCAAGCTGGATAGAATCCAATACACTCAGTTTATGTGCCATGTGAATCATTCAGTACAACCTCATATGATGAGAAAATCACATATTATTTCTCTCATCAAGTGATTGTGATTAATTCCAATTTTTACCAATAAACATTTACTATTTTTTTTTATTGTTTATTTTTAATTGCTATAAATAAGTTGATTTTTTAAAACTATTCTTTGTGAAAAACGCCTATAAAGCACTGAATGTTTATTTAATTTCAGATATGGCATGTTACTCGTCAGCCAAATGGTTCTTTGCAGCTTGACTGTGTTTGTGATTTAACCAGGCACCAGAAAGCTGTAAATGTAGTTAGATTCTCACCCTCAGGAGAATTAATAGCCTCTGCTGATGATGGTAATTAGCTTAATTAGTTAAAACCCATTGTCATAAGTCCTAAATAATGTATATAACAGTTATTTAAATGCACAATGGCAGTTAACATACATTAACGTGATACAATTTCTGTTATTTTAAAGTTAAGTAAGCATTTTGTGTGTTGTTGAAGATATTTGTATTTTTTAACCAGTTGTTTTGTTGAGTCTACGGCTACCCAGCATCGTCCCCATTGTTGTTTGGTATCATTTGTTGTTTATTATAATAAGGCGCGGTCGAATATCTAGAACGTTGGATCACCAACAAACTTTTTTATAATTTTTTTTCAAAATTTTCAGTAATTAGCCGGATTTGCGATAAATGAAGCCTATTTCCGTAATCTGCACGCTCTTTTGGTTAATCTCAAAGAGTATTTACATTCACTCAACGATTTATTTTTAATCTAACTTGGTACATACATAACTACTGTTAGACGTCAATATTTTGTCATGTCAACATTGACGTCTAACAGTAGTTATGTATGTACCAAGTTAGATTAAAAATAAATCGTTGAGTGAATGTAAATACTCTTTGAGATTAACCAAAAGAGCGTGCAGATTACGGAAATAGGCTACATTTATCGCAAATCCGGCTAATTACTGAAAATTTTGAAAAAAA
This sequence comes from Microvelia longipes, assembly GCA_018340805.1. Lineage (NCBI taxonomy): Eukaryota > Metazoa > Arthropoda > Insecta > Hemiptera > Veliidae > Microvelia > Microvelia longipes. The sequence goes on along the minus strand of JACMZG010000008.1, from coordinate 48,661,312 downwards.
AATTATAAAAAAGTTTGTTGGTGATCCAACGTTCTAGATATTCGACCGCGCCTTATTTCTTGATACATGGTATTTTGCCATCTTTATACTTATTGGTGATAACTTCATAATTAATTTAATAGCCTAAAAAACTACTTAAAATGGTCCAATGGAGCTGAAACCGGTCCCAATTGATTTAGAATGCCAACAAGCAGAAGAAGCCACTTTGGATTTTGTCTGCTTTGCAGGTCTACTTAGCTCACTGTGGTTCCATGGGAGCCATATTTGTCCTGTATGTCTAGTAAAGTTGGCTAATGAAGACGGATCAAGAGGGAGTGGTCTATCTTTCATACTACATCCCAACACTCAAACAATAGGCCTTATAGCCTCCTCAACTTACCACTATGTGCAAAGTTTCGTTTTGATTTGAGAAAGCCTTTGCGAGTTGAAACCTAAATAGTTTTATAGTTATTGCTTTAAAATTTAAGTTTAAGTTTTTTTAAATTTTTCTTTTATAGCACTTTTAGTTTTATAGAACCATTTTATGGTGTTTGTATTGACCATCTTTATTGTAATTTACACTATGTATGTATTTTAACTTATTTAGGACTGAAAAATCCAGTGCACTGTTGCTCTTTTTGGATTTAAAACACTTCAACATTTTAGCTGCTTCGAATAGCTATATGGTATAATAAATTATATTCTTTACAGATTCAGTAATCATAGTTTGGAGGCGTAAAACAGATGATGACAAGGAGCAGTTGTTTGATGATGATAATGTGAAAGAAAATCGTGAACATTGGGTTCAAGATAAAATTCTTAGAGGACATCTGAATGATATTTATGATTTGTCTTGGTCACCTGATTCTACCCAGCTTATATCTGGTTCTGTTGATAATAGCGCTATTGTCTGGAATGTTGTGAAAGGTATTCTTCATTTCAATATATAATTACAATAGCCAAAATTTGCCTATTTGTTTGCATCTATACTTTTAGAATGCAGAAGTAACTCATAGGTATTGTTTATTTTTCCTCCCTTAGATTGTAATTAATTTCCATAATATACATATCATTGTCATTTACATTTTAAAAACTTTGCTTCCTTAAATTTTAAATTATTTAAACAAGATTAGAGTTATGAGGCAATGGCCAGATAAAATAAATACATAAATTTGAGATTTCGTTCATTACCTCATAACTCTAATTTTGTTTCAATAGTTAGGGTCAATATTTTATATTAGTTTTTTTTAAATTATTGTTTGTTTTAGGTAAAAAATTAAAAATATTAGAAGATCACAAAAATTTTGTTCAAGGTGTTACTTGGGATCCACAAAATGCCTATGTAGCCACTTTATCAAGTGACAGGTTTGTGTTATTTTACATGAATGAGTATTCTGTTATCATCCACCTTTATGAAAACCGTCAGCTATTTTTTTTAATTGTGTACTAAAATTTTTAATTTCAATGTTTCAAGTCTCCCGTTTTTGGAATCTATGTTTTGAAAGCAATATGCATTCAGCATCATGTTGTCTGTAGCCATCTCTACAGTCTATCGTTTAATTTAAAAATCCCCTAGGTCATAAGTATTTTGGGGTGATTGACCAATCAGAGAAGCCGTTGCCAACCTCTCACTTAAAAAGAGGAAAAAATCCCTACCACAATAACCGATTGTAGGGAAAAACCTTCTTCCTGGCAATCGTTCACTTTGTTTGTGGTTCTTCTTTTGATTACATCGTTTTGAAAACTACTTTCAAATTAATCTTAAAATGATATTTTAAAATAAAACTACACAAAAGAAATGTAAAAAAAAATAACCTGATTTGTTTACATAGTTTTTCCCGCTCCCTTCTTGTAGGGGTTTTTTCCTTAAGAATCAGTGGTGTCTAATCTGATATGCGTTAACTTAAAGTGCACCATCAACCGATTTTTGATCAATGTAGTCTCATAATTTTGCGATAATTTTGCTGCATTTTGTTACGCAAAAATTAAATTTTGCGACGCAATTTTAATCGCGATTACTCACATCTCAAAGTTGCACTCCAAGTTAACGCTGGAGTGCACCATCAACCGATTTTGATCAATGTAGTCTCATAATTTTGCGATAATTTTGCTGCATTTTGTTACGCAAAAATTAAATTTTGCGACGCAATTTTAATCGCGATTACTCACATCTCAAAGTTGCACTCCAAGTTAACGCTGGAGTGCACCATCAACCGATTTTGATAAATTTAGTCTTATAGTTTTGCAATATTTTTGCTGCATTTTGTGATGCTGCAACTAAATTTTGCGTCGCAATGTTAATCTCAAAATAATTTCAATTTAAAGTTGCACTTCAAGTTAACGCTGGAGTGCACCATCAACCTATGTTGCTCAATTTTGGTTTCATAATTTTGCGATAATTTTGCTGCATTTTGTGATGCTGCAACTAAATTTTGCGTCGCAATTTTAATGTTAAATAATTTCAATTTAAAGTTGCACTCCAAGTTAACGCTGGAGTGCACCATCATCGATTTTGCTCAATTTAGTCTCAAAATTTTGCGATACAAATGCGATGCAAATTCCCGCAAAACCTAGTTAGAGACCTATTTTAAGGTCAAAAATTAAAAAAAATTGGATTTTCAAAAAGTCATAGCTCATAAACGAATTATATTAATGCTTTGAAAATATTGTTGATTGCTTGTCTTAAAGTAAGTAACTCCTAAAAAATTGGGAGCTCTTAATTCAGATTTCTTCATATTATAAAAAATGTTAAAATTTTCATATATTTTTAAGAAACCCTAAAATTTGGAGCCCTCATTGCCCCCAAGGAGCGGTCATAGAGTAAAAGTGTCAAAGGGCCAAATGTAGCTCAAAGCTTGCTTTAAACAGATCCGTTCATATTTTTCCTGTAGTACAAGCGAGAACCGAGTATCGGCTGCTTATCTGAAGGTCAAAAATCACTAAATTTTTAGGGTTGGAGGACCATAAAAGTGACCATAAAAAAAGAACGGGTGACCATAAAAAATTTTATATTAGTCATTTTTTACTCACCATAGATATGGGTATCAATAGCAAAATAATTATCAAAATCTATTTTTTTTAGAGCACCTTTTTTTATTTTTTTTGGGACACTTGATATGGATTGACCCAAGTAAGAAAATTCGCCCGGTTGCGCTAGATTCGACCTCCAGAATTATTTATAATACTCCAGAATTATTTTGAGTACTTTGAAGTAAGATAAGAAAATTTCCGAGCGAGATTCCTCGCACCAGATTTTTTTACTTATTCTTATTTTATACAGGTAAATATAAAAAGTATTGTATTCGCCAAACAATCCGAAACTGGGATGTTACCGGAATTATCCGTTTTAAGATCTGATACAGTCAGGGTGTTTTAAGGTCTCCTAAAATGTAATCACAAACTTTGTGATAACTTAGCGCAACCCCGGGCGAATTTTCTTGAATGCGGGCATTCTTGCTTCAATCAATCCAATTTTTACTTCTTTTCGGCATCATATATATAATATCCTGAGCAGTAGCCTCACATCTTATTTGACTTTTTTTTTAAAAATGCGTTTTTATGAAAATGCGCATATTTCTCTGTACAGTGCAATACTAATGTTTCGCAATTTTTTTTTAAATTCGAATAAATTAAATAACAAGTTTTGACACTACTGCTCAGGTTTATTTTAAATAAGTATAAGCCAAAAATTAAGCAAAAATGGATTAATAAACAAGAAAGCAAGTATTTAAAAGAAAATTCGCCCGGCTTGCGGACCTCCGCTATAGAATTATTTTGTTGTTATAAAATTAAATACTTTAACCTCTTAATTAAAGTATTTAAGTTAATTATGGAAAATAAAAAATTTGCGCCGGTACTGAAAACCCAAGTTTTGAGCTGTTTCAACTTATAACCGATTTATTGAAATCAGCATGCCGAAAACAACAAATTAAAAAAAAATTGAATTAAAAACAATCGAAAACGACACCCTACTCGACATATGTAGTTTATTGACCGTATTTTAGGTACCCTGTAATTTACCACCGGCGAAGTAAACCAACCAGGTTAATGAGGTCATAACAACCTGATTTTCAACCAGGTTCGTGTTCTCCCTAAGGCTGATTTTTGTGCCAAGTGTAATTAAAAAATTTATCTATTTAAAGGATAGCGTTTTGCATACCCACAATTGCAAATAATGCAATTAAAACATTTAAGATTAATTTAAGCTACACAGTTCATAGTATACTCTAGCTTTACTTAAACTTGTACTAAATCGGAAATATTTAATATTTATCTATAAACGGAATATTGTGACATAAAATTCCCGCAAAACCATATTTATTGCGATTTACTGAAACTTTAAGTTGCACTCTAACGCTGGGAGTGCTCATTAACCGATTTTGCTTAAATTACTTTCAATTATGTACAATAATTTTGCTGAATTTTTAAGCTAAATTAAATTTTGCGTTTCAATATTTATCGCGTACTTCTTAAGTTTCCAAACTAACGCTGGAGTATAGTATCAACTGATATTACTAAAATAGGTCTCTAACTAGGTTTTACGGGAATTTTGTATCGCAAAATTTTGAGACTAAATTGAGCAAAATCGATTGATGGTGCACTCCAGCGTTAACTTGGAGTGCAACTTTAAATTGAAATTATTTAACATTAAAATAAGCGACGCAAAATTTAGTTGCAGCATCACAAAAATGCAGCAAAATATCGCAAAATTATGAAACCAATTGAGCAAAATAGGGTTGATGGTGCACTCCAGCGTTAACTTGAAGTGCAACTTTAAATTGAAATTATTTGAGATTAACATTGCGACGCAAAATTTAGTTGCAGCATCACAAAATGCAGCAAAATTTATCGCAAAATTATGAAACCAAATTAAGCAAAATAGGTTGATGGTGCACTCCAGCGTTAACTTGAAGTGCAACTTTAAATTGAAATTATTTGAGATTAACATTGCGACGCAAAATTTAGTTGCAGCATCACAAAATGCAGCAAAAATATTGCAAAACTATAAGACTAAATTTATCAAAATCGGTTGATGGTGCACTTCAGCGTTAACTTGGAGTGCAACTTTGAGATGTGAGTAATCGCGATTAAAATTGCGTCGCAAAATTTAATTTTTGCGTAACAAAATGCAGCAAAATTATCGCAAATTATGAGACTACATTGATCAAAATCGGTTGATGGTGCACTCCAGCGTTAACTTGGAGTGCAACTTTGAGATGTGAGTAATCGCGATAAAATTGCGTCGCAAAATTTAATTTTTGCGTAACAAAATGCAGCAAAATTATCGCAAAATTATGAGGCTACATTGATCAAAATCGGTTGATGGTGCACTCTAAGTTAACGCATATTCTAATCTGACTGTCAAGATTTTTAAAGTTAACGATAGACTGTAGTGCCCAAACTATTCTTTCAATTAAACAAAATGAGGCTATAGTTATTACATCAAAGCTTAGTTATTGCACCCAATTGCAGTTTTAGAAATCGTAACAAGTTCTAAGAAATTGGATACCACTGCGTTCTGGTAATTTTTTACAAAACTATTGTTTGGCATATATTGTCACAACCAAATTCTAAAATATATCTCAAACAATAACTTTGTGAAAATTACCGGAACACGGTGATTTTGGTGTCTAATTTCTTAGAATTTGATGCTATTCCTACTATTTTCTATATTGTAGTTCGAATTTACTTTTTAAAGTTACCAAAAGTGGTAACTTTAAAAAATAAACATGTGTAAGTTACTATATTCCAGTAATAGTTGCCCAAAAATAACAGTGAAATTGGCCTTGTATCAGTCATTCTTCTAGTAGTTAAGTGCATTTTCAAATGTCTGGGACCATGTTTTCCCCATATTTTTAAGAATTTAATGTTGTTGCATCTGAAATGATCCACCCTATATGTAAGCACAACTTGAAGATTTAGGTCTTCCGGTGGTGACCGCGTCATCTACATTGACGCGGTCACCTCCGGAAGACCTAAATCTTCATGACTGCGGAAGCCTACACAGTCTTATTAAGTTACAAAATATAGCTACACAATAAGCTACTCTAAGTCTTTGGTACAATATACCCTCTCTACTGTAAGCATTAGCATGACGGTACCAGTACAGATTAACATTATTAAATTAAACTTAGGTTCAAATATCTCAAAAACTGACTAACAAGTCAAAGTTTTACTGATCAGATCTTAAAGCATTATCCATAAAAAATATCATCCTAAGGATAATGATCCTTAGTTTTTATTAATAAAAAACTAAGGGTTAAAATTAGCAAAAATCAAGCATTCCAAAGGAAATTTGCCTGGTTTGCAGACCCTGTGCCAGAGTTATTTTGTTGTTATCTTAGAATAATATTAATAAGAAGGAGCATATGACTGTAAACCAATGTAATTCTACTGATAACACGAAGCTGGTTGACTTGTGGTCATAAGTAGGGGTACCACCCTAACAACAAAACTTAATTTTTAATATGTGTCAAAGATCGTAAAGAACAAATATAATAACAAAACACCAGCTGAGTATTTAATAAAGCCAGTCTTAGATGGTGAATGAGTAGTGGAATACAAGAATCTACATTTAGTTGACGACAATTTTTAATATCATTTTAATTAAAACGTTCAACTACAATTTAAAATCCTTAAATATTGTAATGCACCGATATTTATATTAGTATTTTATGAATAATCAAGCTTAATTAATAATAGAACATAATAATTCAGTAACTGGAAATATTTGTCCTAACTAGGATTTAATAGGGGGACTTGATAAAATCAGAATCTTAAAAATAGAAATTTTTAATAATATAATTAATGTTTAAATTGATTAGATGCCTTTTGTAATGGTTTCAAGCCGAGCTATTCATTATTTCTCTTGTAATAATTCTTTTATAATTATAAAAGAATTATCTACATACCATGCACTTTTTGAGAGTAGATTTCAGTATGGAATCGTACTTTAATAAAGTACAAAACAAAAATGCTTTGTGAGAATTATATCAAGAGCTCCAAATGTGAACCACTTTCCAAAAAACTAAAGCTTTTGGCAATGACTTCACTATTGATGTACCAGAGCCTAAAATATTTAAAAAAGGAATGATAATTTAATTAAGAGATCAGATATCTATCTACTATCATGATAACAAGAAATAAAAGTAATTTCGTTACAAAACATCATGGACTTACTAGTTTCTCGTACTTAGGAGTCAAGCTTTAATGCACTGCGTTCACAAATAAATAAACCTATTACTGGGAATAGTTTCTATAAAATTAAAGTTTTTAAGTATTTTAAACTACTTTTAATTTAATTGACTATGCTAATTACTTCTTTTGGTAAATCTCTCATAATAAAGCATCTATTTCTTTATATAAAATTTAAATGTCGCTACCGATGTTCCCTCTAAACTCGGGAACGGACTGGACGAATTTTCACAAAAGTTTTTTACAAAATTAATCACAGTGATGGGAAGTTTGAGCGAGTCTTAATATGATTAGGGGCATCTAAAGTGGTCTACAGGGGCATCGAAATATTTAAAAATCATAGCCTTTTAGGAGAGCATAAAATCATGCATGTCTAGAGCTATTATTTTTAAAGCAGTACATTTTCAATATATTGATGCTAAAAAGTTTGATTTTAGAGCTACAATAAGCTTTTAGGGCAGTAAATAACTTTGAATAAAAGAAATAAATAAAACTGACGATGGCTCGGAATAAGTCTATAATATGATGTCTATAAGTAACTACGAACAGGAAATAATAATTGTACGAGTCTCAAAATATTTAGGTGTAGTTAAAATAACTTTAAAGGACTTCAGTTTTTTTTTGTAAATTTTAAACATTTTACTGACTTTTAAAACACAGATTTCCAGTGATTTTGTAAAACTTGGTATAAAGACTAATTTGTAGATGCACTGATTTACAGGCTATTAGTATATAAGCAGAAAAATGGTAATAGTTGTGCACAAGGGCTAAGTTATTAGTTTTACTTGATTTTGATTAGATTTAGTATAGTATATTTAGAGGGTGGACTGATTTACTGGCTCGTGTAGTACTATAAGCAGATAAAAAAATCTGGTGGACAGGGGCATAAGTTATTAGTTTACTTGATTTTGATTAGATTTAGTATAGTATATTTAGAGGGTGGACTGATTTACTGGCTCTGTATTACTATAAGAGATAAAAGAAAATTGTGGTGCACCAGGGGCATAAGTATTAGTTTACTTGATTTTGATTAGATTTAGTATAGTATATTTAGAGGGTGCACTGATTTACTGGCTCTGTATTACTATAAGCAGATAAAAGAAAATTGTGGTGGACAGGGGCATAAGTTATTAGTTTACTTGATTTTGATTAGATTTAGTTATAGTATATTTAGAGGGTGGACTGATTTACTGGCTCTGTAGTACTATAAGCAGATAATGAAAATTTGTGGTGCACAGGGCATAAGTTATTTAGTTTTACTTGATTTTGATTAGATTTAGTATAGTATATTTAGAAGGTGGACTGATTTACTGGCTATGTAGTACTATAAGCAGATAAAAGAAAATTGTGGTGACAGGGCATAAGTTATTAGTTTACTTGATTTGATTAGATTTAGTATAGTATATTTAGAGGGTGCACTGATTTACTGGCTATGTAGTACTATAAGCAGATAAAAGAAAATTGTGGTGCACAGGGGCATAAGTTATTAGTTTACTTGATTTTGATTAGATTTAGTATAGTATATTTAGAGGGTGGACTGATTTACTGGCTTCTGTATTACTATAAGGAGATAAAAGAAAAATTGTGGTGGACAGGGTGAATCTAGTTAAATCTGTTTCTATACTTAATACTGACTTCACCGCTTCTAGCGAAATACTTACTATAACATTAGGGAAATCTTTTAACGATTTGTGGCAACTCGGGCCAAGATTGATCTGGTCTCTTTAGTGAGGTAATCTGTCCTTTAAGTATTATTGATGAGTGTTTATATGCCCTCTAATAATCTTTAGAATTACTGAGGACTATTTATATACCTCAATACATACTTCTTAGTATTATTGAAGAGTATTTTTTTTATATATATATCTTTTATATTTCAAAATTACCATACAATAAAAAAAAGGCACTGATTTACTGGCTATGTAGTACTATAAGCAGATAAAAGAAAATTGTGGTGGACAGGGGCATAAGTTATTAGTTTACTTGATTTTGATGTAGATTTAGTATAGTATATTTAGAGGGTGCACTGATTTACTGGCTCTGTAGTACTATAAGCAGATAAAAGAAAATTGTGGTGACAGGGGCATAAGTTATTAGTTTACTTGATTTTGATTAGATTTAGTATAGTATATTTAGAGGGTGCACTGAATTTACTGGCTATGTAGTACTATAAGCAGATAATGAAATTGTGGTGACAGGGGCATAAGTTATTGTTTACTTGATTTTTTGATTAGATTTAGTATAGGTATATTTAGAGGGTGCACTGATTTACTGGCTATGTAGTACTATAAGCAGATAAAAGAAAATTGTGGTGCACAGGGGCATAAGTTATTAGTTTACTTGATTTTGATTAGATTTAGTATAGTATATTTTAGAGGGTGCACTGATTTACTGGCTCTGTATTTACTAATAAGCAGATAAAAGAAAATTGTGGTGGAACAGGGCATAAGTTATTAGTTTACTTGATTTTGATTAGATTTAGTATAGTATATTTAGAGGTGGACTGATTTACTGGCTCTGTAGTACTATAAGCAGATAAAAGAAAATTGTGGTGGACAGGGGCATAAGTTATTAGTTTACTTGATTTTGATTAGATTTAGTATAGTATATTTAGAGGGTGCACTGATTTACTGGCTCTGTAGTACTATAAGCAGATAAAAGAAAATTGTGGTGTGACAGGGCATAAGTTATTAGTTTACTTGATTTTGATTAGATTTAGTATAGTATATTTAGAGGGTGCTCTGATTTTACTGGCTATGTAGTACTATAAGCAGATAAAAGAAAATTGTGGTGGACAGGGGCATAAGTTATTAGTTTACTTGATTTTGATTAGATTTAGTATAGTATATTTAGAGGGTGCACTGATTTACTGGCTCTGTAGTACTATAAGCAGATAAAAGAAAATTGTGGTGGACAGGGGCATAAGTTATTAGTTTACTTGATTTTGATTAGATTTAGTATAGTATATTTAGAGGGTGCACTGATTTACTGGCTCTGTAGTACTATAAGCAGATAAAGAAAATTGTGGTGGACAGGGCATAAGTTATTAGTTTACTTGAATTTTTGATTAGATTTAGTATAGTATATTTAGAGGGTGGACTGATTTACTGGCTCTGTAGTACTTATAAGCAGATAAAAGAAAATTCTGGTGGACAGGGCATAAGTTATTAGTTTACTTGATTTTGATTAGTTTAGTATAGTATATTTAGAGGGTGGACTGATTTAGGCTCTGTATACTATAAGGAGATAAAAGAAAATTTGTGGTGCACAGGGGCATAAGTTATTAGTTTACATGATTTTGATTAGTTTTAGTATAGTATATTTAGAGGGTGCTGATTTACTGGCTCTGTATTACTATAAAGCCAGATAAAAGAAAATTCTGGTGGACAGGGGCATAAGTTATTAGTTTACTTGATTTTGATTAGATTTAGTATAGTATATTTAGGGTGGGACTGATTTACTGGCTCTGTAGTACTATAAGCAGATAAATGAAATTGTGGTGCACAGGGGCATAAGTTATTAGTTTACTTGATTTTGGATTAGATTTAGTATAGTATATTTAGAGGTGCACTGATTTACTGGCTCTGTAGTACTATAAGCAGATAAAAGAAATTGTGGTGGACAGGGGCATAAGTTTATTAGTTTACTTGTTTGATTAGATTTAGTATAGTATATTTAGAGGGTGCACTGATTTACTGGCTATGTAGTACTATAAGCAGATAAAAGAAAAATTTTGGTGCACGGGAGCATAAGTTATTAGTTTACTTGATTTTGATTAGATTTAGTATGTAGTATATTGAGGGTGCACTGATTTACTGGCTCTGTTATTACTATAAGGCAGATAAAAGAAATTGTGGTGGACAGGGGTCATAAGTTATTAGTTTACCTTGATTTTGATTTAGATTTAGATATAGTATATTTAGAGGGTGACTGATTTTACTGGCTCTGTAGTAACTTAAGCAGATAAATGAAAAATTGTGGTGGACAGGGGCATAAGTTATTAGTTTACTTGATTTTGACTAGGATTTAGTATAGTATTTATTTAGAGGGTGCACTGATTACTGGCTCTGTGTTTACTATAAGCAGATAAAAGAAAATTGTGGTGGACAGGGGCATAAGTTATTAGTTACTTGATTTTGATTAGATTTAGTATAGTATATTTAGAGGGTGCTTCTGATTTACTGCTATGTAGTACTATAAGCAGATAAAAGAAAATTGTGGTGGACAGGGGCATAAGTTATTAGTTTACTTGATTTTGATTAGATTAGTATAGTATTTTTTGAGGGTGCACTGATTTACTGGCTCTGTAGTACTATAAGCAGATAAAAGAAATTGTATAAAAAATATTTACTTCTTTAACGCCTGTTGCGAAGCACGGGTATCCCTGCTAGTTTCTTTATATAAAATTTAAAAATCCAAAGATATATTCGCAAAGTGGCTAATGTAATGAAGTGAATCATTTAACCTTTAAAAAATCCATTACATTAACTTTGTCTAAACAGTAAAACTAAATCCTCACAATGTCAGAGGAATATATTAAGATATTTCTTTACCACTGTAAAATTAGGTTTTTATTTTTTTACTGTTTCGTTTCTCACCTTTCGTAATTGAATTTATTTTTCAGTGTATGCAGAGTTTTTTGCTGTAAAACTTTTAAATTATTACATAGACTAGCAAGAGGGAAAGTTCCTGGCCAGCCAGCTGACTCTAAACCGACCCGATTATTTCATGATGATACTCTAAAATCATTCTTTAGAAGATTATCCTTCTCTCCTGATGGAAATCTTTTGATTGCACCCAGTGGAATCCTGGAGCAAGCAGATGCCAAACCAACTAAGGTTACTTGGTTATTTCCTAGGAAAAAAATTTCTTCGTGAGTTCAATTTTGGTTAATGTTAATTAAATCTTTCCAGTTGTCTACTGGGAAGTGAAATAATAATCTTAAAAGGATAACATCCCACTCAATTATTAATAACTAATATTTCCTTACTTGTACATATCTATCTATATAAATATGATAATAAAACTAATTAATGACATTATTCATACTATTGTGCTTAAGAAGCCTGGAGCATACAAAAGCAAGAGGCCAAAGACAATGAATCCTAAAGGCCGCTTTTAATTCACACACAGTTGTCTATGAATTCATTAATAAAATGTAAGAGATTGTTTGTAAGGTGGATATAATCTTTGACTTTGAAACTATTGGGGTTATGTTTAAAAGTTTCTTTAGTGAGACAGTTACTAAGCTTAATGGCTTGAACTGGTGAGTTGTTACAGTTTATGCTGGGATATAATAAAGTTAATCTTAGATGTATAGATACTGTGGTATTGTTAAAAGATGGATTAATATTTGCCTATTAGATCAGATTCTATGTACAAGTTGGGAAGGGTTAACATTCAAAGCAAAAATATAATTTTTGCTGGAGATTAAGCAGAAATCTTGTATTAATGCTCTATAAATCTTGGATTGATATAATTTCCTAAAACTGGCCTTTATATATAGATATTTTGTTATTCAGGTTTTGTATTAATGTTTCAGACCTGTGATGTTCTTTCCTACCCATAATCAAACCACTACAGTAGTCAGGTGTTGCCCTATGTTATTTGCTCTTAGGCCAGATGAGAAACCAGTTATCAATCTACCCTACAGGATGGTTATTGCAGTTGCTACTAAATCTGTTATTCTTATCTATGATACTCAGCATGCTGTTCCTATCGCTTTTATATCTAACATCCACTATACTAAACTCACTGATCTTTCTTGGTAAGAATATTTTTTCTGTTGCTTGTACATAGGGGGCATTTAAAGACTTTAATTTTTATTACTTAAAGTATTGAGGTAATACTTTCAACTTCTGTACTGTTGCTTAAGAAATTAATGTGATGCAGATTATTTTTTTAAAAAATTAACGCATATATTGACATAAATTTAATGTTTTCTGAAATGCAGATGCTTCACAGCAAAATGACTGCCGGAATCTTACGCTCAAGGAAAGCACACAGTGTAATTTAGCGTGTAGTGCTATCTAATAACTACAATATTTTAAATATTTAAGAACTCTTTGAAGTCTAACCAAGTACTACCATAGATAAACAATATTAACATAGATGGCTCACTCAAAGATTTAAAAAAAAATAGTTGAAGGGATGCAGGAGGCTCAAGTAGTACAGTCTAGTGGTGACAGCGTGAATCTGTCAGCTATTTTTATTTATTTATTTTTATTTAACCAAACAACGAGCTGTTGAGGGTAATCAAGTCTTTCCATCCGCTTTTCAGCGCTAGAATGATGAGGAGTCGATGGATGAGTGATCCCAAGAAAGCTCTATAAGAATTTCGTATAAATTGGTAAAAAGTGAAAAAAATTAATTTCTCACTCTTACTTCACCCATTCTGTCGTCCTCCCTTGGATTTTAACCTCTAATGTCAGAGTTTCAAATTTTGTTTGTTTCCTTTACTTATTCGTTTGCGCCAACCCGAGCTGTTATATTCAGATAGCAAATTTAAATGTTAAGTCTAGTTCACTAAAAATGAATTATTGTTATTTTTTTTTAAGAAAACGATGGTGCTGCTTCGCGTGATGAGGCCCCCAAGTTTTGAAAAACAAAAATACATCGCGAATACTACAGCATACCATAGATCTTTGTTTACTTTTATTTTATTTTACTAAACGATTGGCAACTGTTTGTATTTAAAAAAATACTACAGCACAATCTAGTAGAGAATAGAGCAAATATATTTTTACTACTAGCGCTCTTCAAGACTCTAGTGATGAGGCCTCCAACTTAAATCATAAACACAAACTTGTCAATTGAGTGTTCCTACTACATTCGGGAGTGAACCATCTATGTTAATATTGTTTATCTATGAGTACTACTGATTTATTATTTTTTAAAATGAAAATTTTAAATTTTAATGTTAAAATAAAAAAGAATTAAAATATATTTCTGTTCGTGTCCCTACAAGCATATAGTTGATTTCAGAGACTATAGATACTTAAACAGTAAGACTGTCGATTCAATGGTGGGAAAATTTGGATTCCAGTCGACACTAGCGCGGCGGGGGACCTACCTTTCAATTGAGTGGGCGTGTCTTGATTTCCCGCTTGTCCCCTGTCAATTTGAAGTTAAATTTTTATACTTTGTATAGTTATACTTGTAGCTAACTCTAACACTTTAATCTTACCCAGAACGCTTCTGATTATTTTTAAGTTTTTTTCATTCAAGTAATTTATTACTTTAATTGATTCTATCAGGTAATAATGAAATAGTGGCTAAAGTTTACACGTGCTGAAGATAGATTTTGGCATTTAATGCAGCCTGTATTTTAATTACATCAGCAAGATGAGCACATGTGATTAAATGTAATTACCTGATAAAATCGATTAAATCAATAAAATAATTAAATGAAATTTACTTATCTGCCATCAGTTGCGTTCTTTGGAAGTTTTAAAAAGGTTTCTATTTACTTTTAGTTTCTGAATTTTTGAAATACAGAACATGCAACGGCGGAATTTTTTCGGACATAAATTTGTTTACATTCTCATGAGCAAAGACCTAAACAACAAATGACAACCAAAGAAAACATCCTAACAAACAAATGACAACCTAACAAACAAATGACAACCAAACAAATCAATCTAACTATTCAACCTAACAAAACAACCTAACAAACAAACTAACAACCTAAACAAATCACGAGGTTTGTGAAACTAATTGTTTTTATAACCACTGTTACAAAAAGAGTGTATCTTGCAGGACTAGCTAGATGCAGCTAAAGCAAGAGGGACATCTTCTTTTGGGAAAATTTTGATTGTGTACAAACACAATTGTAGTATGAAAATATTATTTAACATAAGATTCTATTGATTTATTTAGATAAACTCCACCAGAAATCCTAATTTGAGATAACTGTAGTATTGTTTAATTTTTCTCTTAATAGATCTTTTTTTTATGAAATGTGTCACTTGTAGTAGATATTAAATTTCTTTGAATTTATTGATAAAAGTGACTTGTTTTATTTCATGCATTTATTCATGATTTAAAATATCAGGTACGGGGTACCTCAGAACTTTTCCTCATCACATTGAATTTGCTAAGCACATCCTCCCTACTTCTGATTCCATTGGCTCGTCCTTAAAATATACTATTTGTTAAATTTATTATAAAACATGTCTTCAAACTTGCTTCGCTTGTCCTCAGATAGTAAATACATCTGTTCCATCCTCAGCAGTCACCCATACAGTACTGACCACGCTCAATGCTGCTTATCTTTTATGATTTAACAAAAACCATAGATATGCTTGTGGTATTATAACAAAACTTTCTGTACTTATTTATTATGTAAAAGTATACATTTTTACCAAATTTTATTTCAATTGGATTATTTTCCGGTTTTTAAAAAACGTACACTAGTCATTTAATAAAATTTGAACTAATTCTGATAATGAGATGAAACTATGCAAATATGTTTGTTTTATACATAAGTGAAGTAGGGAGGATGAGTGTAGCAAATTTAATGTGATGAGGGAAAAGTTCCAAGGTACCCCGTACCCGATTTTTTTATATTTTGATTGTGTAAGAAAACCTCTTGGTCTTGTTATAGCCAGAGTGCTATTACTGGATACTTTCTCTAACAAGTTTTCCCTAGCCATTAAAACTTTATCAGCTTTAATACTTATAACTATTATTTGTTGTATTAACCTAACAAATATTCAAATAACCTAGCAGGATATTTGAATATGAATTATATGTGTTACTTCCATGTAACTACGTTTTTACCCTTTTAGTTTACCCTCAACTTATCACTTATAAACTTTTGTTACACTCCAGTGTAAAAAGCTGTGATAACTAATAAAAAAAAATCTTATTCTTTTTTTTAGGTCATCAGACGGTCGATTACTGCTTGCATCCTCAAGCGATGGTTACTGCTCTTTGGTTACATTTTCAGAAGGAGAAATAGGCACTCCATATGTCCCTCCTCCACCTGTAGAGCCTACCACCCCTTCTACTTCTTCATCCACAACTGTGCAATCATAACTACTTCAAATTGATATTGAACTATTTGGTAGTTAAATTAGAATTGGTGGACTGTGGGTTTAAATACTCTTTCTTTTGTCAGAACCTTTAAGCTTTAAGCAATTCCATTATGAATGAAAAAAGGTCTCTCCACAGAAATATAACTCTTAATATATTACCTCTACAGTTTTGTAGTAATTGCCTCTGAAATGGGTGAGCAAATGCTTAAAGGACGTGCTCAGCAAATTCCTGTGAACAAATAAGTGTAAACAAGGATAAATTAGTACAAAGAACATATAAGTGGGTCATGTTTGACCACTCATGTCAACATTAGAGTGGGGTCATGTTTTTCATTACCAGAGCAGCTGTAAGGGCTTGTTATATTTAAGGTATTAGTAATTTATTGTTAGCCTCTTTCTAACTGTTAACATAATACTGTTAGCTAAGGGATCTCTATGTGCAAAAGTTTAAAAAGTACACTTTTTTAAAAATTGGAAAATTTACATGAATCCAGAAATGATCTCAAGGTCAATTTTATGAATGAAAAAGCTAAATGTAAACTCTGTCATTAAGGAGCAATTAAAATATTTATTATGACTGTTTCCCATGGCTAAAAATATAATGCAAACAACCTTATAAGCATAATTTTATGATAAAAAACAAGGCATTCTGTGAAAAAGACGTTTTTGCTTAAAAATAATTTATTTTTTACAAAAATTATATTTTTGTTTGCATAAAAGATGTCTGGCTCAAACCTAATATGAAAAATACAGACATTGATACACCTTGGTAATTACTTTTATTTTAATACTTACTAGTTAGCAATAATTGTTATATATTGCTATATAATTTTTATCATAAAGTTATTAATTTGTTGTTTCTATACTATTTGATTGTTTTGAGTATATAACAATTATTGCCAACAAGTTGGCATGTTTCATACAAATAAAAATATTATTTTTGTAGTATAAAACTATTACTTTATTTGTATATAAGCAGTTAAAATAAAAACAACCACATCTCTTTACTTAACATACTTGATTGACCGAACCGGATTTCAGCAAAATGCTATCAACAGTGCCGTTTTTACTTGATGGCAAAAACACTTATTTTTATGCTAAGGCAGCATAGAGCAACATGATTGAAATTGCCTGAATTAGATCTATCAATCCAATTCCTGCACGAGCACTGAAAAAAATTGTATACGTGTAAATATTTAAAATGGTTATAAATTGCTTTGGGAATATATTATTGACTTTATTCCTCACCAATAAATAAATTTCTGTAGGGTATGAATTACCATTTTACTGCATAGTTATATTTTTCTACTGTATTAGGCAATTCTACAACACTATTCTAAACATTATTTGTACAGTTATTTTTTTTATAACTTGTATCCTAGTTTCTTACTTCTTGGACTAATTTATTTATTAATTATTATTTTTAATTATTATAGTTATTTTCTCGTGTAATTAAACATAATTTTAATTATTTTTACTGTTAATGGTTTTTATTAATAAATAAATAAATATTAATGTATGAGTCTTATCCATAATATTAATAATCAAAAATATCCATGTGAAATATGCAACTCTCCGAGTGAGAGTCACATTGTGTGTCAGCAATCTTCTGTTAGCAATGTTATAGCCTTCCTCAACATATGTAAACATATGTATAATCTTAACATCACCTTTTTAACCTTTCCTTAAAAAATTAGTATGTATATAACAAACTATTTCTTTAATGCCATATAGGCAGTGATCTTTGCTTATTAACTGAATATCTTTGATATCAACTTATTTTATTTCCTAAATTGTTTTATTGCTCTCTAAAATGTTAATCAAATTGTCCAAAAATCCAAATTAAAAAAACGGGCCTTTGGCCTGTCTTTTTTGGTCTTTCCTGTCTTACGGTCTTATTTTACCCATCTTTTCAGGTCTTCGGCCTCCCTGAGGCTCCAAATCAGCCACATTGTTGTTCTTTTGTATTATATGTTGTTACATGACATTTAGCCATATATTTTGCCAATTTTCATCACCCTACCTAGGGACCATAGGCTCGCTATGATCCCTTTGGGATCATATAGACATATACATATATACAACCTAAAGTTTATTCTCAAATAAAAAAGTTATTCACTTGAGCAAAACAATTGTCAAACGTTTACTATAATAGCCCATGTTTACTTTAATAAGTTTGGAATAACCCACTATGATATAAGAAATTCTTGTACAGAATTCCCTCTGGAATGTGCATTCCAAAGGTAATGCTGGCCACCATGCTAGAATTATTTTGTAGTTATAAACTTATATAATATAAAAAACTATAAAAAATGACCGTCCTTACCAGGATTTGAACCCAAGTACCCTGGCTTTGAGTACTTGTATCGACTCTGGACCATTTTCATTCAATCACTGGCCCCAAAAAACCTCAAGACTCCCCACTTGAAATCTGTTGTTTACTGGCTGTATTTTAGGCTTTCCAATAATAGACCACTGTTTTTAAGACTTTTTAGTCACTTAAGGTGGTCATATCGGCTCCAGACCAGTTTTATTAATATCAGGGCCCCAAAAATATTGGAAACGACACTCTACTCGAAATTTAATTTTAATCTTCTGTAATTTTGATTTCCGGTAATTTACCATGTTTTTCTTTACTTTTTGGTCACTTAGAGTAGTCATGGTAGTAGCGCTCAAAAAACCGTGGGATGGTGTGATTGAGCTAAAACTGGTCTCAATCAATTTAGGTTGCCGTCTACCTGAACATCTAATTTCTTGTTTTAAAACCATTCTAAGTTTCAACATTTTTTATTATAACTTAATAATTTGGGCTGATGAGGTCATAATCTCGCCATGTGCCAAGTTTCATTTCCATCTGAGAAAGCTTTAAATAGTTATTGTTCTCTATACACAAGAGTAGAAACTCTTACACATACACACTCACACATATATATGTATATATTACATTTTTTTCGGACATATATTTTTAAAATCAGGAAGGAAATCTGAATTGATCCTCTCTCCTCTCCATTCAACCTCCATCATTTGAACAGCATCACAAGTGTCAGTTTCATAATGAAAATTTGCCTTGTAACACTTCCTTACAAACTTTGACCATTTGAGAAAATATTATTTTCTGGGCAGCATAAGTCAACTTATACTTTGATTTTTGGACCTTGTTTTAACTCTCTAGCACAAATACAGTAAAAGTTCCGCATGCCTCAGACAGACTGTCATCATGATAAAACCTATTAACTATCAAATGAGTCAGCTCCAACAAAAATAATGCTATTTCACCCATTTTCTATTCTTCTATTAAATATGTCTGCTACTTCAAGCTTTAAATTTAACAAATATATGATAAGTAGGTAATAAAAATTATTGTAAGTAAACTTGAACTATGTTGCCAAGTTACAATATGAACAAAAGTCCAACATTTTTCAGCGATTGATGATTTTTAAAATTTGCCGAGTCATTATTGCAGGTTGATGGAGTCATAAAAAATATATTCCGAATAGCACAACAGCAGTTGACTGATTTTTGTACTAAGTTTTAACACTCTAGCATAAATACATTGGGAGTTAAGATGGTAACAGACACACACACATACAGACAGATAAATTTGTGAAATCCACTTAGGAGGCCTTAAAAACACCTAAACGGATAATTCCAGTGACATCCCAGTTTTCGGGATGTCACCTGAAACTTTGTGATAGTTTTTAAAATACTTTTGCATTTATAATTTCAACTTATTAGTGAACAAGCTTGTTGTAGTTTAGAGTCGAATAGTTGACTTCATGAATGATTCGATTTGCTGATAAGTTTCTACAGGAGTATAATCATTCTTTACAAATGAGTTTCTTACATGGACTACTACTCCCCCTCCCCACTTGCCAGATTTGTTACGCTCAATCCTGGCAGCAACCCTAGATGGTTTTGTGAGAGCTATTTTTTTATTGGCTGTCTGGGACAGCAGGCTTACCAGACAGGCCATCAAGATATCGTGAGTTCATTGACATTGTGTGTGTGTGTCGTATATAATATTATATATATATATATATATATATATATTATATATATTATATAATATTAATATATATAATATCAGTGTGTGTGTGTATGTAACCAGATTTTTGAGTCCTAGACGTATTGCTGGGACACAATAACTTTCGAACGCTTTCTTAGATCCAAATAAAACTTGGTACTAAAATCAAACTTGTTAATCCCCGGAACCCTATTTTTTATGAAATATGTGTGACGTCATAAACCCACGAAAATGCCCTTACAAACGTTTAAAAAAACCACAAATCTTCACATAGTGTTTAGATTGAGCTGACATTTTTTCAAATATACTGCTATGTATGGTTCACAAACATACGAGGTTGCACTGTGTTATCAGTATTAGTTCCGGTTTTATTGATTGACATATATATTTCGAACAAAACATGTCATTGGACATAATGTAAACTAAGTCTTTTGACGTTTATATTATATCGTGGCAGTATGCCACGATATAAACCAGTAATATGATGAATTACAACTACCATATGGCCGCGAAGCGGCACCGACGCCGCGGAGCTGCTAATTGCTGCTTTTTCCTGACGTCATAACTTGGGTTGGCGACGTCATAATTTTTTTACAAACAATAGCTCCCCGAACATTTCACCACCTGCCGGACTTAACTTCAATTTGAGAAAGCCTTGGATTGTATTATACGCCATACTCACGGGTAGAGACTGACCAATATATGGTATGGCCCCAGGTTTTGAGTACTCTGATCGACTCAACTGATGCTCGCAACTCATGTTGTCTGTATTTTTCAAAGAAAATGTGATTAATTATCCAGTTGGTTCTACAAAACTGTTTCTCTAAAATAAGCACTACGCACTATTATTTGCACTAGTTTAAAGCTTAGTTACTGATAATCTTTCAAGGTATTAGCGCATTTCCCTTGAAAAATACAGACAAAATGAGTTACGAGCAGTGCTTGACAAATGAATAACAGCTAAGGTTCTCAAAGCAATAAACCGGAACTTAAGAAAGAAATTGGTTTATGCACGAAACACGCATTCCAAATTAAATTTGCCCCATATGGCGGTCCACCGCGCAAGAATTATTTAGTAGTTATCTAATGTAAAAAAAGATAAAAATTATCGTCCCGACCAGGATTGTTGTTTAGCACGGAAACACGCATCCCAAATGAAATTCGCCCGACATGCAGACCACCGCGCCAGAATTAATTTTAGTTATAAACTTATATAATGTAAAAAACAATAAAAAATTATCGTCCCAACCAGAATTCGAACCCAGGCCACCCTGGGTTTGAGTGCTTCGTATCGACTCAGGACCATGTCATTCAACTCACAGGCCCAAAAAACAAGGAAAGCGAATACTCACTTAAAATGTGTTGTTAAGGGACCATATTAGGTTTTCTGGGATTGACCACCGTTTTTCGACTTTTTGGTCGAAAAAAATATTTAGAGTGCCGTGATCGAGTTCGGACCGGTTTATTCGATTTCTCGCCAAAAAATACATAAAAACGACACCCTACTCATTTAATTTTTTTTATCAACCAAAATTTTGATTTCCGGCAATTTACCATAGTTTATTCGATTTTTTTGGTCACTTAGAGTGGTCTTATCAACTTCAGACCGGTTTCATTCGATTAAGCGACCCAAAAATATATATATTGACCTTTTTCGCGGCGAAAACGAGTAACCCTGAGTTTTGTCGATTTTATGAAATTTTTGCTGACTCAGCACAAAAACTTGGTTTTCATTAGGGTTCGTTCCTCTTTAATGTTAATTTTGTACCAAGTTTTAAAAATATATTCATCCGTTCAAAAGATAGCGTTTTACAAGAAAGTGTCTAGATATACATTCATACAAATTCACGCGAAACTATTTTTTTGTCAAAAGGACCTCAAACGGATTTCTGTTGTGGTCCGAGCTTCGACTTCTGCATGACGCTTATCCTATAGCGATTTTTCCCGAATGGAATTCGTTAAAAACATCGAATTTAGTACTCGTTCGGTAAGAAATTTATCTTTCCCCTATAAATTTTAAATCGAATAATTTTGGTGTTTCGTTAGCTGCATCGGCGTGATCGCAGTAGGGGCACGCATGATCGCTAGAAACATAACAATTTTATTTAAAATTTTTTAGTATGAGTATTAGTGAAGCGAGGATATCCCATAAAAATATTAAGGACTTTCTATTATTCTTTAGTCCCGAAATTGTATGATGAATGTCGTAAATCTGAAATAGAAAAAGGATATAGAGAAATATTGATACTAGAGGCCCTATAAATTTTGAAACATCGTAAAAGTAACCTGACCACACTTCGCTTATAAATTTACCAAATAAACAGAAATAAATACAGTAACTTATATAGTAGAACGTTTAAAATACAAATGAAAACACAATTAATGTGCGGGAAGCCGAAATAAATTTATTAGTTATAACCTTAAATCACTCTTAAAGGAGATTTTCAATGAGGTTACACAGAGCCCAAAAGAATGTTTCAGGTTTTCTCAATGTATTTAATATGGCTATGCCCCCCTATCATAGTATTCTTTGGATGAAAAGGCGTCTCAAACTCATTTTTTCTTTAAATTAATTCAATTATAAACTTAGGTCCGTGGCGTGGCCGCGCGGCGCGTATGGATTTTCTTGAAACATTTTGCGTATAATCTTGCTTTAAATTAAATGTAAATTGGAAAGGAATTTTTGTGTATGATGACAATTGGTTTAACGAAAAAATTTGGACTGTAAAGTTAAACAAATGAATAATAATCGTGAAGAATAATTATAAAATTATATATTTTTAAATTTTGAAAGAAAAGAAGGTAACCTTTAACAACCTGAAGATGTATCTTTAAACACTCCCATTTTGAAAGGTCATCAGTATATTGTACACATATTCTATATTTTATTCAATTCAGTCATTTTTCAGTTTATACAAAGGTCAAATACACGAACTTTGATTTTTTATTTTAGGGACCAGAAATAAGTGAAACAAATTATTTATAACTGACTATATTTTATATATAAACGATCTAAAAATGGAAATAATGTTGATAAATTTTTTCTTAATATGTTATAATTTATAGAGGATTTTGTTATATTTCTAAATCTATAAGCTGTTCTGATAGACTGGATATTGAAAGGTCTTTTATTGAGTATTACATAAGACAAGGGGGTATAGGTTTGAACTTAGAGAAGATCGAGTTATGGTAGCATATCATTAGTGGCTTCTTGATACCCTTGGGTAAGAATATTAGTCAGTATTAAATCTCTTCAGGGGCTACTAAACTTCAAATGATGTATGAAGTCAATTCACGTCTATATATGAAAAGATCACGAAAAACCCTATACGTGTTAACAATTACTTTCTGAAGTGGACTAGTACGCATCTTATATTGCATCATTAATAACAATGACCAATACGTCATAATAACAAAATAAACGAATAAAATAGAGACAATATTACCACATTTAAGTTTTGTGTACCACCATGAGTCATCTTTGGTAGTAAAATAAATCTTACACATAAGATCACAGCGCAATAATAAAATAAAAATACACGTTTCATTTAAAAAAAGAATTTTTAATTAAGTTAATATTCACGAGCCATTGTTTCTGATGTGGCGAAATTTTTTTATAAAACCCCCCCAGTTTATTCGAATGAAATTTAAATATCAAAGTTGACATGAAAATATTTATCTATTGTTTAATAATTTTTTACTTGGGAATGGGGCAAAATATTGAACTTTATAAATTAAAAATATGGATGACGTGGGCGTTGATATTTGCTGCATGAAAATTGTTTTAATTTGAAAGATTAGATTCAGGTGATGAGGATGAAGCAATTTTGAGTACAATGATAGCAATTACAAAATATTTCATACTGCTAGCTAAACCATATTAAACACGATTAGTTAAAGGTGTATACATTTTTAAGACATGTGTAGTGCATACAGAAACTTAAAATTTTCATCTTAAGACCGGCGCGCCCTGTGGACAAATGACGGCGTTATCAACGGGCACCAAGCTAAAAGAGGCGCATGTAAAAATAAATCTGGCTCTGAAGTCCGCATGCCGGACTTCGTATTATTATTTACTGTATAAAAATAATTGTATAATTAATTATTTATATGAGGACACAGTTATTCTGTTACTTTGTAAAAGGACATTAATCCGTAAATTTTATAAATAAATAAATGCTGGTGAATTTCCTTTGAAATGTCATTCTGTGCATTTAAATTTCCGGTTTAACTTCTGGAAAAGCATTGCACTCGTTACCAAATTTTTTCCGGATGTTTAAAAAGAAATGCGCATATTTATCGTAGGTTGTACAAAGTATATTAATTCTTGTAAAGTTGGCAATTATTTGCACTAAAATAATGCACTTTAAACCTGACTTTTTAGATTATTTTTGTGAAACAATTAAAATTAAAAAATCGAGAATGAGGTACCTCGTAACTTTTCCCCATCATATCAGATTCGCTACGCTCATGCGTCGCTGCTTCGGACTCGCTTCGCTCGACCTCTGATAAAAAATGCATCCGTTTTATGCTTAGCGGTCACCCATCCAAGCACTGACCACGCTCGATGTGCTTAACTTTTATGAATCCAACAAAAATCATGGGTATATTGTATTGAAACAAAATTAGTGTAGTTATTTATTACGTAAATTTAATTGTACTTTTACAAATATCAAGTCAATTAGATTATTTACCGATGTTTTTAAAAACTACACAAAAACACGTGATAAAAATGAACTAATGCTGATAATGATATGAAACTTAGCACATATGATAGACTTATACATAGCACATGCGTGCCCAAATCTCAATCCGATGTATCATTTTTCAGCGTTTTATGATTTTTCGAAATTTTTCGAGTCATTATTTTATGCGGATTATTTTTTCGATTAGTTCAACTACAGCGGTAGACTGATTTTTGTTCAGATTTTAACTTTCTAGCATAATACACTAGCTGCTACGATGACAGCAGACTCACACACACAGACAGACAACAACAAAAACCACTCAGGAAAGACTTAAAAAACACCTAAAACGGTGACTCCTGGTTTAAGGTTTTTTTGCAAACTCAATAATTTTTCTAGATACCTACGGTATAAATGAGGAAATAAGTAAAAATGAAAGATAAGATAATCCAACTTGGAATGTCTTGAGGTGCCATATCAGGGCGCTAAGGTCAATCCTGCTGGTAACAGCAACAACTTTCAAAACTTGTTGATGAAATAACTGTTTGTCACATTGTTTCCATAACAATGCTTCCCATACTATTACACCGGGAAGCAATACCTCTGTGTATATGTAAATCAAAGACATACATTAATTTTTTAACAAAAAAATTGGGCTGGTGGTTCGTAAAACTAGTTCACTTTATTTCACCTGACACATTTTACAAAACATTTAATTTGTAGACTAGTTCACATATTGAATCAATACGATCATTGATGGGAAATATTAGGTAAACATAAATTATTGAGTGTATTTATTTATAATAAAAATTAATTGATAAAGATATGATGCAGTGAATAACGATGGGTAAATATAAAAGTGCAATAAGTTTTTATATAAAAATATAGATTTACAATGCGGTAGAGATTCTCACGTATATAAAGCAAATAATCGTTAAGAAATTATTTAACAATAGTCATTGGCTAAATCTATTATAGGAAATGAAAAAGTTCTCGTCAGCATTAATATTTTTTCAATAATTTTTTTCAAGTTAGATAAGACGACTTGCAGTAGAAAGACGGACGAAAGAACAATTAGGAGGAGCCACAAATTACCTGATGGTGTAACTTTAAAACAAAGTTATAATATATCAGGAAATATATTTTTATACACGGACATGTGTTTTAACTACCCAAGTAGGACACATGTGTGTCTAGCTCAGGACCAGCAACCTAAATCTGCTTACCTGTCTTACTAATAATACTAAACGGTTTTTACTGGATAATATTATATTCTTAACCACATTGAGGTTATAGCACGCGTTAATTTTTTTTATCAATGATGAGGAAGTAAAATTATAGTCAACAGTAGCTGTGTCAAAAAAAAAATGTAATATAAATTAATAAAGCAGAATATGAAGAAACTGTCAATATTCAAAAAATTAAGTTTCACCTCATTCGATATTACAAAATTTAAAATTGGAGCACTATGGATCTAACCATTCCAGTGCTTCCAGAAACTCAACCAAAGTAAATTAGTCAAAGAGCCAGACCCTACTTATTCTATACTGCATCTAATCAAAGTTTTCTCAAAAGTATCTCAAATAGTAATAAAAACGAGTCTGTCTACCCATAGTGGAGCGCTTAGTATAGTTTCCACACTCAAATTTTTAGTATGAAAAATCGAACTAATTTTAGTCGCTTGAATTTGTGGTTCCCTGTTAGTCGTGTGAAAACTAGAGCAATATTGTTGCTCACAAACATTGCTACAAAGCCTAGTAATCGTTCGTCAAAATTCGAATACTACCATCTCTAAGTACGCGACCATATGTTAAAAAAATCGTAAGCTTCCCCTCACCTAATATTAAAGTGTATAAATATTATATTTAAAACAAGCTCCGCGGCGTGGTTTGCAATGCAGTCAAATTTTAGTTCTTCTTAATCAGTTTTCTATACTAATAGTTTTTGTAAGTGGCATATTGCCTCAATATTAGTGAATTTTAAAATAAATTGGTCAAAAACTGTGATACGTGTAATGATAAAATTTAAACTAATGCTGATAAAATTACTTTTACTTTATCTTTTTTATTTCCTTGCATAGTTATCAAATTTGTATTTAATTTGTAGTAAAAAGTAATAAAAAACGTCTAGGAACTCAACACACACACACACACTTTTATATATTATATATATATATATATATATATATATATATATATATATATATATAGGATTATGTTATTCTTTTTATTTTATACAAATATTTCATTTAACTAATATGGAAGGCCAAGGCAATTTAAATTGAAATTACTATTGATATTTTAAGTGAAGGAGACTTCATTTTGAAACATTAAAGTAATTTCACATTTTAGGAAAGAGCTTAGCGATTTTGGTATGGTGAGGAAAAATTTCCGAGGTGTTTCGTACCCAATATATAATATTAATGTGAGCTGGTTGAAAAAGAAGAAGATCCGCTTTATAAACGATGAAGACAAGTCTAACGGGTTTGAACCCTGTAGTTAACAATGGTCTCAAGGCCACACAGGCCAGGTCATGGTCATTGCTTTATCATCGAACCATTTTTTCTTAAATTCTGCATTTGAAAAGATGTGCCCTTTAAAAAATTATGAAATCTAATTTTAAAAGACAAATACATCGTAAATATAAATTAGATTAATGATTAATCAATTAAAAGGTCACCATGTTCAATCTAACTGAATTGATCCAAATTCTTTCATCTAATAATGTTTTAGTTAATTTCTTGACTAATTAGAAAAAATTAAGACATATTGTTTGTTACAAATAAAATTGAAAGGGGTTTAGCCAGTTTATTTTTTATTATGATAATGCAACAGGTTTTTACTTTTTTTAAAACTCGAATTATTAGAATTTACTACACTTTGATATTAAGGGTATGTTTCAATATACCTGATCTTGAAATAAAAATATATGGATAAAACCTTATGCTAAAAATAAAAAAATCGGGTACAGGTTCCCTCGGTACTTTTCCTCACGACTTTAGACTGGCTTCGCCCGTCTTTAAAATTTATGACTATTCGATTTTGAGTTAAAGTATCCAATTCTTACACTTTAGGCAGTTATTTTCTCAAAAAAGCGGTCTTAGATAAATTGATGCGATAGGCAAAATGTTATTTATTCATCCCTAGAGCCCAATTAAGACACATATTGTTTGTTACAAATAAAATTGAAAGTATGCCTTCCATTTTTTACTATTTTCTATTTTTTTTAATAAAATGTAAAATAAAGTTTCCTTTACACAAAAAATCTTTTTTTTACAATTTTTTTTTTATAATTTATATCTAAGGGTTCAAAATTTAAGAGGGGAAATGTTTGGTCCATCCTGTATAATAATTAAATCATTCGTTATTTAGTTAACCACCAATTTCATTGCGGAGATATATAACATCTAAAAATGAATCTAATTGTCATCAGAATCACAATTACATTACTCCTTGCGTAATGTTAAAAAAACAAAGCAGGAGGATTTAGTAGGAGAGACCTGCGAAATTTATTTGACCTCTTATATAATCTTGACATCGATGTAAAACAACCTGACTCGTTAAAATAGCATTAATATGGATACCATAATGCATCTCTATCGGACACAAAGCAAGGAGAAGTTATTTACTTTTACGAGAAAATGTATTTTCATATATTTAATCAATAAGTTTCATAATAAAGTTATATCGGAATATTTTTTTTGGCAAAGGAATAACTAAATAGAGTATATAGTATTAAACATTGTATTTATGAATCTAAAAAATTTTCTATCTGTTTTACTTGAAATAGGGTATACAAAGAAAGAGTTCAGCCTGTTATCAAAATACAGGACGAATTAAGGGATCTTCCATATAAATATTAATGGTAAAACCACAAATTTAATATGCAGGTAATTCATTGATAAGACGTATTGTTGCTTTTCTAAAAATAACATTATCATCAAAAAAACCTGTTCGCAAAATTACATTCAAAATTTATTCTTTTAGCGAAATTTCATTAGAGAATTGTCCTGATGAATAAGAGATTACGCTAAAGTAATGGCCTTAAAAATCCATAACAAAAGATAACTGAATCAGTTAAGGTCCTCCAATAAGGTTTTGTTAAGAAGAAAAACAGTTAGGAATTATTACAGTACTTAAAATAATATTGAATAACTACATAGGTATATACTCGTAATTAACATACTGCATAGTAAATTACTGTAATTCTTTAATAACTGTATATATAAATACAGCGTTTAAACTATATATTTTAAATAAGGTGTCATTTAAATGTTTTTTTGGCCTATGAGTTGATTAGAGTTGTCCGAATTCGCTACGTGCAGTCCGAATCCGAACGGATTGTTCGGACCTGGCTTTTGGATTGAAAGCCAGGAGTCCTGGGTTCGAATCTGGTGGTTTAGTTTACATTATAGAAGTTAATAACTACAAAATAATTCTAACGCGGTGTTCCGCATGTCGGGCGATTTTTACTTTTTCTTATTTATACCGCATCCGATGTAATGAGGAAAACTTCCGAGGTAGCCCGTACCCCGATTTTTTTATATTTCCTTTGAAGAATCTAGAAATAATTTAGTAACAAGAAGTAATATACTGATCTGGGTATGAAGCATGCAATGGATGGTTGAGCAAGGAAGCATATTTTAAGTAACATCGCTAGATTACGGGCCTCCACGCAAGATCTAGTCCATTGGTCCAACCAAGCTTGCTTTAAAATCAACTAGGTGACTAAAAATATCAATCTTCAAATTAATAAGCCTGCTATTTTTAGTATCCTTGGAACGATCACATAGAAGTCGGTTGTAGTTTATAGCGTCTAGTAACTTCAGTGTGTTTTTTCATTGAGAGGTGGAACTAAGTTAAGCGTCTGTTGAGGTGTACACAGATTGATTTAAAATAAATCTAACAAGGATGCTTAGATGTTTCCTTATTGTTTTTCAGGTCTGGAGTATAATGCTTTATACTCCAAGAGAAAGACTTATACTCTAGACTTTTAAAAACTTAAGACTTAAAAAACTTTACTTAATTTGTACAGCTTTAAACCAATTTTATTGAAAATATACCTAAAATTATAAAGAAAAAACATATTCTGCCTCCAAAGTGGAGTCCTTCATATGAATAAGCTCGCTCAAAATTTTAGAGAATCGCTCAAATTGTAAGTTTCTTGAAATAAGAGGTTCCCTGTTAGTCGCGTGCAAATTTGAGGAGAATTAATTTCCTGGAGGATATAAAGCTGATAAAATTTCTAAAAAATTGAGTGTTTACTTATCGAAACTGAATAAGTACAACCAAAGTTATGACATTCGTAAAATCACTGAAAAAATTGTCAGCGAATTTCTTTCAGAAAGTTATAGCAATTTACAAATGCTATAACATTCGTTGTTCTATCCAATTTTATTGAATAAACACTCTTTTTTTGGGAAATTTTATGAACTTGTGTTTTAAAAAAAATGTTAACTTTAAGTTTTGCACTCGATTAACAGGAAACCATTTATTTCAAGAAACCTAAAATTTGTAACATCGTCTAGAATTTTGTGGGAGCGCAACCATATGAATGGGATTCAGTATGGATAGGCAGACTATGTGTTTCTTCATAATTATAGGTATATTTTAAATAAAATTTGCACTTTAAAGCAGTACAAAATGAGCCACATTTTTTCAGGTCTGACTCTTGGACTATTGTGTTTCATTAAAGTCATTCATTAAATGTTTATTGAGAAAATTAATATTAAATATGTTAGTAATACATTCGTGTTGTTTGATATTGAATGTTCGACTTATTTTAAATTTATATTACGTATACGTGTTCGCAAAAGTATTTAGTATAATAAAATATTTAGTATGACGTAAGAAACTAAATCAAACCATTTGTATCTCAGTGAAATGAGGAAGGTATTCCATACAATTATCCAAGTCCGAAAACACAAAATGCAAATTTACAATCGGATACAAGACTTAATAAAAACCTATGAACAAAAAATAGCACATCGCATGGGAACTTTAATTTTAATTAATTTAGTTTCGCTGTCTGAAATGAATAGAATGTTATAATAGAAGCTGAAGATTCATTGTATACAACCTCTTTCATCTTGAAAGTAAATCTAAAGAATGAATCTTTTTCTTTTTTTACTGGGCCTTTTATTATTCAATGTCCCTGAATTATTAATGGTATTAAGTTGAAATAATTAGACACGTTTTGTCTACAGAATCAAAGATGAGTTTATTTACTCTTGTAAAATATAGATTGTATTATATGCATAGTAATTTTGTTTTTATTTTTTAAAATTTCAATAATTGTATAAAATTTAAAATGTCTCTGGCACTGCTTCGCGCTCTCTTTGGAGTTTATTTTAGCTGTTTTTTCCATTTTGTAACCTTATGTATTATGCTCAAATCGGATCGGCTTCCCGGGTTGGGTGTTGTCATCAAATAGAGGTTTCTAAAAATCAAGCCTATAATACCTGAAGAACCATAAGTCTTTGACTTACTAGTTCCTTCCTGTTAAAAATGACTAATGGCGCCAGATTATTTTGCCCCAAAAGAGGCTAACAATCACCTCTATATTTTTAATCTTAAGAGATAAATATTCAGTGATAAGATTCTTGGATGTGCTTAAGTCAGTAAAATACAGGCTTAGTTGATTGATACTATTATTTAAAGCAAATTAAATATTTGCAAAAATAATAATATAGATCTATTATTATTGACCAGTAAGTAAGAAAAAAGTTAGTAATAGCTGTCCAGACCAAAGAAGAAGCGCAAGTGAAGTATACAGTATTAATAAAGCACCCAAGTCTCTCCACAATATAATATTTATTGACAGAAGCCAGCTTTCAACCTTTCGGTCATCATCAGTGCCTGAACAATGAAAAGAATAAATCAATGACTACATCTAGTAAAAATAGAAAAAGAAAATAAATAAATAAAAAATGTCAAAAAATAAAAACTAAAAACATACAATAAGTCAACAGAATAAAAATTAAAAACAAACCGGCGAACGATGTATAAAGGTAGTAAGAGTCACTTGTTAGCTTTGACAAATCGGACTGGTGGTCTCTTTATTTTTAATTAGTTCATCTAGAGAACTGAAGACTCCCTCTCCTCTGGCGTTCAGCGATAAGGGCCCAAACAGGGCGTTATTTCTTTTAATTTCAAGAGCTTCTAAAAACGTAAGTTTCGACCCTTTCTAACTTCATGCAGCAAAGCTATTTCATGAGTGTTGTTATTCTCATGGCCTTTTCTTTAGATGATCGTAAAACGACCTGTCTCCCTTCAGGTGCTCTAATGCCCTCTCACCTATTTTCCTTCCTGATTGGCCGATGTACGATGCATCACAAACGCTACATTTCATTAAAATTACCCCACTTTTGTCTAAGTATGCGTACTATCCTTTGGCTTAGATACAATACTTCTCAAGGATCCAGAAGATTTGAAAAGCGTGTTTATATCCTTGATTTCTCAACACTCTAGCAATTTTTCTTCGGACGAGGCCAATGTAAGGTATAGTGCACCAACGAATTGAAGAAGAAGCTGGGTCAGGATTACTGTAGATTCTATTTATTATTTCCTTACGTTGCTTCTTTTCTATAATCTTGTCAACTACCCTTATTGTGTAACCATTAGCCTCGGCATACTATAAATAGTATTCCTTTCCTTATTAAAGGCTTCGGAGTCATAGGTACTCGTAGCAAACGATTAACAAGAAAATGAAATGAAGCCAACTTTTGGGACCAAGGGTGGAATGATGAGGCTGGAATAATAGGAATCTGTTGTTGTAGGCTTTCTGTATATCTCAAACGATTGGATCTCAAACTGTACGGTACTAATGGAGCGTAACTTATATTCGGCTAAAGTACAAGAGTACCTTACCTTAAAAAGATTTGTACTTGAACTAGATTGCGACCCTACTCCTAACTTTCAAACACAAGTTAAGGAAGCCCTTAAGAATACTAAACACTTTTTAAAAATGACAGAATAAAGGATAAGCTATTGCTATGAACCCTACGGCCCCTCGACTTTATGGTGCTCCAAAATACACAAGCCAGGACCTAATCTCAGTATAAGACCCGTTGTTTCGTTTTGTTCTAGCCCGGTTGAAGAACTGCCAAATTTTGTAATAAACATTTTTAGATCTAACTCACTTTTTGGCCCATGATGCAGTAAAAAATAGTTTAGATTTTATAAATTCAGTGAAAGACATTATTGTGCCACCTGATGCTTTGCTCGTTTCTTTTGATGTCTGCGATCTTTTTACTAGTATATCTCCTAAAATAGCTCTTAAGCTGATGATAGTTATACTTAGAAAGCATTCTAGTGATAAGATTAAGAACGCTGAACTAATAAGTCTTATAGAACTAGTTCTTGAGGCAGAACTATTTCCAGTTTCAGAATAAGTTTTATGAAGCTATTGGAGGCTTAGCTATGGGTAGTCCTATATCGCCCTTATGTGCCGAAGTTTATGCACTTCTTTAGCCTTGAATACGTGTTAAATCGTTAACCCCTTTGTTAAAAACATTCTCTGCTGGAAGAGGTATGTAGACGACATTTACTGCATATGGAAAGGGAGTAGAGAGGATTTAGATAGGTTTCTTGTTTATCTTAATAACTGTATGAAGCGCATTAAATTTACATGTGAGATAGAATCTGACAAACGACTTAATTTTTAGATCTCACTGTAATACGTAATGATCATATCAATCGTTTGAGGATATACAGAAAGCCTACAACAACAGATTCTATTATTCCAGCTCATCATTCCACCTTGGTCCCAAAAGTTGGCTTCATTTCATTTTCTTGTTAATCGTTTGCTACGAGTACCTATGACTCCCGAAGCCTTTAATAAGGAAAGGAATACTATTTATAGTATTGCCGAGGCTAATGGTTACACAATAAGGGTAGTTGACAAGATTATAGAAAAGAAGCAACGTAAGGAAATAATAAAATAGAATCTACAGTAATCCTGACCCAGCTTCTTCAATTCGTTGGTGCACTATACCTTACATTGGCCTTCGTCCGAAAAATTGCTAGAGTGTTGAGAAATCAAGGATATAACACCGCTTTTCAATCTTCTGGATCCTTGAGAAGTATTGTATCTAAGCCAAAGGATAGTACGCATACTCTAGACAAAAGTGGGGTATATTTAATGAAATGTAGCGTTTGTGATGCATCGTACATCGGCCAATCAGGAAGGAAAATAGGTGAGAGGGCATTAGAGCACCTGAAGGGACCGGACAGTCGGTTTTACGATCATCTAAAAGAAAAAGGCCATGAGAATAACAACACTCATGAAATAGCTTTGCTGCATGAAGTTAGAAAGGGTCCGAAACTTACGTTTTTAGAAGCTCTTGAAATTAAAAGAATAACGCCCTGTTTGGCCCTTATCGCTGAACGCCAGAGGAGAGGGAGGCTCTTCAGTTCTACTAGATGAACTAATAAAAATAAAGAGACCACCAGTCCGATTGTCAAAGCTAACAAGTGACTCCTTACTACCTTTATACATCGTTCGCCGGTTTGTTTTTAAATTTTTTATTCTGTTGACTTATTGATATGTTTTTAGTTTTTATTTTTGACATTTTTTATTTATTTATTTCTCTCTTTCGTATTTTTTTACTAGATGTAAGTCATTGATTTATTCTTTTCATTGTTCAGGCCACTGATGATGACGAAAGGTTGAAAGCTGGCTCTGTCAATAAATATTATATGTGGAGAGACTTGGGTGTTTTATAGTAATAGCTCTTAGGCCGAGAAAACTAAATCTAGGTAAGACATCCAGCCTACATATGTATAAGTTCACTTTCTAGGACTACATCGAAAAACATAGTTTTATGTCTTGAACCTAGATTTTATAATAAATATAGATATTACCTAAACATACTTAGGTTTAGGTAAAAACAATCTAAAGGGTCGTTTCAATATGTCCTACACTGGCAGGCTTCTGCCTGGAATAACTTGACTCCTAGGCTTAAAAGGATTAAAAATAAAATAAAAATAATGATTCATTATCTAGTCTGATCTTAAATCATTGGTGACGTTTTGAGTGATGGTGAAGAAGTAGGTTTTGAACCAATCTGCAGTGAACTTTGATATCGAATTGAAACGCGCATTTTTATACCATAGATAGTTCAAAATTATGCTTGCCCACTACATTTCAGTCAGTCATGCAAAGCTCATTTTTGGCTAATCTGCCAAATGATTAGCGTATTTCCTTTAAAAAATCCATTTTATGATTTTTCAGTTTTTTTGCTAGAATTATTTTCTAGTTATAAACTAATAAGATAAAGTGAAAATATATCGATAAAAAATCTCCAAAACCAAGGTTTAAACCCGGGCAACTGGGTTTATATGTCTATTGTTTTTTTTTTACTTTTACTCATCAAAACCGTAGGTATAAAGAAAAAGTATTGTTATGCAAAAAAAAATCGAAAAATCATAAAACGCGGAAAAATGATAGGTGATCGCTGAGATGCAAATACTATCTGAGGACGAGCGAAGTGAGTCCAAAGACAGGCTGCAGTATAAATTTGGCGAGTTGTATATTCTGAGGATAAGCGAAGCGATTCCGAAGTCAAAGGATGAGTGTAGCGAATCCGATGTGTTGAGAAAAGTTTCCGAGGTACACGATGTTTTAATTTTATGACAACATGTTTTTGATGTTGTTTGTTTTATGTATTATCAATATTTGCCGAGGGATCGAGGCTTTAAATAACATCCAATTCAGGAAGGCAAATGATCATGTTGAAACTTGGTATAAAAATACTGTCATGTAAAAGACGAATACGTGTGATTTGTTCATCATTTGTTCAATTTATCTGCACTAAAATAGAAAAAAATCATAAAAATTACAAGATTGTGTTGTAGATGTAGCTAAAGTTTCATAAATTAGCTTCTAAAATAAGATAAAACAATTATAAAATTACATCCTAATATTTTAAAATGATTTTGTTTGTTCTAACAAAATGCTTATATCTAAATCCCAAACATTTTCTGTATACTCAAAAATACACATCAATGTTCAACAACTTACTTAACTCTTAGGGAACTGAAAAATATTTTCAAAGTAATTACATATTGTTTCGATTGCTAGAATTATGATTAAATTTGTATCCAATACTTTCTGTGTATTAATGAAAACCTGATTTGATTAAATTGGTAAAAAATCCAATGTACTTCAAAAATAGTCTATTTTACACCTACAGGGCATTCAAGAACTCACATAAATTAACTTTTTATCTTAAATTTATTATAATACGACACACGGCTAAAATCAGTAGACAGCGTGGGAAAACAATACCCGCGCTGTCAACTGACTTTAGCCATGTNTATATAATATATATATATATATATATATATATATATATATTATATATATATTATATTATTATAAAGTTTACACTGTATATAAATAAATGTCATGTAATAAATGAAACGTAGTTTCATGAAGTTTGCAGTTAGGGACCTCAGAAACGGATTTTGGTCACACTCCGAAGTTTAACTCCCGACATGACGGCTATCCCACTAGTGATTTTTTCCTAAAAGAAATTCGCGGAAATTAAAATAAAATATACAATAAAACAAAGCTGATTAGATAATAAATGAAATTTTCTTGGTCTTGTATTTATAGGACTGCATGCGTGCCATGTTAAAAAATTAAATATAATTACTTTCTTGTTTTATGAATTTTCGAAATAAGTCCTGTGTCAATAATGATACTTAATGAAGTCATAGGAAAACAAAACTAGTCTTACTGAATATTCCTGTACCACTTTTTTAACTGTGTAGTATAAATACTCCAGAGTTACGATTAGACATTTACACTCATATAGAACTGAAACCTAATATAGTGGAAATCTCTGTTGTGGAATTTTAGTGCACAATAATTTCCCTATAACATATCTTTGTATTAATGAGGAAAATTAAAAATCAAAAAGACACGTTAACTTTATGTATAGGAAGCTGAATTAAAATTATATAGGATTATACACTAATGCCTGATTCCATGATACGATAGCAATAAGCAATAATACATAGATCTGCAATATTAAAATATTGGAAAAAGGAGTTGCACCAAAAAATTTACTACTAGACACTTGGATTAACCTCAAGTGATAATAAGGTCTTATCTCTTGACCTGATCTATCTCTGCAAAGCCTTAGGTGCCAACTTATATTCGTGCAAAAGAAACTCTTTTTCTACTCTTGTTATGTAAATAACTTTTACTTCTAGGCTACAGATAGGTTCCTACCTGCCAAGAATCGATACCATTCTTTTTTCAACTTTAAACATCGTCATCAATGACAATGAGATTGATAATAAATATTAGTATAAGTACTATAGTAAAAAAACTCGTTTACGCATAAGCGATTCAAGGTGGGGGCTAGGGGGCTTATGCTCCCCCCCCCCACACACAAATATATACTGCTTTTTATCTATAAAAACTAAAATTAAAATTTACCAAAAAGAATATGAAAAAATAAAAATATATAAAAAATTAATTAAAAACATACACAATCCAATAGATATTTTGTTTTAATATTTACAATACCTTATATTAAATACATTCAATAATCAATTTATTCTTGCTTTCAATTTATCCCATTTTTTAATTATTTATCAAATAAAGGTAATAAATAAATTAATTATTTATTAAATCATTATAATTAAGTAGGAGTATAAGCAATATAAGTTAAAAGTAATAGCAAATTAATAAGATTAATCTCATTATATATATATAATATATATATATATATATATATATATATATATATATATATATATTATATATTAAATATATATATTATATATATATTATAATAATATATATACTTAATGGGCTGAAGCCTCATCCTCTTTGATTTTTACCTAGAATCGGTTAATGCGTTTACGCCTAATAACATTAAAATATAAGTAAATAAGATCCCCTTTAAATATTCCAATTTCTCTTTATGAAAAGTATAGCCTTACTAGCATCTTAAATAGTATTAATTTAAATTTTTAACAAATTCTAAATACTTAATAAATCTCTCGGGGGAATTGAAATACATTTGATTTATATTATTTCATCATGTTGTTTTGCTTCAAGCAATTTATTATTAAGCATAAGTTCGGAATAATTTCGAATAAAATATTTAGATGGATATCAAACATGAACTGCGATGTAAATAAAAGAAATAAGTGCCGACTAAGTTTAATATAAGGTCGCAGCTAAGGTCAGATTTAACGAAATAATTGGTACGTTGAAGATAGTTCGAGATAGGGACAAAGAGAGAATTATTGGTACATAAAATATCATTGCAACATAGGATAATACCACATCCTGTCAGTCATTTCTTGAACTTGACTCGGAACAAAACAAAGCCACAAAAGCCTGGGAAATTCAAGTGACACGTAAATAATAGAAATGGATGACTTGCTCAGAAACGAACGGAATTATAGGGTGTTAGCTAGCCCTTATATTATTTTATGTAGATTATTAGGTCTGGATTATAACTCCCAGTTTCGTAAGCTTGACCTTGCTCTCCACAAGCCTTAGCCACCCACTACTTGACTTTTTTTCAAAATATATATTTTTCTAAGTTCTTCGAGAAGGGTTGTTACGTAAAGGCATTGTGTACCTGGTGAGGACCATTCTCTGGCGCACATATACTTACCCTAGAGTACTCCCTCTCTGATATTGATGACGTAGCTCGATATAAAGAAACTAAGAAGCTATATAAGACTCCGCCGGTCTTGTAATCTGACGGTTCGACAGTATACGTGCATTAGGAAGTCGCTCGCGCACAATAGGACTTCGCGGTTATATTATAAATATGTTTAAAGTAAGTAAACAATTTATTATTGCTTTTAATAGTAATTATATCACTGGAAGCTATTTCATTTTAATAAAAGTTTTAGTATTTAGCATAGATCATAACTTAAGCTAAACGTTATTTTAGAGCTAGTTTGAAGTGCTTAAAATCACAACACAACTAAATTTGTGGGTTTATGATAAAAACAGGGCAAGTTTAAAAATAGCGCCATAGAGTGGCATAAGTTCATAATTTTTTTTAATATTATAGGCAAGGAGCTCAGTTCAATAATTGGCAGATTTTTCAAACTTAAGTGTTACAAAAACAATGAGTTAGCTATCAGTGATTAAAGGCCATCAACTAAATTAAAATATTAAAGTTTTTTGTAGATGTACACTGTTAATACAAATTTATGATCTGAGCAACTTTATTTATTTTTAAAAACATACCTTCCATAGAAGATGTTTAACGATGAACACGAATGGAGTCCATCGGAAAGATACAAAAGTTAAAACAGTCTTCCAGCAGATAAAATTAGATAAACATCTGTGGAGAGACTGTTTCATCGTTCGTTTCTTCACCGTCTAGTAATAAAATAGTAAATTTATTATAACTTATTGTAACATAAAACAGTATTTCATTTTTGGTAATGTTTTACTTAATGTTCTATATACTTAATCTGAGTAGGAACAGATGTATACCTAACTGACCAATTTTGTCATGTTACAGTACGTATTGCGAAAATAAATACTATTCTAGCCGGCAGTTTATACTGATTATTGTAACCCCTCTTTCCTCTAAATATATTATAAATTGTACTATTCCCAATCAGGCATACATATTAATTTGGGAAATGCGTTATATGAAATGCTTTTCTCAAACATTTCTTCTATCCTACTCCATATTTTAGGAAATGACCTTGAAATTAACCTTTTTACAACTATACATACCCTATGTCACCCTAAAAATACGCTGTTGCATTGCCTACATGGTTTGCCTACATCA
The DNA here is from genome assembly GCA_018340805.1 of Microvelia longipes. Classification (NCBI taxonomy): domain Eukaryota; kingdom Metazoa; phylum Arthropoda; class Insecta; order Hemiptera; family Veliidae; genus Microvelia; species Microvelia longipes. Next base: position 48,621,604 of record JACMZG010000008.1, on the reverse strand, counting down.
GTTAACCAGGTGGAACATTAAACAGGATCTAATATTAAAAACTATACAAGACAAATAATTTAACAAGTTTTTCAAAAATAAATATAATAAAAATGAATTAAATTTTCTTTTAGTAGGTTGACTTCTGCGAGTTCAAATAGACCATTATTATTTTGGTTTATTCGTATAACCCAAATATGTTAAATGTGTTAGCACTTTTAGAAACCCTTTTCTCTTATAAATTTTTATTGTATCTTAGAACATCAAAATAAACTGCGACAATTATTAGAGTTGTTAGTAACCCTTAAAAAAAATTATCGGAAATTATACCAAGGTATATAAACAGAGCTGAAAACTGAAAATTTTCATCTAGTCAAATTTAAGTCGACGAACAATGTGTATCAAGTTCGAATAATAGTTTATATGGAAATAAAAAATAAATAAAAAAAATTATTTTTCTTACAAAAAAATCACAATTTATAAAAAAGAGGAACTAAGAAAAAAATAAAAGGAGAGGTTCAGGTATCTTACCGTTCTTCCACCTCTCCTGTAAATAAGTATAAGGGTAGTTTATGTCAAACAATTACTATGAAAAACAGAATTTTCGTGATATAGGTCGAAATTTGGTAATATGAGTCAAATTTAAATTTATCCGAACATATTAATAATATGAATATCAACTTTCTTAAAAAGTTTATGGTATACACTCCAACTCGTTTACCAAGATTGGTTACAAAATTAGGCTAATAGATTACACAAAAATATTGGTAAATTTGTGCTCACATGATTCCACATAAAGAGGATAGACCATTTTAAAAGTATTGGACGGACCATTATTTCACCATGTTTTAAGGAATAAATTTATACGTATTTGAAATTTTTTACTTGATATTCCTGATGTTAACTCAAATTAATTTCAACTTAAAACAACAAAAGTAAACTAAAATTATTCATCCTTAATATTTTAAAGTTTCATAAATGTTTAGACGTCTTCGAATAGAATATTCTCCTTTCCTCTTCCACACGAGATTTTTATCGATTTAATTAGTGTATAGAATTAATGATTCTCTTAATTAATAAATATATCTATTATTTGTAACTATTATCGGCCCGTTTTTTTATTTAGTTCTCCAAAGAAAAATCAGGTAATTATAAACAAATGAAACAGTCAGCTATTACATCTTTTATAGACGTCAACTGATGTAATTTTCTCATAAATTTGAATTTTCTTACATAAACTGACTGACTAAGTAGAACCTTTCGCTCGCATACTATTTATAAATTCTAAATAAAATAAAAAGAAAACTTTCAAGAGAACAATTTCTTTTCCAAGTTATACTTTCATATTCAAGTAAAATAATTTATTACTTAAAGAAGAATAATTAATTTAGAGAATGTTGTGCAAGCAAGTTACGCGTAAAATAAAAAAACTATAATTCAGAGAGAAAGGTCTTTAGATCCTCGTTTATCATATCTAGGGATGACTTAACTATCTACGTGAAATATGGACAAAGTGAAAAATGCGGAAAAGTGTTGAAAACTATAACAAATAAATTGTTTTATAATGATGAGTCAAAGCATATTACATCAAGGCATTCAGTAAATGTTTTCTATTAAACTAAGTAAAAATAAAAATACATTCTTTTATTACCAGCGGTCACCTATCTAGATGATGCTTCACTTATATGATCCATTAAATACCGTAGATATAATAGCCCTATTGAAATGAAACTTAGTATACTTATTCATTACACAAATTCAATTTTTCGACAACTCGATTTTTCGAATTTAACCATTTCTTAAAAAACGTACTTAAGTTATTCGATAAGACTTGAACTGATAATAATAATGAGATGAAACTTATTACAATATTAGATCACAAACATAACTACATCTGTGCTAAATTTTAAATCAATCAAAACATTTTTTCCGCTTATTATTTATTTTCTAACTTTTCGCTGAGTCATTGTTATCGGTTAATAAAGTAAAAAAACATTCCGGATAGCACAACATTACTCTCCAGCATGAATATACTGGGAGCTAAGATGATAACTGACACTTACTGACAGACAACTTAGTGAAAACCACTCAGGAGGTCTTAAAAACACCTAAAACTGATAATTCAGTGGAAAACTCGGATTTTTTACAAGCACAATACTTTTCCAATATTTCTAGGATAATAATGAGGAAAAGTAAATATAGTTTATAATTATTAATCTTTGTAATAATGTGTAAAAAATATATGAATCAATGTAGCACAATCCTGTACTAGTGCGTGGGTATGTACCTCTTAAATGTGTTACTTAACGTTATGCATGTTTCCTTATACAAGACAACTAGGCCGCGATGTAATTGGTTTATCTCATCAATACCGTGTAGTAGTTATGTGTAATTAATTTATATCGAGATAACAACATAATTATCGACGGGCAAGATATTAATTTATTACGTGTAGAAGATTTGGATCAATACTTTTTATTAATTATTGTTAAAGAAGTTATCCTGACTATTGTTCATAAATAATTAGGATAGCTAATATTAACTGTGCTTAATGGATGTAATCCTAGTTTAGATTGGAAAACTGCAACTTACTTTTCCTTAATTATAAGTAATTTCTATTAAGCTATTCATGTAAGAAATGTATATACTTTACATAATTCAAATAATGAAATAAAAAAGCAACATATATATATTTATATGTATGTAGGTAGGTACAAGTTGTTGTCCTGTATACCAGTGACATATTGCCACAATATTAGTAAGTTTTCATATTTATTTTTTACAGTAATTATATAAATTTATATTAAACTATATAAAAGGTGGACTCTCAACTCTAACATTTTGAACAATTAGACATAAATTAATGAAACTAGGGTACTTGTATTCTGTAAAAAGAATTTCTATTTGGTGGTGTAGTAAACTTCGGGTGTCCCATGCAACACTCAATTTTGCAAAAAAAAAGAATTCTATAACGGACTTATCTTGCGTTCTAGTGATAAATACAGGACATCTTGCTTCTTGTATATATTATTACATACTAACAGAACAAGTTAATGAACAAAAATAATTATGTTGTACTCTCTTGTTAAAATTTAATTATTATTTACATATGTATTGTATGTAACCATCTCTTTTGTATAATTTCTTAAACTTAAAGACAAATTAAAATATTTATAATTATTTTTATTATTAAGTTAATGAATAAAACTTTAAATTAAACTACACGATATGCACTATTTGAATTTCATTTAAAAATTAGTGTATTTAATTTTTATTGTTTTGAATAGGGCAGAAAATAACGATAACTTCTTTTAAATAATTTTAGTCCTTCATTTATTAGTCATAACTTATTTAAATAAGATTATAAATCTTTAACACAATGTAGTGAGCATTAAATAAATTACATACTTACTAAATTGTATTAGCATGAAATGCATAATAGATAAAATCATATCAAACTTAACTTTAGCAAAATTTAAGTCTAGAGGTCATATATTCATAATGACATTAAAAGGTCAGCTTACAAAATCATTATAAAGTTCTACACATTTCAATAAAACAAAAAAAATATGCTAAAAATCGATAAAACTGGAACTAGATCAGATCAAACTTGAAACACGTAAAAACTTTGTAATCATCTGAATTATAAAAAATATACTTGAACTGGTTTATAAAAGAAAGAAATGTCAATTGAATCAGATTTTTTATTAGTTGTAGTGTGACAAAACCGGATATTTCTTAACAAAATAAGAGTTATATATATACATGCATATGTATAAAAAAAACTTATTTTTAACCTAATTAGTTAAATTTAATACCTATATCATTTTATCAATGTATTTAGCAATATTAGCAAATAAATGTCAAAAAGTAACAAAAACTTTGTTCACAAATTTCACAACTGCAAATAAATCTTGTTTCAATTTTATTAGTTATCAAAAATATAAGGTCCATTAAGTTGTCATAAGTTGAGATCAGTAATAAAACAACAGTAAACAGGTTTAAGTAAGCTAATATTTTTCGTGCATGCTTGTTTTACTTTAATTTTCAAACCAAAATTGATATTACTTCTGGTAATTACAAAACACAACATTATACCTAATATATATTAAGTAATATAATTATTTTGTCCAATAAATATTTCCAATGTATATTAACCGCAATAATTTTATAAGGTTGTAATTTAATAAAAACTCAAACTGAAGTATATTGCAAATAAAACTTGATTGATTTAAGGAATTTAACCAAACTATTTATTTTTAAAACGTCACGCCAAAGTAGAGTTAACTGACAGGCATTTTGCCTGGCAAGACAAGTCTATAATTGAGGGTATATTAACATAAGCTGTTAGCCCATAGAATAGTAATTTAGGATACAACACAAAGAAAAGTGGGGTTTGTTCTTAAAAGTAATTCTGTTTAGTAATTAGTTTTTTTTTTTTTTAAAAAGGGTAGCATAGCAAGAGACCTAAGTCGGGAGTGGTATCCGTTTAACAGGGTTCTTACCACGAACAAATGCGTTTCGTGAAACTTTATATATACATTTATAATTCTAGACAATCCCGTAAACTCGAACTGATTTTTATGCTAAAAAAAGCAATACCAATAAATGTTAATGATTAGGTTGGAAAAAAATTTAGTAACGGAGGGAGGGGAGTGAGAGTGAGCTAATTTCTTATTAAACCCTCAAAAGCTTACTTTTATTATAACTCTAAGAATTTTAATTTTAAAATTTTTCATTCTCATATTTGCAACAGCGTATTTTCGTTGGCTCTAGCAAGTATAGACAATAGCTTATAGTTTTAAATTGCTTGATTCATATACCAAGTAACAATGACCTTTATGATCATTAATTTTAATTGATTACTTGTTAGTCTCTTATGTAATGCAATAAAGTTAATAATTTAATTTGTTTGATTTCAGTTAGGTGTTGTGTTATTAGCAGTTAGCTATGCTACTGCCTCACCACTTAGTCAAGAAGAATTAGCACAATATGTAGCACGTCAACAAACTGTAGGAATACCTAGAAGACAAGCTTATCAATTAGTTCCTCAAGCTGGACCAACCCCTACCGCACCCCAGCCAAGACAAATCAAACAATACCAGCCTGCCCCACAGTACCAAGCCGCCCCTCAACCCCAGTACCAATACCAGCAAGAAGAACCTCAGCAGTACTACCAGCCTCAGCCACAGTACGCCCAACAGGGTAAAGCTAGGCCTGGACCTAGACCTCTTTTGAAAGGACCTGGACAAGAACCAGAAGAAGACTACGATGTAAGTAACAATTTATTTTTAAGAGGAAAAAAAATAATTTAAATAATGAAACTGACTAGGTCAGAATAAATTGTATGAAATAGACCGTCGAGAGAAAGGAGATTTATCTATAGGTATCTGGGTGTAGATTAATGTCTGCAAGAGCCCTAACCATGTATAATTTATGGCTGCATATTCAATGCTTTAGTTACATGACACTAACAAAACAATAAAAACGATTAAAAGAAATAACACATTTTTATATCACCAAATATTAAAAAAAAAAAACAGATATACAAAATAATTCGTTATTTAATTTTGTCAATAATTATTATTTAAACAACACTTACTTCGCGCTAGTTTAACGAATTCTATTATTTTTTTATAGTAAAAAAATAGTAGAAGACGTATCGTTTTATTTTATGGCTGAAGGCTGTAAAATTGAATTAAGTAATAATAGTAAAGTAATAATTACATGCACTGACAATTTTGAGGCTTAAAGATGGCGTTTTAAAGTTACTTTACGGCCACCATAAAATAGTTTTATTGACATCATAGTTAGTTTATAAAATAGAATAGTTACATTGGTTTAAATTCGATAACAACAAAGAACATTTTATTCATTGCATTTAACAGTTATAAACACGAGAGTAAATAAAAACGAATGTAATTAAGTAAGGCAAAACTCGTGACCATCAGATATTTCATAAAAATCGACGTCGGTTAAAAGTTAAGAGGTATTATCAAGGCGCATATATACATACACTCCTTGGTATTATAGCTAATAATAATGACTTTTAAAGAAATAAACCGATTATAGAAAAGTCAAAAGGCTTGTAGGGCAAGCTTTGAAGTAAAAGACATAGAATATACGATGTGTCCTTGAACCAGTTTTCTCAGCGTATCTGAGTTCAATACTTCTTTATTATGTCATACTCGGTAGGCTAACAACTTAGCCTGGACCTTTCGCTAACTAACCCAGTCCAATAAACATATGATAATAGTATAAAATAGATATAAATACCTTACGTAAAAAAAATGCGAAGGAAAATTCCGAATGTGTGTTGGTCTTCCGGTGCAGTGAATGGGTGCAAAAGTGAAAGTAAAACGGCCAAGAGTTACATCATCTTGGACCTCAATTATTACGTCTCAGAAACAAAACCCCCCGGCCACACAGAAACACCGCATTTAACGTATGCTTTAATTATTCTAAAAGACCGCAAAAAAATCAAGTAGGATAAAATAACACGTAAGATCACATCAACACTATTTATTACGTCTTCGAATATTTAAACAAAAACTTGTTCATAGGATATAACAGTTTAAAGTTAATTAATTATACATAATTAAAAACGAAAAGTATAAAAATTACGTAGTTAGGGATTTCATTAAAAACAAATTAACACATGTCCCATGTATAATGAAGTTATCCAAATAACTGAGCATAAAAAAATAAAGTGGCAAAACTGTAAAAAAATATTAAACTAAAGGAAGATATTTAGGACTTAATTTTATTAGGAATTACCATTCAGATTTCTACAAACAAAGGATGATTTTATTATTATCAAAAAGTCAGTAAAGAACGATTTTATTGCTAAGGGCGATAAAACCAATACTTTACGTCCACTGACTGTAACCTTTACTTTACACCCGGCACAAAAATAAAAAAGTGCAAATATAATAAAATAAAGTACAATATTTTTCCTCATTTATACCGTAGGTATATAAGAAAAGTATTTTTTTACAAAAATCAGTCTACCGCTGTAGATGTGCTATTTGCAAAATATATTTATGACGTCATTAACCCCCAATAATGAGTCAGTTAAAATTTCGATAAATCATAAAACGCGGAACATTTGCGATCAGATTGAAATTCGGCACGCACGTAGCCATGTATAAGACTAATATATGTGCCAAGCTTCATCTTATTATCAGCATTAGTTCAATATTTATCAAATGACTTGTGTACGTGTTTTAAAAAATTGTTAGAAATAGGAAATCAATCCAATTGAGTAGAATTTTAGTACAAGTGCAAACGTTTACGTAATAAATAGGTATATTAAATTTCGTAGCAATACACGTGTATCTATGATTTTTGTTGGATCATAAAGTTAAGCAGCATTAAGCTTGTTCAGTGCTGTATGGGTGACCGCTGAGAATGAAAAGGATGCATTTACTATCTGAGTAAGAACGAAGCGAGTCCGAAGACACGCTGCAGTATAAATTTGGCGAATTGTAAATTCTGAGGACAATCAAAGCAAGTCTGAAGCAGGGAGGAAAATTAAAAAAAATACTATAGTTTTAGACTTTAACGAATTTTATTCCAATTTAAAAAAAAAATAAATCATTTGATAAAAATATAAATAATGCTGATAATGAGGACGAAACTTGGCACACATGTTGGCCATATATATATACATATGATTAAATGTGTGCTAAAGCTCAATTCAATCAAGTAATTTTTACGTTTTTTAAGAATTTTCTAAAATGTTGCTGTCTTTAATCCCTATTATTGAGATCATAATAATAATTTTCCGGATACAACTGGACCTAAAGATTGATTTTTTTGTACCAAGTTTCTAGTCTTTAACATTAATACACTGGGAGCTACGATGATAACAGGCACACACAGACAGACAACATAATGAAAATCACTCAGGAGATTTCAAAAACATCTGAAACGGATAATTCAAGTGAAATCTCGGTTTCGCATTTTTGTAAACAAAATACTTTTTCTATTTTACCAATGGAATAAATGAGGTAAAGTAAAAAACATGATCCTTATTTCTTCCCCGCAACACTTAAAAACAACATTTTACAGATTGAAAAACAAAACATTAATAAAAAAAGCATGGGAGCTAAAAAATAATAAAACATTTACCATTACCCTGTATATGTATTTACCCTCATTGCTGCTAAATATTAGGGACAAGAGTAAAGTCAGGTGATATGGGTAAGCTAAAGGATGCAAGGTAAATGTTTATTTTCAAGTTAAATGCTAACTACTCTGTAATATCTTTAGTTGTTTTCAATAATCGAGAGAAAAAATAAGGGACCAGAGTAAAATAAATTATTTAGTTATACTCAATCTTTAATAAATTAGAATAAGGTCAAAATATATCCTTCGTCTTTGACAAACAACCGGCGAATAAGCATCTAAAGAAGTATCGATAAATCAAAACATCAGTTATTTACTTAAGTATGTTGTTTAAACAAAAAACTATTTGCTTAATTATACAGCAATATTATTAATGAAATAGCAAAAATCAGGAAATAAAAATTACAAGTATGGTGTTGGTCTAAATTATGAGTGGTTTTAGCCTCAGCTGAAAGCAATTTTTTTGAGCTATTAACTATAATATAAGAAGGAAACTCAACGTTATTTACTAAAAATTTCAGAAAAAATAGCACATAAGAAAATTTTTATAACTATGAAATTAATTATTTTGAATAGAAGCAAAAGCCTCTTTTTTATTCTCTACACTGTGTATAAATAAAACAAATTATTTATTAAAAATAACAACTGAAGCATGTCTTCTTTTGAAACAAATATTAGGAAAAAAAATAAAGAAAAAGAAAAAAAGACTTTTAAGGTATAGCAAAATCTCCTTTGACTAATTGATTAATCATTTAAGCCTTCTAATTTAGTTGGTAACAAAACAATTATTGCTCTAAAAATAAAATTAGCCAAGTAGAATAAGGAAATATTTTAATATATAGACTTAATAAAAAAATATAACCTAATTCAAAAATAAATAGTACTAATAGAAGTTCTGTTTTCATCCCCCATGCATATTTTCAGTAATAACTAAAATAACATCCAAAGCCTCTAATAGAGCTTAATCCTACTGAATTTATTGTTTATTAACATTATATTAAGCCAAAGGTACCTATGAGGAATCATGGAAAAAATGCATTATTAAATAATCGATAAAATCAAGATAATAACTTAATTAGTTCTGTCTAATTGTAAAATCACATTTTAATACTAATATGAGTTATTTGTAGTCACATAAAGTAGTTATAACATTGATTATTTTTTTCAAGTTCAGGCATAAGAACGACAAGATGTTACTACTTAATTTTAATCAAAGATTATGTAGTATTCCACATTATGTGGTATACTACATAATCTTTGATTTTAATAATGTTTTATTTTAACATAAATATTTTAACATTTTTAACCCCAGTTTCTGACCCAATCTTTAATCAGTCCCAAAAAATTAGCCAACCAAGTCAAAATTATAGTGGAATACAGACAGACAAGGTTTGTAAAACATGTAAGTAAAGCTCAACATCACTTGAAGCTTAACATGTACATGAAAGACAAGCTGGTGAGCAGCCACATCACAATTTATGTTTGCCAAATTTAAATAAAAAATTGAAAATTAAGTATTTTTAATATTCTGAAAATTCTCAGTAAGCCCTTATCTACAAAGCAATTTTAGTACTTTTTTAAATAATTGCACTACCTATTTATTTTAAATTAAAAAATATACAAATATAACTGGAAAATAAAACTTGTTTTAGATATTTGTTAAAATCAAATTTTATTATCTTTCTATTTGTCTAATATTGCATAATATCATAACAGTATTATTAAAAAATCAAGTTGGTAATACATTGGATCAAACCAACACTTCCACAGATAACAAAAACCCAACCTATGTAGTCAAGCAGGGCTCCTCAATAACAATAGTCAATATTATATAGACAGTAATTTAACTATAAAATCATAATGTATAGACTTTAGTAGTTTCATTGTTAATGTTTTAGCCCAATCCAGCTTACCAGTTTGGCTTTGACATCAAGGATGATGAATTCACTAACTACCAACACAGAAACGAACAGAGAGAAGGAAACAAGATCTCAGGAAGTTACAGTGTTGTAGATTCTGATGGTTACATCAGAACAGTCAAATACACAGCTGATCCTCTAGAGGTAAAAACCTTTGTTCTTTGATAAAATGATCCACAGAAAGCTGCCAAGATTAGTCATAACAGTGAATATTGAGTTATAGCGTAAACAGGTACAATAAAGCAGTTATCAAATATTTGTCATGCTAAAAGACACATAAGAATGAATATTCTATTCAATATGTAATTAATTGGTGTAAAAATTTGTACACCTCAAAAATCTGCAGAAATTTGAATTTAAACATAATTTTATACATCAGCATGAAATCTAAAAATAGAATTATTATTCCTTAAGAATTTCAAAAATAAGTAAACCATTTTTAATTAAATTAGAAATAATTTAATTTATTAAACAAATTGAAATTATCCGACTCCATTTAGTTTTAAAATTTTATATTATCTTTTTTTGACACAGGGTTTCAAAGCTGATGTCGTCAGAGAGCCTACTGACATCAAAGTAAAAATTCCAGTTCCTACTCAATTAGTTCCCCAGCAATACCAATTGCAGCCTTCTCTTAGAAAGCAACAAGCTCAGCAATACTTACAGGTAAAGAAACTATAATTTAAAAAATAAATAAATATATTAGTAATACGGCAAATTTTTTAATAATTTCAATGGAATATATAATATAAGTAATAATATTTTAATCAATTTCGTTAAAATCGATAAAATATATCTTTTTTAATAAGAAACTAAAAGTGATTATTCAAAAGTTCATACTTTTAGATAATTGCATATAAAATAAAAACTAAACAACTTAATTGAGAAGTGAAATCAATTTAATTATTAGTATATATCCTAAATATTATATACTTATTTTTCCAATAATATAGATAGCCCAATTTAACTATAAATATTAAGTATTCTGTAGAACCAAAGTTTATTCCTTTATTAAACCTTATTATTGGTTCCAAACAAAAATTATAGACATATTTAACTAACACTTATGTAGTTTTCATTTGATCATATGACTAAAGTAATAATTGAATTATATAGATAAGCATACTTTGAGAAATAAATGTTTGAACCACTTAGTTAAGACAATAAGCAGAAACGCCAACTTAAAGTAATGGACCCATAATAATCAAACTATTTTAGGATCCTTTCCAGTTGTTACAAGTAACTATTTAAATAAATAATGGTTAAGAGAGCTTGCTGTTGATACATTACATTCACTAAGTTACGAATAAGGATATACTAATAGTTAGATAAAAATCAATACCCTTTCACTTTACAATAGTTTACAAAATAACTCTTACTTCCCTCTAGCACAGTTCAGTGATCATGCTTAATCAAGTTTAAGTGAAGTTTGGTATAAAATTACAGCATTTTATCTTAAGAAAATCTTCCATAGATTATAGCGAGCAAATTTAAAAGTAACATAAAAACAAAAATAAATTATTGAAATATTAAAAATTAAAATAAATTTCTATTATTAATTTAATAAATTTTAACGGCAGAAAAAATCTCAACATCACTTCCTATGTTTTATATTTTTAATTTATATAAATAAATAAAAAATCTATAAAAACTAGAAAAAGAATATGAAAAAATCCACAAGTTAAGTGCTTCTGTCAGCTTCTACAATGAAATCTTTGAATTACCCAAATATTCAATAAAAGAAAAATTTTAACTAATTTCTAATTAATTATAGAGGCTTAGTTCTCTAGAGTAGCCTTGAATAGGCAAGGCATTTTAAAATAAAATCATGTCCATTAAAATTAATAATTATTTTTGTTCCAGGCTTCTGCCCCCATTGACGGCAGACAACAATACTCACAAGGACAAGTATACCAAGCTGCTCAACCAAAACCAGTAGCTTATGCTGCTCCTCAAACCAGATATCAACCTAAATCTTATCAACCAGAACAAGGCCCAGTAGTATACCAGCCTTATCAACAATAAAACTTTAAAATCTCACAGTTGGTCATATCCATTATATGGAAAAAGAAAACAACCAACTTTGCCTTAATGTAGACCCAAGCTATATGATACTCATATAGCTAAGACTGCTACAACATAAAGACTGGACTTATGTCCTTAAATTTAGTGTAAGAAAAAAATAAAAACTCTAAATTAATTTTTAAGTGTTAAATAAATTCGTTAATATTATAATTTGTTGTTTATTTTCCTATTTTATGGTAGTGACTACGGTTTAATTTGAAAAGCTTTATTATTCCCTAAAGCAATCAGGGTAAGGACAACCAGAATTGTAAATCAGCAGATGAAGTTTAACGAAAAAAAGGATAGGATATTATACCTATTACTATAGTTTGGATTTAATTAAATTTACAAACAAGCTGCTAAATGCAGAACTAAAATTACAGCATTTTATCTTCAGTATTTTATCTTCCTCACTTAAATATCATAAGCACATTGGTAACTACAAATTTGGCTGAGGCATGTTTGGACTCAGAAGAAAGACCTAAAATTAGCAATAGAAATAATAAATAGCAAAACATATAAATTATTTCTATAAATGTATGGCTTTTTACTATAATCATGATCTTCAGCAGTATCTTCAGAGTCATGCTGCTGACTTCGCTCAAAATCTTATCTTCTTTTCCTCAGAGGTCTTAATTGTTGTACTAAGTTTAGTCTAAGTTGGCTGAGCTATTCAGCTTGAATTAAGTTAAGCAAAGTGTACGTACAGTCACACTTATTTTTAATAGTTAAGATCTGCAGGGGCTGAATATAAACAGTCGGTGAAATAAGTGGGTGTCATATTCTTTCTAATTTGCAAATCACTGTTCGTTGATAACAGGATGTTGATTCAAGGCTCTCATGGAAAGAAGTTGTTTTCATCTATAATTGTATTTATAAATCTTTTACTGATTTATTGAAATACTATTATTTGATAATAAATAACATTAACACTCATAATTTAAAATGTGTTACAATAAAAACATGAGAAAGTTATTTTCCTACGTAACAAATTATTTTGATCACTGTTTAGCTACAAGGTCATAGCAAGTGTGACCAACCTTAAACTTTGCAAATATAGCAATGATTGCTCTCCAATAATCAAGATAGGGAAGCAACAAAAAGTATATGAAAAATATTAACATTTAAATTTATGCAATTATACTAAATAATGTGTTATATCAGGGTGTCCCTGGATGGACTTAATGATACTTGTAAATGACAAAAAATTTGTTTTTCAAAAAAAGTCATTCTTGATAAAAGCTCCTGCATTTTTTTCAAACAAAGATTCATCATATTTTTATTTTCAACCATTAGTCTCAATAACTGAAATTTTTGAAAAATGAACAAACAGTAAAGTAGGCTTAATTTTGACCTTTTGAAAAAAAATATCCTTCATAAAATTCTTCGACTGTCCCCTGAGACAGTTTTTCCACATTAAAATTAAAATTTTCATAATTTACCCCTTCTCCTTCCACTTTTTTCTGTTATTTTGAAACATCTCAGTTAGTGTTGCTAAAATCAAAGTTTACAATACTAACATGTACCACTATTTATTAAAAGGAGAACTTTTCAAAATCAAGTTTTTCATTTTACTTTAAGTCCCTATCTTTAAAGTGATGTGTCATTTATCCAGATTGAACAACTTTTAAAATATCCAAATTTGAAAGTGAAAGGTGTAAATTATGAAAATTTTAATTTTTTATGGAAAAATTGTCTCAAAATAATTTTGACTAAATTAAGTCAAAATTAAGCCTACATTAAATTTTTTAGTTTATATATATAAATATATTTAAAAAATAATTATATAATATATTCATAACATCAGAATCAAAGGGGCCAAATACTTTAAGGTATTTAAAAGTATCAATTTGTTATTGTTACCTGAATCTAGGTTCTTTAAAGTCCCTATTTATTTAACCTGGAGTTTTAAGGGCCCCACACAGAAGACTAGGGTAAAAAAGGGCCTAAGTATCCTCAATCAGGGCCCCAGATATTTGTTTTTTAAGTAATTAGAAATATTTTCTACATTTTAGATCTTTATGGCCCCAATTCATTATACCTTAACATTTAAGGGTCCCATACAATGACTAGAGCAAATGATGGCCCTGAACATATTTGATCAGGGCCTAAAAGGCCTTAATATTGAAGTTTTTAAGTACATAAATATTCTCACTTAGCTACCAAAATCTAGGTTCTTTAAGGCCCCTATATTTTATACATGGACCACGATTGATTTCATGAAATCATATCTAATGAATCACACCTCCGTAATTATTAATACAATTAATTCAGCTCCTCAGAACCAAAATACAGGGGTGCCCCATATTTTGGTCCCTTATATTACCAATCTACCTGCTTTCTTAAAAAGAGTCTGTCCCACTTACAATGTTATTCTAAACTGTTAGAGCTAAAACAGCTGAGCAACTAGAATAATTTCGAAACATAAATTAGTTATTAATGATTCCAAAAGCTTTCATGTGATCTTTAATACTCTTAAAATGACCAGATCTTTTAAAGTTATTATTAATTCTTTAAGGACACCTAAGATTGAAAGTAAGTTGTTCGCTAATAATTATCTTGTCAGTAATATTTCTAGTCTTTCGAGTTCTAGTCTTTGCAAGTTATCTTGTAAACTCCACTTTCCACATAACCAACAGAAAGTAATGATGGTAGCTGATTTTTCAACTTGCGGTAAATACAAATTCTTTAATCTTCCCAAGTCCTAAAAATTCTTACTAGAAAATAAGTTTTTTTAAAAGAGTATTAAATAAAAAATCATTTTACAATATCCAAGTCTGTTATATTTAATTTGTTATTACTAGAATATGCATTTTTTAGTTAGTAAAGACAATTATTTGCTTGACAACATTTTAGATAAATAAGTTATCTGTTTTTATATTGTTATATTGTTGAAATGTTACATCTAAATGTATATTTAGCCATGTAATAAAGAATTTATTGAAGAATCTATATAACAAATATACTATTACAATGGCGTCCACAGGGGGCCGCGCTCTTCTGGTTTTCCTCGAAAAAAACCAGAAATGATAGATTGACCCGGACTGCAAATTATCCTTAATAAATTATTTCATTTAAAAAAAATGAAAAATAATAAGACTAAAAATGCGTTACATCTGGAACTCACATCAAAAGAATACATCAAATACGGTCAATTATCAACAGGCTCACTTCGCTGGCTGGATATTATAGAATAATAATTTAATAATTAAACAAGGATAGCTTGTCTCTTAAAAAATAATGAAGGCTCGCTTTGCTTGCAATGAGGAAACAAGGCTCGCTTCCCAAGCAAAGGGCACAAAAAGGCTCAAATCATATTAGCTTCCTTAAATAGGGCTTGCTTCACTCACAGGAATGCTATAATTACATGCATGGATCACATGGATATAGAAAAAGGGACTCACTTCGCTTACTATATTGCTATAAGTATGTATGTCAAAATTTATGAAAAAAGGGTTGCCTTACTCGCAAAATGTCTCAAGTATAAAGTTAGGTACATTAAAGAGGACTTGCTAAATTGCTAATAATATTTATGAAACTATATGGTTTCAAAGTAATAAAGGTTCAAAGCTCACTAGATTACTACAAGTATACATACAACTAAGGCTTGCTTTTGATATCATTAGTTGTTTTGATGGAGCTTTTGTAGTATAGACTCACCATGATGTTTAATAAAAAAAAATATTTGTCAATTATAAAAACATTTTTTTATACTATTGTCAACCACAATAGTATAAAAAAAAGTATAACTGTCAGGTTTAACAATTATTACAACAAACTTTCATTATAATTAAAGTTACAATTATTATTTTTATTAGTTATATTAACAATTATTATAACAAACATTAATTATATTTATAACAAGCCGGTCAGTTATAATTTTTTTTATAATATTGTGGTTAACAATAAATCTATTTTTTAATTCTAGTGTGTTTTTTTTTATTAAACATCATGGTTTTGCTAAAATATAAAATTAGGATCATTAAATAGGGCTCACTTCTTTTGCTATATTGCAATAAATATTTACGTGAATATATAAAGAGACTAGCTTCGCTTGCTAGATTGCTATAAGTATATATGTCAATACATGCATGCACAATGGCTCGATGCTAGCAAAATTGCTAAATATAAAATTAGGTACATCAAACAAAATTGGCTTGCTGTGCTTCCTAGATTGCTATAAATATATGAATGTATGAGTAAAGGCTATGCAAATATATATAGTTCTAAAGAAATAAAGGTCCTAATAAAGCCCCTATTTTTGTAGAGCCTCACTTCACTAGCTAGATTGCCATAAATATATATGAAAACATATTCAATAAGGCCTAGTGCGCTCGCAAAATTGCTAAAATATAATTTTAGGTACATTAAAAAGGGCTTGCTTCGCTCGCTATATTGCTGTGAACGTCATAAAAAGGTTTGCATCGCTCAAAATGAGCGATACAGAGTGATTTTATGTATATTAAAAATGGCTCGCTTTGCTCGCTGGAATGTCAGAAAAGAAAATCACGCACACAAGATTGCTTAAGTATAAAAAATAATTGCTAAGTATATAAAATATGTTAAAAGAAGGATGATTTGCTAGCTATATTGTTAAAATTAAAAGTTATGTATAGTAATAGAGGCTCTTTTATAATTCTCCCAAGCAAAGCATCACTTGCTAGGTTGATAAAACCCTTTTTTAATATGTTTGAAGGAACTTGTTTCGCTCGTTAGAGGTCTAAATTAATTTAAATATATGAAATAAAATATTACATAATTTTCGTCAATACATTAACGTTTAGTTTATAAAAGTGGTTTGCTGGATTCCTATCTCTGACTATTCAAGGTCAAAGGATTCTGAAAATTAAACTTTTTTACTGTCCTTTGCAGTTTTGACCCTCCCTGGCAAAAATTCACGCAAAAAATGGACGCCTTTATACTATTATACATTTTTATAGTACATAATTAAGGATTCATATAAATATTTAGAACAACCATCCACAAATTCAATTTGTATATTCCCTCCCAAGAAACATTATCCCTCTCCCTAATTATCTATTAATGAAATATTAACTGGTGCTGCACTGAAACTTTAAATTAAGATATCTGTACAACAGCTGGGAGATCTTGAACTAATTAATCGACTATAAAAAAATTATTACCAATAAACTGCTGCACAGTAATCATTTGAGTCGAGTACAGCACAGAAAATTGTTAAATCCTTCCCCTACCCACTGATTAGTATATATTCCTCTATGTCCCTACCCAATTCGTTGAAACATAGACAATATATTAGCAGGATCTGATTATGCATATAATGCTAATATAAGGATGATAGGATATGCTTCCAAAACAGAAAATAAAATGGGAAGCCACTATTATCCAATTTTAACTTCAATACAAAAAATCAAAAAAGTTTAAAATATATATTAAAACAAATTGGAAACAATATAATAATAAATTTATAAAAATATTCTTACAACTAATATTCACACTATTTTCCAAACTTCTTCAAAAGCAGAACAAAATTTTGCACAAGCAAGTGCAGCAGAGAGGGGGTAGTTGCTGATAGAGATAGTTTCTTCAGCATAATCTGGCACTGCCTAAAAAAATTTAAGAAAACCTATAGATAACAATATATCATGAAAAAGTAACAAAAGACAGATTACATTATTTGAATTGTTGAATTTTATTCACATTGGTTCAGAAATAAAAAGTAACAAAATATCAAGGGATTTTTTTTATAATTCTTATGGAAAGGAGTTGTTTGGGTAATCTGCCATTTATCGTTATATATTTTACTTTTTAGCGAATTATAAGGTTAGGGTCATGGAGGAGAACCTTGAACTTGGTAATGTCCTGAACCCTATTGTTTGTGAAATATGTGTAATGTCATTAACCCACAATAATGATCCCACAAACATTTCAAAAAATCACAAATCTTCATTAAGTGTTTACATTGGGCTGAAATTTTTTACACATCCACTAGTATGTATGGTTCACAAAAATACAAAATTGGTAAAAAAATGTAGAAATATTTGTTGATCGGTTTGAGATATGGCCAACATATGTGCCAAGTTTCATCTCATTATCAGCATTAGTCCATTTTTTATCAAATGACTCAAATAAGTTTTATAAAAAATTGTATTGGGTTGAAATTTGTTACAAGTGTATTACTTGATGTAAGTTTTGTTTCAATAAGTATATCAACAGTTTTTATTGAATTATAAAAGTTAAGGAGCATTAAGCGAGGTAGATAGGAGACTGCATGGAATAAAACTAAAGCATTTATTGTCTGAGGAAGAGCAAAGCTTGACAAAAGTCGTGCAGCAGTATGTCAGGTAATTTATATATTCTGAGTACAAGCAGTTAGTAAGTCCAAAGTAGTTAGGATGAGCGTAGCAAATTCAATACATGGAAAAGTTCCGAGGTACCTAGTACCTGATTTTTGTATTTACTATTAGTCTTGACTTATTTTGTTTGTTATGTAGGCACTGATATGACTGTTGAAAGCTGGCTTTGTTATTAGTTGATTGTAATGAGTAGAGAGTTGAAAACTGGTTTAGTTTTATTTCTGCTTAGTTCCAGACATGTCAGCATTTCAATTAATTCGGCCAATAAAACTGTCATACTGATACAGTAAATGGAAAGATTTTGGAGCCTAGAATGGTTTACAATCCAGGGGTTGCTCTGATTAAAGCATTGATTAGCATTGTAAAGTCTGCATTTATGAAAATTTATATTAATGTAAAGTCTGCATTTATGAAAAGTTATATTAAAGTCCTTTAAGAGCTAATCAGGGGAACTTTGGAAGGCTTTAAGTTAAATACAGGGGGTATAGTATATTCATACAAAGCATTTGACATTTAATATTGATCCAGAAATTCTGTGGTCTCAAATCTTTTAATCATATTGAAATAGCAATAAAAACTTATAGAGCTTATTTATAAACTCTACCTGTCCATGAGCCATGGCACCTATTACAACAGCTATTGGTTCATTTTCTGGAACTATTTCCCTGGGGTTAATAACTTTCTTAGCAGAGAATGAGGTAGCTATCTTTTTGCAACCAACAGGCAAATGATTTGTCACTGGATTCTTGATTACTTTCAGTAGCTTCATAGAACCTTCAGATGCTCTAACACTGAATTTATGTAACAACTGAACTGAAAAAAATAATAAAGAATAAGCTAAAGCAAGATGATGAAAGAAAGACACTCATTATTGAAATTATTTTATGAAAACATTCTAGTAAGAAATAAAAACTGTTTATACCTACCTAAAATCTGAAAATATTTAAAATTCAGTTTATTCATTAGATCAGTTTGGATCAATGTCCAGATCTCAGATAAACTCCTCTAACTTTGAGTCATTTTGAAACACACATAAGATAAGGTACACCAAACACTACTATATTCTTTCATTTATTTCAATTAATGGAATTTAGGTAATCTCACTAAACTTATGTAAGCTAGGAAATAAACTAAAAGCTACCTTCCGGGCAATCTACTTGCATTGAAAAAGAGAAGGGATTATAAATATTATGGTAAGCTTATTTTAATTATAATCCTAAGGAAATAAAATATTGCATAATATACAGTATAGCTTTAGACTAGACGTTACAGCGAGCCATTTGGTTACAATTCTAGTATGTATAATTACTGTATAGGTAGGTATTTGAGTATAGCTAGTGAGAGAGGTGGGGAGTAATATTCTCGAGTCTCCAGCAACCGACGAGGTGGAGGGACTGGGATTTTATAACTATATTCCTATCTCACTGCGAACTGAAACAACTAATATAAGTGTTAACCAAATGGCTCTCTACAACATCTAGTTAGCTTTAGGTCTGGTATGAGTACATCACTTGATGGATTGTACTCACAGAAAATATTTAAAACATTTTGGAGCAAATGAAACTGCTTCAATAAGGTTATTTGACTTATCTAAAAATTTTGACCTCGTCATTCCTCATATTTTACAAGAGAAACTCGATTACTACTTGAGTTACCTTTACTAACTCCATAAATTTAGTCTCATGCTTATAGAAGAATACTTAACAGGTTGGTTCCAGTTTGTCGATTATAATGGATGTGTTTCTATTGTGATATGATACAAATTTTAAAGGGAGATAAAAAAGGTTCTGGTCTAGGTCCAATCTTATTTTTACTCTATATCAATGACCTTGCATTAGCCATAAAGTCAGCAATTGTCATATGAGTCTTTTTGCAGATGACAACAACCCTAATTCTGCCATTTCAAAAAAAGATACTGAGTTATTACTAATTAGGATATCAGCTTAAATAGCTGATTAGTGTGTAGCCAATGGTTTAGTCCTTAAGATGGACAAAAAACAAGTTTTAACTTTCTCTCATATTATATCACCAAGCAGAAATTCAGTGAAGTTTTAGGGAATTCAGATTAAGAACAGACTTTCATGGAATTGTCATACAGATATGGTGGCCTCTAAACTTTGAAGCTGTTTGTTTATGCTGCGAAGACTTTCTTTCAGTACTTCATATGAAGTTATGCGTGGTGCATATTTCAGTTGTTTCTATGAGTAACTCATTATTAAAATTAATTAATTTTGCCACACATGTGTGCAATTCAGACCATGGTGATAGATTATTTTTATACTACAGAAAAATCTGTAAGAATTATTTTCAATTTAGGAAGCTAAGATATTTGTAAGTCTTACTTTCAGAAACTAGGCAGTTTAACTCTCCCTTCTGTTTATAACAATTTGCTATATGCTTATTCTATTAAGAACTCTATGACAAAAAGAAGTGAATTTCATATCTACAATACTAGACAGAATAATCTAGTATACAGTAGATTGCAGTATGCAGTATTGTTGCCTCAATACTGCAAAGAGATTTTCTACTACTAAAGAGAGTCATAGATTTTTTAATTCTCTACCTGATCACGGACCTCATTAAATTTTAAAAAATTTAAAAATACTCTGAAAAGATTTATTAATAGATGTCGAGCTGTTCTCCATTTCAGATTTTATAAATTTAGTTTCATATTAATGCTATTATGTAATAAATTGTACACATTTTTTTGTAGTTGATGGATGTATTGCCATATTGTGGTTTTTCCAAAAACTTATTTTGTATTTTGATAAACGATAGCATGTCATAAATTATCAAATGCTCATGGTCAGTAGAACAGTCAGAGTAACTATTATTTTTCTGTTCAAGAACTTTTTAACAAATTTACAGCAAATATTAGTACAAATAATGTAATAAAACAATTTTAATTTGAAAAGGAAATTAAAATTAACAATTATTGAAAAATTAAAATAAAGGCAAGAAAAATGTGATACAACTATCAAAAAATATTAACTAAATTTCAAAAATTATTAACTATAATAATTGATTCTTTGAGGTCAAGTAAATGCTACAGCAAGATAATTTTCAGCAAAACTATGTAACGCATATATTAGGTTGCCTAGTTGCAACCTAATATTAGTAGAGATAATATGACACATATTAGATTTATTGATAAAAACAAAGAAATATAACAATAGCAATTACCCATGAGGCCTGCAAATCTTTTGAATGTCCTAGGTATCCTTGTTTGAGGATTAACTTCAATCAATACATTGTTTTCAGTGTGAACATAAACCTGCAATAATAAGTTATTTACAGAAACATTTCAAAATAAGTCCATCAAAAATAAATTAAACATTCAACAAACTTTTTTTCTATACAATGTTAATAGTTAAAATAGGAAACTGAATATTTGATAAAATTAAACATTCTATAACACCATAACCAACTAAGTAACAAATAAATAAAATTTGTACTCATCATTTCTAAAATGATTAATATTTCTAGTATTAGGCACAATGATAATATAGTTTTATTCATCATTCAATTACTGTCACAAAGTTAAAGAATATTAATTATTGTTTTAACATTTAATTAAACAGAAATAATATTTGATTACAAGCATAGTACTTCTTGCAGGTATTTTATTAAAATTATTTGGATTTCATTTTAACACATGCTACATAATTACCCAAAGCTACACAGTTTCCAAATCTCGTACATTAAAACCCTCTGTTTATCTCATTAGCTCATATTTTTTTTGGATTATTTGCTACGTTCATAAAAGACAAAGAGTGCTTTGATGTTCTAATTAAATCTTAATATCTAGATCTCTCAAAAAACAACAGGTATGGTAGATGCCTTTATGGGTAAAAACAGTTCAAACTGATGTTAAGAGTAGGTTAATATTACATATTAAAATATTAGAGAGGTATGGCTCTCTAATAGGTTATAATAATAAGTTAAATTGGACTCAATAAAAAAACTAAATTAATGTAATAATAGCAAATTTTCAAAGGAAAAATAAGCTTATGAGGTTGGGGTCACAGTATGGGGTATGAGTGGGGGGGGGATTTTTTGGAAGGGGGCTAACTGATCAAGAATTTATACATACGTGTGTGTGTGTATGTATGTATGAGATTTTTGTGTCCTAGACGTTTCTATGGGACATAGACACAACGATAACTTTTTGAAATTGGTACAATAACCAACCATGTTAATGTCCCAAAAGCTTTAACTTTGGTTGTAGTTATCCAATTTTGATGATTAAACACTCCTTTACAGAACATCTGGGTTAAAAATTTTTCTTTTCATGTTTTGCACACAATCCACAGGGAACCACTTATTTTAAGAAAACTGAAATTTGTGCGATTTTATAAAATTTTAAGCATGTCTTGGCAGACCATGTTTTTTTCATAATTTAAGGTATATTTTCAGAAAAAATTAGTTTGAAGTAGAACAAAATGAGTCACATTTTTTCAGGTCCGGCTTTAGACTATATTGTTTATTACATATGTGTGATTTAAGATGAGGTTGTGTGATGTCATTAACCCACAAAATGACCCCACAAACATTTTAAAAAAATCACAAATCCTTAAAAAGTATTTAAATCAGGCTGAAATTTGTTACACACGTATACTATGTGTGGTTAACAACAACACTAAGTTTCATTTTATTATCAACACTAGTTCCAGTTTTATTGATTGATATATATAACAGAATGTAAACAAATAATGTTTTTAACTAATATATTTGAAAATTCGCTCATATCGTGGCAGTATGCCACTTATATAAATTAGTTATATGAAAAAAAACTGATATATAGACAACATCAATGTGGCCGCAAAGCGCCCACTGCGAGGTGCGAGGGCCATGAAATGGCCCCAGTGCCAGTGCATCATGGCATCCAAGAAGCCAAAGTCTCCCTTTATCTCTGCGCACAGAAATAAGCATAAGCATAAATAAGTTTGACTGACTAAAATGTTAAAATGATACCTGAAGAAGTCCCGCTCTATTTAAAGGACTATCTAAAAGCATTAAAAGGCATTGATGAACAATATCTGGTCTACATGAGCCTGGTTCCCTGTTATTTTTACTAATTATACTTCCATGATCATCAGAATTCAACAACTCAAATGTATGTCCAACCTAAAACAACCATTGATTTATAAACTCAACAAACAGTAAAAATACTTTCAATGTTCATAGGATAGGATGTCAAAAATGAACACTGATTACCTCTGATATGACGTACACAAAGAGACTAATACTTAGAGGTAGTACATGGACAGTATGACACAGTGATAAGGAGTCTGGAAGTGAGACAGCTTCAACTAAAATCTATCGTTTAGTTTAAAAATCTTGACAGGTCAGTTTAGACACCACTGATTCTTAAGAAAAAAAATCCTGCAAGAAGGGAGCGGGAAAAAACTATGTACAAATCAGGTTATTTTACCCGTATTTTCTTGGCGATGTTTTTTACATTTCTTTTGTGTGTTTTATTTAAATATATATTTTAAGATTAATTTGAAAGTAGTTTTCAAAAACGATGTAATCAAAAGAAGAACCACAACAATTGAACGATACCGGGAAGAAGGTTTATTCTCTACAGCGGTTATTGTGGTAGGGATTTTATTATTTTTTAAGTGAGAGGTTGGCAGCAACTTCTCTGATTGGTCGATCCCCAAAATACTTATGACCTTGGGGATTTTATACTAAACGATAGACTGTAGGTGCCATAACTGTACTTACCCTACTATAGTCTCCCGAAGAGGAGACTAGATACTCCCCAACCCTCTAAACCCCCTAAGTAGCACACACTCTACAAATGGCAGGTATTTTCAGTGACACTACATTAAACCACTTTATTTAAACACAGACAATTAAAGAATATATGCAATAGATAATAATTAAAACTTATTTTGAATTTAATTTCCTTAAATTAAAACAATTAGTGGAAAATAATGTAATAATTACGAATTGTAATTATTATAAAAATAAAAAAATTACATGACCAATGTACAGTTGAGGCACCCAAGGAATGATAAGAGCTGTTGTATCCACACTGTAAGTATTAGTCTCTTGGGACGCACATAACCTTTTTTAGTGATAAAGACCTTTCTAAAAATGTACCTCTCCTCTTTCAAAGCCTGGGCTGATTTTTTTAGAAAAAGCCAAAGTTAAAAAGTCCATAAGAGGGGTTTAGATATATTTAAAATTCAAAATGGCGCTCGTTGTTGACCATTGGCTAGCAACGGATACAAATCAACAAAGCATGATGGAGAAACAAGGAGCGACTTCTTTTGCAGCATAGAGCTGAACTAGATCTCCTTTGATTGAAAGCTGTCCATCTCATCCATAGGGAAAATGTTAGGAGTCGGAACACTTAGTACGTTCACACACACTCTAGATCCGAGGATCGTATAGAACACGTATGCAAAACAGTCAACTAACTTCACGGTTCTTACAGCGTATTTGTTTAGTCGATCGAGTGAGTTACGTGATAACTGATCCCGCCAAAACATGGGTCTGTTATAGTGAAGGTTCACTTTTGGTTATAAGAAAGTTCAAAACAAAAATATATTAAATTAAATTGTGATTTCTTTGCATAATAATAAAGTTACACTAAAAAATCGAATTCCGCCATGACGTCTATCCCATTAGCAAATTTTATTCCTAAAGGAAATTCGCTAAAATAATATTCCAAAAGTTATTTATTATTTATTTATTTGATCAAAAACGGTTTATTAAGTTTATTTATTATTTATTATTTATTTGATTAAAAACGGTAATATAGAAGTGAAATAAAGTTCGACGAGAAGTTATGTTATGTGTCTCTACAGGTACACACACAAAAAGACAGCGTATCGGGGGATCCATTTAGATTCCATCTCCCTAGTTCTAGTGTATGCGATTGGATCCCCTCCGCATGGTTCATACAGCTAATATTACCGTTTGAGAGATCGTATTTTATACGATCCGCGGATCTAGAGTGTGTGTGAACGTACTACTGTCTCAACGCCGACCTCTCATTTCTACATCCACTTTGATGTTTACATATTACTTTACCGCACTTATGAACCCCCTAGTTTCCATCGGTCCAGTCAAGCATGTAATCGCATTATACAATTACCATAGAAGAAAAGTAAACTTACTTTCACAGTTTCCAAATGAGCTCGGGCTAAAATAACGATGAGTCTTTTTTCTTGTTGTCTAATATGTCCAACTGAAAGATGTTTAGGTGCTGGGTCAAATTCAAATTCGTCATCTTTAAGCTTTCTTTTCTTTCCTTTTACCATTCTAAATTATCACAATATTAATAACTAACTTAAATATAATTTTAAAATTAAAAATAAATAAGAAAGAGTACAAACTTTATTCTATGGTACAAATAAACAAACTAATACAACGTGACTTTTTCTTCTTTTTTGTTCTTTGTTCTTTTTTAATTTTAATGTTAATATTGCAGACTAGTTTTCTTTTCATTGTCACGATGTTAGCATCTATTTATAGACTTACTTATTACACATCTATCTGGTTATCTTGATATATTTTATAGATTTTTATTCTTTCTAGTTTCACAGTTTATAGTACTGTTATTATTAGTAGCAGATCAGTTATAATTAGTAGGAGCAAGTAGTAGAATTTCTTCTACTACTTGCTACTACAAGGTAACTTTAATTCTATATATATATATATATATATATATATAATATATATATATATATATTATATATATATATATATATATATATATATATTATAATATATATATATATATATATATATATATATTAATACTTTTGTAAGTATAAATATATATATATATATATATATATATATATATATATAAATATATATTATATATATATAATATATATATAATAGAATATATATACTAAACATTGTTTCATCCTTAAACCTTGTCGAAAAACGGATTTGTTATAAAGTTCTGTATATGTCATTTTTAACCTTTGCTCTGTGGTTCCCAATGCAACACTGAGTTTTTTCTGGTTTTATTTAAGGAGGCCTATTCTCAAATAGCATTATATACTTTTATTACTTCATTAGTATTTGCAGACATTCGTCAATCACATTTTCGTAAAGTATTTTATTTTATACCAAACATTGTATAAAACACAAAACAACTGTAGAGTATATATAAAATAAAACTAATAAACATGTTTAATGAGTTCAGTAAAATAGTTCTAAAAATTACTTAAATCTAAATAAAGTTCAATATTTTTTTAGGGATATTTTTTTGCGTAGGTTGGGCATTCTTCAAAATCAATACCATGATTTGCAATTATTCCTTCCTGTTTTTGTATTCTACTTAGTAATTTGAATATTTTTAAAAACATGAATTATTCTTTCCTTATTTTGTGTGCGTTATTTAAAATTATAACTGCTCTAACCAACCAATAAGGGTTTTTATTGTACGCGGAAAATACGGCGAGGAACAACAGAAAAAGAAAATACACTGTTCTTATGAGAAGGCGAAGAACCAACATCATAAGCAGCGTTTATTACAGCGAACCGTGACTTGAATTTGAGCTAAAAAACAAATTTATCTTAGGAATAAAGTTTCGACAAAACAGCATAATCAGCTAAATCAATATTTTGATGAAATATCTTAAGGAAAAGGTAAATAAATTCATAATGTAATTCATGTGTCTCTTAAATGGTATGGTTGTTATGAAAGACCAGCTGAAAAGCTGAACAACAACCATTTACTATCCAAAAGATATGTATATTGGTGTTTTCTTTTTGTTGCATCTTTTTGTATGTTTAATTATGTTGTCGGATAGTAATAAACGTTTATTTATTTATTTATTTTATTTAAAAAATCCCCGTCAACACGGAGTAAAATCAGTGTCGAGGATTCAACCTGGAGTTCAACACATCGTGTAGACGAGGTAATAATTTATTAGTTTTGTGTCAATAGTTATGGTTAGTGACGTAAGCAAAATGATAAGCACTGTAACTGACCGATATTTTGTTAAATACGTAGAACACTAACTCTAAATCGGCGAATCACATAATATTACAATACTCTTTGTCATATACACTGTCTAGTTATGTTAGAAATGAAAGACGAACCAGGTCTTCGAAAACGGACAAATTTGGATGTAGAACCATATACTCTCTCTTATCTATGTGCAGAACACAGTAAATTTAAAATAATATTAAATAAATAAAATAATCCAAATGGATTGAACTATATTGTTCCTATTTAAAAAAAAATACATTGTAGCATTAAAGTCGTTCTTTTCCTAATAGTAAATAAATAAAAGTATTAGTTATTATTATTTTTACTTTACGTAGCGCATAAGTATACTAAGTATGGTTTCAATGGGGCATGTATATTTACGGTTTTTGTTGGATCATATTACTTAAACAGCATCAAAAGAGATCAGTCCTTGGATGGGTTTCCGCTGGGAATAAAACGAATGTATTTACTGTCTGAGGACGAGCACAGCGAGTCCAAAGATGTTTTGCAATATACGTTTAGCAATTTTGTATATTATAATTTTGTATGAGGATATGCGAAGCGAGTCCGAAATAGAGAGGATAAGCGTAGCGAATCAGATTTGATAAGAAAAGGTTCCAAGGAGACACCCCGATCCTAATTTTTTGAAGTTGATTTATAAAATTTAATAAAAAAAGATATTAGTTGTATGCAGCTCATCCATTAGGTATTTATTATTTATTTTATTTATGCTTTGAAATTAAAAAAATAACCACGAGTTATTCAAATTTAATTGGAAAATATATTAGTTAAAAATTGTTGATAATTTTTATCAATAAACAAAATGAAAATAATAAAATAAAATAATTTAATGTTATAATATAATTAATAATTAATAATATATATAATATATATATATATATTATATTATATATATATATATATATATAATATATAATATATATTATATATATATATATATATATATATATATATATATATATATATATATATATATATATATAATTTGTATCATTCTTTAATATTGGAAAATAATGTAGCAAGTGAATTAATCGATCAAATATTTCTAATCACCATAGATAATAATTAAACATAAGAGATAGCCACAAGGAATATAATTTACTTAACTCTTATTGGCAACCTTAATTGAATTCATTCTTTATGCTTTTAGAAACAGACTGCAAATGTGTTTAGTATTTAATTTTTTTTTTACATTCTACACTAAACAGGCTTGAAATAATGAGTGTAAGCATGACTCATAACAGAATGAAATGTAATAAAGCAATGGGGAAACAAGATCACTTTGACATTTTATCAAATATTTCTAAATTATATTTATACCCTTTGAATAAATCAAAGTTTTCCTTTTGTCACCAGTACAGTTGGGTGTCTTTTATTATTTTTTTAATGATTATAAATTTCTATCTAACTATAGTTACTGATTTTTGGTATGCCAATCCATACATTGTATTTATGAACGATCGAAAAATATTTTTAGCTAATTATATTATAAAAGTAATCAATTTAACAATTATTCATTTCATTGCATGTTACCGGCTTTGTGAAATTAATAAATTAATTTTAAATTTAAAAGCTATAGTGTCTAATAAAAATATATTAGTTAGACCAAACTTTTTTAGACCTATCATTTTTACAGTATTTTCATTGGGCACTTTATTTTTTGGATTTTTACATAACTATACTTACAATGAACTGAATCGACTTGACATTGAAATCATAATTGGAAAATACATCTTGAGAGTGATTGAATTTTTTATAAATATTAGCATATATTTAATACTTGAAATCTATTTGTCAATAAACAGTTTTAAAGTACTTGTATGTAAATGGTTTTGTAACCTATTAAAAAATTCTTTTAAATTACACATTTACAGTATTCATTTGGTAAAATTAGAAAGATTAAGACAAGAAATTAAAATTTTTGTAGACATTTTTGGAATACAGCTGCTATTTCTTTTATTTAACTGTGGGATATATTTGCTGTGGCATTTTTATTTTATATATTCACTTAAAAATACAAATTTATCGAGAACATGTGCTATTTGTTCCAGCTTATTTTTACATGTCGCAGCATTTTATTTAACTTCTAAATATTCAACAAATTTATCACAAAAGGTGAGCTCATACAGCTACTTTTATTCAGGACAAAGATATGGTTGATAAATTACATAAAAAGAGACAAAGAGAACAGGGGTCAACTTATCTTGATTTCCTGATATAGCTAAAAAGATTATGTAGTATATTATGATATAATTAATAATCTTTGATTGCTTTTAATGCAACAAATCAGAAAAATTCAATTTTACTGGCTAGTTATAAATTTAATCCTTAAGCTCCAAGCACCAGAAGTGTTATGTATGCATCCTAAACAATTATTTATCAATTATCGTTGTTCAAGGCATACAAATCCTATATGTCTAGATTGTCCCTGTCTATACAGTGGAATTTCATGATGAAAATATAACCATTGTATACTTTCTTGGATAAAAGGAGGATATGAAAAATTCAGCCCTATCGAGTACTTTTAAAAGATTTGATTGATATGCTAGATATGTATCTTTTAATGGGAAAAAGTATTAATATACATTATTAAGAATAACAATTACTTGGATTAAGTGTAACAGATTCTAACAGCAATAGTTTTTAACACATTTAATTTTAAGAAAACAATTTTTAAAACGGTTGCATAAATGTCTCGTTAATTTTTTTTAAGTAATTACAGGAGCAAGTATCCACAATAAGTATTTAAATTGCTAACAAATGTTTGGTTCGAAAAATCATAAAAAATTCAAAACAAAAAAGATACCTTATAAGCCACTGACTTATATTTATTTTTTATCACATGTATTTCTATTCCCTTTAAAATGCTCTTTAAAAATCAAGTGGTATCAGAAATATTATTCATTGGTCTTAATTATATTAGTTGGAGCATCAGGAGTTATTTCTATGTTTTTAGTAAATGCATTTCCGTCTTCGTTAACTCAAGTAGCATATGATAAAGTAATTTCAATAATACATGTAGTCAGCAAATTTGTTTTCCATGCTCTAATTTTAGCTCGAAATTGTGCACAAATTAATAAAATTCGTTTACTTATTTTAAAAATAAGTAAATTAAATCTAGACATTAAATGTGACATTATAATCCATTATAGCAGATGTTTCTTTTACCTTTTAGTTAGCACCTTGATAGCATACTATGGCATTTTTATTTATATCGATCATATATCTAAGTCAAACACATGGAATAGATCAACAAATGTCTGCACTTATTTATTACTGTTACATCATGTTTACTTCAACTTTTGTTTTTATTTTAATGCTGAATTATTTTTAACTTTAATTGATTATCAATCAGATGCTATTAAAAAGACAATTGATATAATGTTAATACAAACACACCCACACTTGAATATAATAAATGAGTTAAATAATTTGATAAATTTCAGCACCACGATTTTTGATTTACAAATTACTTTGATTTTAGTAACCTGCGGATCTTACATTTCTCTTCATATTTATTTTATTCATACAATTGCTTTTGGCATTTTTTTTGGAGAATTATATAATACAATAATAAATAAGATAATATTCTATGCGGTTACCTTATATTTAGTTGTAAAACACTCTGATATCTTACGAGAACAGGTGAGGGTTACTCGTTTACTAAAATATAATGTTAATTTATATAGGGTAACTAAGCAGGTATAACTATTTTTTTTGTAAAAAACAAGAGGCCCACGGCGTCTTTGCTGTATCACAAGATAGGCGCTGGGGCCGCTTCGCTGCCACATAGCACATCGGTTCGTCATATACTGGTTTATATTAGTGGCATACTGCCACAATATAAGCATTTTTTCATATGTATTAGTCAAAAAACGTGATTTGTATACATTACGTCAATCAATATTATATCAATAAAACCAAAACTAATACTGATAATGAATGAAATAGCATTTTTGTAAATCACACATAGTAGTATATGAGTAAAAAATTTCAGCCTTTGCTGAGAACGAGCAAAACGTGGTGCAGTATATTTGGTGATTGTTATATTCCGAGGACGAGCGAGGCGAGTTCAAAGGCACAAGGATGAGTTCTAGTGGAGCCTAATATTGTATTTTTGAGCATATTGTATGTATTATAGATTTGCAGTTATTGGCATCACATAGTCATATTTCATCTGAAACTACTTCTAAATTTTTTATATAAAATGATGTATTTATAGCATTAATTTCTCTATATTGATTAACATCAATTATTTAACATCGGCAGTTAAGGGTTTTATCATAACTTTCTATCTTAATAGAGTTGAAACCATGATGTGGGGGATGTTAAATATTGGATATCTTATTTTCTTTGGAAATAGATCTTGTTTTATTTAATCAATAATGATTGTATATTTATTTTTCTAACAGTTACTATCAAACACTTATGTTAAATTCAATAGTATTAAAGAAATTACATGTATCTATTTATTTATATACAATATAACAGGTTTTTAGCCCTATTGCTTATAAATTAAAATAATTATAAATATTAAAAACATATATAATTATTATAAAATATATAATATATAATTAACATGGATAAAAATTGTATTATAGAATTAAAAAAAATAATAATATAAAATTTTTTCATTTTTTTTTCTTTCATATCAATAAACATCTAATAACATTTTTTAAGTAACTATTTCAACGAGTAATCAACGTGGTTGCTTGAATAGAATGTGTATTAATTTAATTTGTAACCAAAAGATTTGCTTAAATGCATACTTGCTGTAATGCTTAATTTGATTTATGATTACTTAATGATTCATTTAATGTATCTACAAGTTTATTAATTGTAAATGTATTTACAGTTAAAGAAATTGTATGTAATAATTTGTCTTTAAATCATACGCATCACAATAAATATTTTATTCCTTTACATTGGTACAAAATGCAACCAATACTGTCTATTCATAAGGAATTGCGTATCATTTTTTTCTTATCACTTCTTTACCTTAATCCTTTTGTTCAAACTCTTAAGTGCGAAACTATAGACAAATTTAAATCGATAGCAGTAATTATTTTATCAAATTTTATAGTATTTTATATCAATCCAAAATTTAAAATATCTAATGTATCATTCATACACTTGCATTGTGATGAACAAATTTTTTATACGCATATAGCTGCAAAAATAGTTCTCTGCTTTGCATTACACATCAGAAATACATTGATCAGTAATGAAATAATTGATTTAATAAAAATATTAGATAAAATATACAAAAGCATTAACAAGTTAAAATATAATGTGAGATCAAACCGAATTATTTTGTACATTAGATTGTTAATATTTATAATTTCATTTTCACTCGCTATTTATTATCAAAATAATCAGAATATGTTTGTAGTTTCTTTAACTAACATGCCAATAATATTGTTAAAATTATACTTAAACATTAATTTGTATTTTAATTCAGAAATTTACTTAACTGTAAACCATTTATTCGTTAACTTATACGAGAGTTTTAATAGAATATTATTTTATGAAATGAATCCAAGCACAAATCATTCTTTTAATAGAATGAAAGTGGAAGAGTTGTTGCACACAGTGAGCATAACGAATCATGAATGCAAGAAGTACATGAATCATTTTGGGCCACAATTAATCATTATATTTATTCACTGCTTATTTTATTTGTTGTTGCATTGCTATTTTGTGATTATTGTTTTTATCGAATATAAGGAAAAATTTAATATTCCTGTTTATATTCTAAATACAACGTTTTACACTGTCATATTCAGTTTCCTTACAGTACACTCGTCCAATCTGTTTTTTAAGGTGAGGTTCTTATAATAGTGTCGATACAATGGTTAGGCTGTGGTTCGCATATCCCTGGGGGTCCGCGGAATATTTTTATGGAATAAACCAGAACCTGGGTCTAAGAAAAATGCCCAGGCGAAATTTGTTTTTTACAATTTGTACAAATTACACACAAAGCACTTGAATTTACATGTAATAATACAATAATCACGATATTATTGAACATGTTTTTATTACGACACACGGCTAAAATCAGTTGACAACGTGGAAAATAATGCAAGGGAGCCAATGGAGGTTATTGGCTCCCTTGCATTATTTTTTAATCATTGAAAAAACTATACATATATATATATATATAATATATATATATATATATATATATATATATATATATATATATTTATATATATATATTATATATATATATATATATATATATATATATTATATAATAGTAATATATATATATTATTATATATATATTATATATATTATAATATATATATTTATGTGTGTGTGTGTGTGTGTGTTTGTGTATGTGCGAGTATGTTATAGTATATTTTAGAGTTTATACCCTTAAAGCTTTTCTCTAATCGAAACGAAACTTGGCATGACGAGATGTTTGGGAGATTGCGAAGCCTATTTTTGCGGAAAATTTATAAAGTCAAGAGGCGATATCATTTTTTTAAACATGAAATAGCATTAAAAAGGGTTTTGGTCGATAGACTATCTTAAGCATAAACGGCATACATATATATGCTTACATTTATATACATATATATAGTTGTACTTAGTTAACTAATGGCGCTAAAACGCGGGAGAAGGGGTGGATACCTCCACCCTGGTTGGAGTGCCATCCTAGTCACTAAATGTTTTAAATTATTATTTGTTTAAATAACATTATTGCTTATCTTATTGTTTAGAGCAATGCTGTAAGAGAGACACTAAAGCGTTTGCTGAGACACCCTGCGCTGAGCAATTCCTCATCATTATTCGTAATTTAATACTTATTATTATTATATTAGTGTTTAAATGTTTCATAAACAGATAGGTAATAAATAATATGGTGTACAATTGCTTGTTTATTAATGTATAAACCATTCATTAATTAAAATAACATTAACATACATACCATACATTAAAAATAACATTAACCTCAGTAATTAAACCAGTAAATAATTAAAATATGTAACTATAATTTTATTTTTGTCTGGTTAACTCTTGGGGGTTTGATTAAGTTCATTTAGTAATTAATTTAGTTTTAACAAATTAAATTAAGTGATATTCATCAAAACTTCAATACTTGATGTACTATAAAACCAAACACAAAGTATTTTTATAGAATAATATAAACATATCTTCAAAGGATGATTTAACAACGTACTGTATAGTTAAGAGGTATAGAATACGATTGTATAGTTGAAAGGTTTTTAAATACACACATTGTAGTTTATAAATACAGGGTGTTTCACTAAAAATTCCATCTTATCTTTTTCTCAGAAACTAACAAAGATATCAAGACGCAGCCTTCGTAAATGGATTTTGATTAAAAAACGCTATTCAGAAAAAAATCCCATTTTTTGGTTGCGTTGCGGGTTTCACCTAGCGTAGGCTAACTTCTCTGTTTTTAGAGTTAGGAATAGGACAGTTTTTCTAATTTGCAAAAACACTAAAAACAAAGAAAAACATCAAAATCGGACATTATTCCAACTTTCTGAGGGAGGGTTACTAAACCCTCATAAGAAGCCCACCATAAGAAGCCCACCCTCCCCTTGAAAGAAACACTGCCTGGACGTAGTTAGAGTGCCTGTATAATCAGAGTGAAGACAACCGGGTGCTCAAAAATGGTTGGTCCATTTTCAAGGTCATTGGAACGCAAATTCGATTTGCGTTCCAATCTGCTGTTAGATTTCGACATCTAACAGCAGTACTAATGTATAAGTTCATTCAACTGGTGTCAATGTATCCTTTATCGCTAAAGCTAGCATACAAGTCCTCCAGATGATAAAAAGAAATAGAAGATATTTCATTCTACTGCAGCAATGCTCAGAAGTGACTTGAGCAACTTAAACATAAGTTTACTGTGCCTCATGCCAGAGGGTTTGTTCCAATGATGCAGAAGATTGGTTAAGAGCCAATCTTTAAGTATACGTTTGGCTATAGTTTTGGGTTTGGCTACTATGGGTTCTGACACCTATTGCAAATTCTTTGTTTTTCTAGGTAATTAACAGAAATAGGAAAAATGTTGCAATAAGTAAAATGTTATTTATTTTGGCCATAGAATCAAATTCTGTTCTTAGAAAAATAGCTTGTGGATAAATGTTTTGTGTTCAAAACTAGGCTTAATAGGGCTCAAAAGGTCATTATAATAAAAATGATCTATAATGTATAGATTTTGATTATATGGCCAAAATAAATAACTTTTTATTCAAGTAACATTTTTTCTTTTTCTATTAATTAGCTAGAAAACAAGGATTTTTAGGTGCATCTGCATTCTTGATTTCTTTTTTTAGGTATTTTCACTACAAAAGCTAAACTATTGGTCAAACTGAAAAACTAAATGTAGCTTTGAAAGCTAGACACACACTTCTATCAACTTTACTTCGGGTTTTTTTACGTTTACCCAGAGTCGTATGACATACGGATTGTCGAACCTGAAAAAAAAAAACAAAAAAATGTGTGAATTTTTGCTTGTGCATTGTCTAAAATGGTTTGGCAATGCGCTAAAACCTTTTAAATAAACACTAACTGAGCAATTAACTAGTGCCAAAAATTGGAGTGCATTGCAAATTTTAAAAGCTTAGTTTTATATAACCAGCTAGATAATTATGCGCATATCCTTCGAAAAATACAGACAAAATGAGTGGAACGAGTAGTGCTTGATAATTGAATATCTGCTTAAGTTACAAAGCATACACCGGAACCTTAAGCAAGAAATAGGTTTATAAGCACTGAAACACGCATTCCTAAGAAAATTCGCCCGGCAGGCGGACCATCGCGCCAAAATTTTACAAACTAAGCAGTCTTCATTATTTTATTCCTTACGTTAAAATAATATGTAACTATAAAAATAGACTTGATTGTTACTTATTTTGTTTAGTTCAAAACTGAGATGTATTTGAGTGCAACCGAAGAGTTGAAGATCACAGCCTATGATTTTTTTGAAATTAGATTGTCTCTCATTATATCCGTAAGTTTAAAAACTAAGCTTGTTTGACCAACTTAAGTGTTTTTCAACGTACTCTTGATACCTAAGCTATTCGTTCTGTTATATGTTTACAAGATACTCATTACATCCTTATTAAAATATTTAATTTAGGGCTAGTATTTTTAATGAAAAGTAACCTAATTAGATAAATCATTTACTAGGCATCTAGTTATTTTTCTACCTAAGACTTGAGTTCTATATACTTTTCTTAATTAAATATTATTTTTTTCAGATGTCTTCCTCTATATTGACTTATCTAATAATACTCATCGAATTTAGAAAATAAAAACAAATTTTTATTCATGCCATGAAAATGCCTTAATTAAAAAAGAAAAGAAGTACAAACCGTCAAAATGCAGTGCCTTGATTATATAAATACTCACAAACCCGCAATACAAGAATGTATTGATGTTTAACATAAAAGCTTTTGACTATTAGCTTTTACGTGCCCTTCCAATAAGGACTATGTTTTCCTTATAATAACATTTTGTAATTAATAAATCGTTAAAATATACGTGCCTTTTTCGATTCTTAATCGTCCTTTAAGTTTAAATAATTTGAAAATGTAGAAGAAAAATTTGAAAGAGGGAACGGACTGTTGAGTGTCGACTCTAGATGGCAGTGAATGGAATGCGAATGGATTGCGGGACTGATTTTCGTGTTCCCCGGGGGCTAAGCATTTCTAAGGATGTTTAACTTCAGTCCAGTCAGGAAAGTTATGGTGTGTCTTTGAATAAGCCGACATGTGAACGTCAACTCGCGTAAAAGTTTGATTATTTGCAAATGACTACGAATTGTGGCTTGTCATGGCTCTTTTTAAACTTCTTTTAGTGTATTAATAATGAATTTGATTCAACATGGCATTTCTTTGTCCTGTGAGAATAAGAAGAGGCAAGAAGAAGAAAGGTATGTTATTAATTTTTAAGGTGACCTCCCAGTATTTTATTAACATATTTCCAACCTGCTATGATTATTGTAACTGTGAATTGAGACTTTCGTAAATGATATCTGCTCTTAAACAGAAATGATAACTTACTTTTTTTTACATACGTTAGGAACCTGTTGATATTTATTTGTTTATTTTGAAGTTTTATCTGCTTACACCTGTTGAAAATGATCAAGTGGCCTGAAAAGTTTGTTATCTTCTTACATATCATCACAAAGACTTTAAGATATATTTTCTTAAAATAATGTTTGAGTAGCTGACAAGAATAATTCAATTATAATATATACTGAGCATATAGAAATTTATAAAGTTATAAATTGTAGTTTTATAACATTTATCATTTATTATGGTTATTTTACTGTATTGCCCACAAAATATTTTATTTTATGTGTACTACCTGTTATTTGATTGCTGAATCGTGTACTTATAAAAATCAGCCTGGAGGCATGACAGTTCAGGTGATGTCAAAATGAGGAGTTGGCAGTAGAGACAGTGCTCTAACTCCCACCCTTGTTTGTTGAGCTAGGTTCAACAAAACTTGCCAATAGGTACAAGTAGTGCTGCCTGCGTTGTAGTTGAACTAGGTCCCATGACTAATGCATACTTTATGCCAAGATTGTTTGCTTTTATATTTAATAATATGGAATGCAAAAATTAAGTAAGTGTTAAAAAATAAAACCTGTGTGTAATTAAATTATTTTACTAAGCGCTTTACAAACCAATTATAAAAAGAAAAAAAGCCAGTTGTTGTGGCTGGTGAATATTAGCAGCAAGTAGGGACTTGTGGCACTGCAATGCATATAACAAGAGGAAGTAAGTGACAGAATTTGCTCAGGTTCATGAGATCCCACCTTTTCCCACTCTGCTATAAAGTTCATCTCTCCACCTGAGTGTGGCTCTTCCTCTCCTCCTTCTTAACAAGAACCAGATTAAGTAATAACATTGTAGTTTTCATTTAACTAGAAAATTATCATAAGTGCCACGAAGAGTCAGATAATCGATTATAAAGGTAAAGATATTTTTATTATTAATCATCAATAGGTTGAAATCAATTTGATCACAGTAGCCAAACCTACTCGGAAATCACACACTCTTAATTTCCTCAGAACTTCAGCCAAGTAATCCAACCAAACTTCAAGCCAAACAGTAATTTTAACACAAAATCTGACATAAAATATAACTCTTAATCCACTCTTATGACCTTTTGATCCTTTGTGATAAAAACGGATTTTATTTTTCTCAATTTTTTTACAAATAACATAAATGGGAAGCCTGATTGGCACAACAAATAATATTTTCGAAACAATTTCAAGAATACCTAAAAAAAATCTAAATATAATAAAAAATAATAAAATCTACAGATAAACCCAAAATTTAGTGTAAGATTTCGATACCTTATAGGATATTCAACTACTCAATTTTATGATGTTAACAATCAGCAGAACTTAAAGATACATAAATACGGGCCTTCGGCCCATATTTATCGGAAGCCATTTTTGTCCGGATGGAGCAAGAGGTAGAGGCCCCTCTTTTATACTATATCCCACCCTCTAACACTACTGAACCCAACAGTTATCGTACGAGTCTTTGACCTAGACGTATACATATATACAACATTATATATATATATACTGTTTGCGCCATTTGTGATGGTTCGATTCAGCTGAAATTGGTTTTAATCGATTCAGCTAGCCGTCAACCTAAACACAAAATACTGTTTTAAAGCCATTTCAAGTTTCAAATTTTTTTTCATGACGTCATAACTTTGATTGATAACGTCATAATGTTTTTATAAACAACAGGCCTCGTAACCTCCTCGACATCTCGTGATTTGCAAAGTTTTGTTTCAATTTGAGAACGACTTCAATATCATACGCCATACGAAAGGGTAGAAACTCTTACACACACACACACACACACACACACACACACAACACACACACACACACACACACACACACACATATATATATATATATATATATATATAAACTTTTTTCGGACATATTCTTTTGTTATCAGAAAACCAATAGGAACCGATTCCGCTCACTCCCACCCTCAACTTCCATCATCCGACAACCTCATAAGCGTCATTTTCATAATGAAAATTCGCTAAAATTAAAAATAAAACAATTAATTACAAATAATTAAACAAGGTAAAGATACATCAAAATTTAAGAAATATGAAGCTAAATTTAATTTCATTTAACTTCCCTAGACTTTATAAAAATTAGCATAAACCCTTCAATTTTTAAGAAAATCATAATAACTAATAACATTTAAAATAATACTCTAAACTAAAAACCATAAGAAAATTAAAAACCCCGAAGACAACTGTTGCCCTAGTTTTCTTAAAATAACTAAATTATTTCTACAAAAAATCAGTTATTCGACTAATTTTAAAACTAAGACTTATTCGACTCTCACTACGAATCAAAGTTTTGGTAAAATAAAGCAACATAAATTTAACATGTAATATAAAACTTTTACCTTCTTCTGTCATCCAAAAAAAAATTATACCAAATTCAAAATATCCATAGTATAAGAATTCAGTGATAATCAAGGAAAGCAACAAGCCACTAAATGCCATCAACAAATTCATAAAACTATACTTAAAGTTAGAAAAGAAATTTTTAGAAAACTAGTTGGTAAAATACGTAAGGAAAATCTTACAATGTAAAGAAAATTCGGTATAGACAAGGAAACAAGAGTTGAAGCTCTCGTGAGGGCTGGGTAGACACTACTTTGCCTTTACAACACACGTTGAACCCTTGATCATCTCTGAACCCTTATCTAAATAAACAAATTAAACTCTTAACAATTAATTAAACCTTAATATCTAAACATTATAACATAAATAATAAACCGGTATATTTGTAATGCCTCATACAATATGTAAACCCCTAATTTCTTCGTAATCTATGACTAAATAGACTTTTATTCACATTCAAATCAAAATTAAACAAACCAGCCTGGTAAATTCATGTACACAATTATAAAAACAGAAAACACGTTGTTAAAATTGACAAAAATGTTAAAAAGGAACCCAATTAAATTAAAGTGTTTAGTGTATAAATAAATATAAATGTTCTACAAAATATAAGTATTTTGACATTTTTCTCCACCCCTAATAGTTTGCTATGAAGGTGCATAAATGTTAAAGGTCACCCAAAGCATCTTTGCCCCTTAATATGGGGCAAACTTTTTGTGTATATAACATAATTTATTTTACCTTAAGAACACATATTGCCCATAATAATTTTTTTAACTATTTTTTGGCCCCTTTTTACAGTTTTGCCCCTTTCTAGAGGGTAAACTATTAGTGACTTGGGTTTTGGTTAACAACCTAGTATTGACTAATATTACTTGGTAAAAATTTAGATCTAGGTCCCAATAGGTGGGATTACTTTGACTAACTGACTAAGGAAAGTAACCCAATAGGGTATTCTTTTCTCAATAATCACATATACTGTAACAACTAGAACCCAAAAGTTATTTATAAACCTCTAATATGTACATTTCATGGACATTGCTGCCACTCCACTTTATTTTCTTGAGCCTACCACTATTCTAATTTCATTATTCTCTAAGCAGCAATGCTCTCAATTTAATTTATGAGACATTTTTTTACTTAACAATTAAGCAATGTAATGTATTTCAGGTGGATCGACAGGTGATTTAGAGAAGGAAATAGTGAGATCATCTCCTATGGGAAGGATTACTGGCAGTGCCTCAATTGAGACACTTGTGAGAGTTGGTATTGAAAAGGAAAATGGACTGTCTCCCGACAGTAAGATGGTTGTTCTCCATGATTTCACTCCTTGTGTAGATGACGAGTTGGAAGTCAAGAGGGGACAGGTGTGTATTTGAATACCTATTTTAAATAAAAATAAAGATTTAGGTCTTCCGGTGGTGACCGCGTCAATGTAGATGAAGCATCCGACGTTTCACTTCCACTGTAGGAGACATCTTCAGAGATGTATGACATCATGAATAGAAACACAATGCTCTACAAAGCTAAACTGAAGACAGAGACGATGGAAGCCCTATTTATACCTGTCTCTGACCTTGTCTACGAGGACCAAGGTTGTCGAGGACTACATTGTAAGATTAGGGTTTAATAGGGGGAATGTATTAGTAAAGTTTAGTTTATTTTTATTTAACAAGTTCTTAAACAAGATCTTTATTTGTTAAAATTTGATAATGGTATAAGTCGAAAAAACCATGGTAAATTACCAGAAACCAGAATTATAGTCCCTGTTTCAATTATAGTAGGGTATTGTTTCAATATTTTTTTTGGACGCTGAAACAAATTAAACTAAATGTATAAAACTACTAACTAAACTGAATAAAAGCCGACATGACCACTTAAAGTGACCCAAAAAAGAACTCAAAGCCAGGGTACCTGGGTTCGAATCGGGGTAGGAACGGTCATTTTTTATCGTTTAACATTATATAAGTTTTTCTGGGTTTGCATGTTGGGTGAATTTCCTCTGGAATGCGTTATTTTGTGCTTTACTATCAATTTCTTGCTTAAGGTTCTGATTTTTGCTTTATGACTTGAGCAGTTACTCAATTATCAAGTACTACTCATAACTCACTTAACATTTTTTTAAGTGCACTTAAAACAATTATAAATATCCAATTAGTTATGATTTTTTTTTTCTGCCTAGGCTGATGAAATAACATTTTTTTATTGATAAGACAATAAAATAGCACTTTTCTGATTTTCAAGCTCTACTCTCTTTTCAAACCTTACCTTAACAAAGACAAAATATAATATAGTCCTTAATGTTTTACATTCTTGGGAAAGGTCAAAAGTGATTCATCCCTGGACACACTCCTTGGTGTTATTTTTAAATAATATATTCATAGCAAATTCTTGAATTATAGTAAAAAAACTTGTTTTATTACTTTATAATGTTTTTATTATTTTCTTGCAAACAAAAAAGATCTTAAGTATCTTAAGAAAATTTTATTTTT
Organism: Microvelia longipes; assembly: GCA_018340805.1. NCBI lineage: Eukaryota > Metazoa > Arthropoda > Insecta > Hemiptera > Veliidae > Microvelia > Microvelia longipes. Next base: position 48,579,246 of record JACMZG010000008.1, on the reverse strand, counting down.
TGAATTTAACTATTAAAAAATAATAATGTAAAAAAATTGTAACTATTAAGAATAAAGAAATAATTTACAACTTCAATCGTACATAGTTTTAGCAGATTTCCAAAGAAAAAATGAGCTCATTAGATTAGGGTGGAGGGGGCCTTTTGTTCCTTGATGTTCCACATTAAGTGTAGAGCGCTTGTTCGCATCTGAACCAAAGTTGGTAAGAAATCAAAACCATATTAATACCTAGAACCTATTGTTTATGAAATTTTTATGACTCGTTAAACATAATGCCAAAAAGAAATCAGCAAAAATCACAATACCTTTTAAAAGTTGTCTCATCTAGTGATAAATATTTGCTTATATTGTGGCAGTATGCCATGATAATGTTGAGCAAAAGCAAATATATTATAAATGTATTTAACCCTCCTAACAATCAGCAATCAAACTCAATAATATCACATAAATAAAAATGCATTATAGCATACTTCTATAGGGTAGAATTCATTTAAAGGTGTGGCCATTAATTACTAATTTGATTTAATAGAAAACAAGAAATGTTATCTTCCAGTGTTTAGCATCAAAACCAAACCACATTGCAGTGTTTGCTGCAGGGTTGATAGATTTTGTCTTAGAAGTTTTCATGTCTGTGGGCTTTATTATCAGGAAAATTACTGGCCTTACTTTTAAAAAAGCTCCATTGAGTTTTTACTAGATCTACACAAGCACTTGGCTAAAACTAATTATCACTAGATAGTCACAAGGATTTTTTTAATCTTCTTAGACTAAACGTGTGAGTCACTGCTCAGAAGTTAGTGACTTTAATAGTTTCAAAACTGTATAATTTATTTTTACAAGTAGTTGAAAACCAAAATCATGAATATATAGCAAGCAATATAAACAGAAAAATTAAAAATAGTTTTAAATTATTCTTAGAATATATAGCTGTCTTCAAGTTTTCTAGTTTTTTGAAGACATCGTAAAATGAAATGGTAATGAATAATTAAGTATGAAAATGTATCCATTTAATACATTATTAATTTGTAAAATTAAATGTAAAATCAATCCTGTAATTTACAAAGGCAATATAGTGCAGGTATTTTAGTCATTCTATCCTTTATTGTAAATGAATTATATTTCCCTTGTTTTGTATATTTTATTAATATAAAAATGCTTACCTTAATAAAGTTATTATATTATTCAGTTATTTGATATAGTCTTCAAAATGTTATAAGCTAACATCTGCCCATTGAGATGCTTAAATATGTAAACAAACATATAATTTTATCATTATGTAGATAACCAAGATGTATTAAAGTTGCTTGTCTTGTATTTAGTACACTGTTTACTTTTTTAATCTTTAAATTATTTCACTTTTATTTATTAATTTATTTTTATTTTTTACTGTAGGTTGTTAATATACTGTATCGAGAAAATGACTGGGTGTATGTCATTGCGTGTGATAGTAGGCAAGAAGGTTTCATACCTCATTCATACTGCACTCCATATAGCTCACAACTTGGAGAACTTGCCATGTCTAATGTCAAGAAAAAATTACCTAGAACTAGCACAGAGACAAATGATGAACCTATTATAGACACCAGACCAGGTAATTTAATCATTTTATTAGAAAGATCCTTTTATTTACCCTAAGGTTTACTTTATAATCATTGATTAGTTTGAAAGCCCAGGGGGTAACTTTACATCAAGATTTATAAACTTCTCGGTCATAGGATATACAGAACCATATAGCACAGTTAAAAAACCACCAGTCTGGTGATTTACTACGAGGTTAAACAATAGGCTTTTATTTATTGCCCAGCCTTGAGGTAAATCACCAGACCTTTGGTTTTTTACTCAACTCATTGGTCCTGTAAATCCCATGACCGATGATTTATAAATCTTATTACTTAAATAATCACCCCAGGTTCCCTGTTATTTAGTATTTGTTCCTGAATATTTGACATTTGTTACTAGTTGAAAATACTCAACAGTTTTAGCTGAATTAATGGTTTGGAGGTCTACTTGTAGAGTAGCAGCTTATTGTTTTAATTTTTTATGAGGTCATTGGTCCCTTTAAACCTATATGCGGCATCTGCTTCTCAGGCTGGATTCCTCCCTATCTTGTTTCTCCATCTTTTAATTTTATAAAATATTTCCTTATTAAAATTAATGAAATTGACTAGGATTAAGATGTTCATTTGGTTTGACACAAATTTCACATTTACTCTTTATATACTACCCTTCTCAAACCAGGAAGAAAAACCTCCCATCTCAAACCAGGAAACACTGGGAGCTTGTCGCCAACACAAAACTGTGTTTGAACCGCCAGCACACGTGCAAGCGCCCCGCCTAATTTTAAAATTAGGCGGGAGCTGCGCTATAATATGAAATTCGCCAGTCCCCAAGGGGGGGCGCTGGCGCGTGTGCTGGCGGTTCAAACACAGTTTTGTGTTTTTATAAACTTAATAATGAATATTTGATCAATTTAATTTGCAGGAGCTTACAAAGGATTATTTAAAGGAGAGAAGTTTTCTCTCAAATTGTTTTTTATTGAAACTTTATTCTGTTTAACTTATAATAAACAATTAAGGTAAACAATAAATTACTTTGGAATAACTGCAAATTATTGTTTTTTTTTCAACCATTTTGTTCATGCTTTGTTTTGATTTTTTGTGTATTATTAACTGTTACTTTTGTTTGATATTAATTTAAATTTTTTAGATTAGAATGCACAGATAACCCCTGTTTTTTTCTTATAATATTTATTATTTTATGAAAAATTATTGTTTTCAAATTATTTTAAATTATTTTATTATTAAAATTTATTATTATCTTATCTGGAAATATGTACATTATCATTTTTAATTATTTGTTGTCTGACTTTTCTTTAGTGCTTTTATTTAATTATTTTACTTTTCATTTATTATTTCACCTGATACTAAGGAGTAAATCAAGCCATGGTGTGTAAACATGAAATTGTGTTTAGTACTGCTGTATCCTTAATTTTTCTTAAGCATTTTAAAAGAAAAATTGTGATGCTGATGTTTGGCCTAAGTTTTGATTGGATCTTTTTTAGTGGTGAAAATTAAGAAAAATTGTTGCTTAAATTTTTCAATCTTTTTTAGACCTTTCATTTTTTAGAGGGTGTTAATTGTTTGTCATTTGTTTAGTTTATTTAATTGTTTGCTTGGAGGTATTTTTTTGTTTCTAAACTATGATTTCTCTTTTAAACCGTATCTCTTTTTATTATCTGTGTTTTTGTGCTGTTTTAAATGTGCTTTTAAAGTTGTCTCTTATTGTATTTAATTAGTACATTTTTTCAAAAAAATATTTGCACTATAAATATTATCATTTTTTTAAAACATTTAAAGTTCTGTTATTATTTTGATGATTTTTTTAGCCTGAGAACATTGGGTTTTTATTGGTTTATCTGAAGTAGAATATTTCTGGCTTTATTTTTTTATAATATTTTTAAACACTTCACATGAACAAACATGTGACCTACCCCAAAAGAGTTACATTGGAGGATCTAATGATCTTTTGCTAGTAATGGAATAAATAAGACCTGTGGGCTGGGAGAAAGGTAAACAAATGTTTTAAGAAAGTTTAATAATCCATTATGTATGTATGATATTTCTGTTACCTCTATTTATTTCTCTTATCTTTTAATTATTTTATTAAAATGTGAGTTGAAACTCTCTTAGAAATTAAGGTCTAATATTTATGTCTATATTAACTTTTAAGGTGGGACGGACACCTCAGATTGTGAGAGCTATGGTAAGAAGAAAAGTTTACCCAACAACACATCATGTCCACCTATTGCTGTTCAAAAACACCAAACTATAAACAATATTACTAGCTCTCAGGCTTCATTACACAGTGCTGCTTCCTCTCAACCAGATGTTCATCCTTTCTTTAAGGTAACCATTGTATTTAATTTACTCTAAAAGTAAAAAGATGACAATGCGGCATCTTTCAGTGTTTAGCCTAAAGAGAAAAATGTTTAAAATGATTCTTAAAATAAATTATTGTAATTTTATAAATTTTCTACCATAGTAATATTTAATTAGATCTTAATAATATATATAATTAATTATCTAATGTTTGATGTAAATACCTATTCATAATTTTTCCTGAAAAAAACTGTAAAACCACTGTAAAAAAAGGTTTTTGTATCAAAAGAGTAAGTGAAATCTGTTTTATACTGTCTGCGAAAGTTTCGTAATATTTATTGTTGGCAACAGTTAAAGAGTTTTTATTGTTGCTGGTGAAGTTCCTTAAATGCCCTCTAGGTGGGCGCTAGTAGTTTACTACTAGGTTATAATATTATCTTTCTTGTTCTTCTTATTTTTCTTTGTTTATCAAATACATAATCGAATGTTTTTGTTAATGAAGTTTGTTATATTCGGAACGTGAGTTATTAATTGTTTAATATAAAGTGTTTAATAATCATAAATTGTGATTTAGACATTGAAAATACGCTGCCAGACTTTATACTTTTGGCCATTGAGGCTAAAGAAGTGTGAAAATTTGTATACATTATACTGTTTTTCTTCTAAATAGTTGTTTACTATTTCAGGCGCCCGAAAAAGTATAGCATATGCTACATGACTGGGAATGGCTTTTTTTATCTTGGCTCATTTTACTGTCGCCATGGTAAAAAAAGACCTTCTTCACAGTCTGTAACATAATATAATATTTTTGTTCAGCTAAGAGCTTATCTATTTGCCGCAAGGAGAACTAAAATCCCATATTTACCATGTAGTTCCACTAAATGGCAACTCTGTTTTAACAGTATTATCTTCTTTCTGTTTTTTTTACAATCAAAATTAAATTTAAATCAATTATTTACATTTATTTAATAGGAAGTATTATTAACAATGTTCAATAGTGATTTAAGTGAACTAAGTTGGTAGCAACTCTATCAGAGTTAAATACTTTAGCGATTGAAGCAATAAAAAGTGTTTTGTGAATGTTATATATTTTATGATTTCTCTTTACTTGAGAAAAAATAGCATACACTGTTTGGCTGAGAATTACTTTTTTTAACTCAGCTCCTTTTACTGACTCACTTTGCTTACCAGTAAATATAGTCGCTACGCTAATAAAAGATTAATTTCACTGCCCAATAGTATTATATAGAATTTTTATGAAGTCACATTATTTTGAATAGAAAATTATGGTTAAATGGACATAGGTTTCACTATAAACCATCCATTTTATAAATCAATTCCTACAATAATTAAATATTTGTGGTAAAGGCTTAATGTAAACATGGTGTAGCCTTACATTAATTTGTTTATTATTATATTGCTATTGTTGTAAATTTATATGTATATTTATTTTCATTTCATACAATATTTTACAGTGCTTTGTAAGTTATTAAGCGTAATAAATAATCTGTATAAGTAATGAGTGAAATAAAAGCCTCTTTCATCTTTGAGTTCCAATTAAAGAGTTCTTAGGGTAACAAATGTTAGCATGCATAATGATTATTATGAAATTAATCTAATGTCTATCTTATGTGTTGTGCTAGGATCCATCAGGGAGGTATATTGTATTATATACATTCATAGCTAGGGATGAAAACGATCTTAGCGTAGAAAGAGGTGAATTTGTGACTGTACTGAATAGAGAAGACCCTGACTGGTATTGGGTTCTTAGATCTGACAGCCAGGAGGGGTTTGTTCCTAGTGGATTTGTCTATCCTGCTGATGTTGTTCAGAGTAAGTTCTATACAATCATGTAGAAAACAGTTTAGTTAGGTTCAAACAGCCTAATTATTTTAATGAGACAAAGCTTATGGATATTGTTCTGATATGAGTTGCTTTGGATTCCTGAGCAAGAATAGCAAGACTATATTTGCTTTACATGACACTTCATACTTATTTATTTTTCTATCTGTCAACCATCTAAATATATTTTAAACATTCTCCACACACAGATGTTCCTATATTACACCACATAGTTGACATTAACCTTTGATTATTTTTATATATTTCTCAATCTCATAAGCTCATTTTTTTCTTTGAAAATTCTCTAAAAACTGAAATACTTAATTAAATACCTTTTTGTGCGTCTACCTCTATATAGACAGCGAATTGAACAAACTAAATTATTATATATGACTAAATAACTCAAATATTTAATGAATTCTGATGACTTAAAACAGAATTATAAACTCTTTTATTTCTACCTCAACTTTTTCTAGACATATCGACTGACTTATCTCTGAAAGATCAGACTTAACTATCATACTACATTTTTCGAAGTAACCGACTGACTTACTGCATTGAGACTCAAATTTTTTGCTTCCTTTCGATATATCTAACTGACTCATTGTACCTATGTAGTTAAAATTTAAAATTTAGTTATCCTTTAAAATACTTATAAAAAAATGTTACAAAAATACAATAAAATTAAAATTTGGTATAAGTGTATCCCCTTAGTTTCATTTCAATATGGTTAGAATATTTACTTTTTGTTGGAACACTAATGTTAAGCAGTATCGAGGGTGGTCAGTCACTGGATTGGTGACCCCTGGGAATAAAACGAATGCTTGCTATCTGAGTACGAGTGGAGCAAGTCCAAAGACATAGAGCAATATAAATTAAGTGTTTTACACATTATGAGGACGAGCCAAGCGAGTACTTAAAAAAGTATGAATATACCTGCTAATAAATTAATTAATTCACTTAACTTCAAACTTTATTTGAAAGAATTTATGATATTTTGTATTTCTTCCAAGATATTAACAAAAACATGACAAATGGGACACGGTTTGCTCCACTACGATTGCACCTGTGATGCAAAGTTAGGGGACTTTTTTTGGGGGTATCCCTAAAACATGTCCAAACAGGTTCCCAAAATAAAATTTTAACTATTTAAAAATTCGCAAAAAAAACTCGTTTGTTGAATAGATTATTAGTTCTTTCATTTTGAATTAATTACTTGTAGAATGATAAGCTAGAATTATCGATTCTTGGGAAAGTGATAACTTTTTATGGAGATTCATAAGTTTTTGTTCGGTTCAGTAAAATAATGTTACTTGTACATTAATTTTATTTTAACTGCATGCTTTCTTGCTTATCAATCCAATTTACTTAAGTTTTCTGTATTGTTTAACAACCAGAGTAGTAGTGTCAAAACTTATTATTTAATTTTCTAAAGCAAATCCGCTAGATCTTACCTTAAACTGAGCTTCAAGTAAATACAAATAATGCTGTGCCACACAATGTATAATCTATAGGATAAATATTGCCCTTTTTCAAAATGTGCAATTTTAAATTGAAAAATTTAAAAAAAAATTAAATTGTGTTTTCTTTTTAAAACAAAAAAAAGTGGCGGGTTTCAGCTTTGCTGAAACCCGCCACAATAATTTATTTTTTATTATCTCATTCTTGGACTATCAACATTAAAATAAATAAAAAATTAAATCATAAGTTGTGACGCTACTGCTCAGGTTGTTGTGCAAATATCAAAAACTTAACTAAAAATTGGATTGATAAGCAAAATAGCATGCATTTCAAAAAAAATTTCCCGGCTTGCAGACCTCCGCACCAGATTTTTTAATTTATTTTTAGAAAATAAAAATTAATTAAAATGTCTTTTCAATGGTTTTACTTAGGTCCTGTTAGACAAGTTACTGGGGACAACCAAGGGACTCTTGGTAGTAATCAAGTGAATAGAAATCATTCGGGGCCTAATAATCAAACTTCTCATCTTACTGCTGCCCAAGCAGCTGCTAACCCTCCTGTTGAAGAAATTAGGTATCAGGGAACTGAACTGGTTATGCTCTATGATTATAAGGTATTTATCCTTTAATATATTTTTTCATATTAGCTCAGTTTCATACTAGTATTTGTAGATTTTTTTGCAATTTTTATGACATCATTAGGTGTTATTGTTGACAAAGCTATCATTTAAAGTTAAATCATAAAATAGCGAAAAATGTTAGGATTGATTAATGTAGTCTGTAAGATTAACAAATGGGCTAGTCTACAGTTGTTGTTTGATCACATCATTGAGCGAGATCAGTAAACGGATGAGTTACTCTCACTTTTTTTATTGTCTGAGATCAAGCAAAGTAAATCCAAATATGTACTGAAATGTAAATTACATGATTTTCCTTTTCTGAGGATGAGTGAAATGAGTTGTGATGAGGAGCAAAGCGAATCTGATTTGGCAAGAAGGTACTGGTACCCAATTTTTTTCCTTAATATACTTCTTCAGTTTAAAAGTCATGTTGATTACAAAACCTTTTTACATTTAAGGTCTTATAGTACTCACGACCCACAATGGTGTGTATTTTTTTAAATGTTTCTTTTTTACATTTTTGATCCCATTTATTTTTCCAAATTTTCAAAGGAAAAATGAGCTTATTTCTAGATTTTCTTGGTTATTTTAAGGGGAACAATACATTTCTTATGATATAGATGTATCTATTATTTTTACTTTTAGCCACAAGCTCCAGACGATTTGTCAGTAAGAAGAGGTGATTGGATATATGCTGATCTTAACAATCAAACTGTGGATGGTTGGCTTTGGGCCTATGCTCCTAAAACAAGGAAATACGGTTTCATTCCTAAAGCCTATGCTCGTCCTCCTGCTATGACCAGCCTTTGAACTATTTTGCACCCAATAACTTAATTTTGTTCTCCAATTTGACCAATTTAATGTATTAAAATAAGCTTTTATATTAAGTAGTTAATTAAGCTTTTTCTTTAAACGTATTTTACAATATATTAGCAAAGTAACATTTGCAATTAACAATATTTAATTGTTCCTAAACTATGACCATTAGTTAATAAATATTTATTTGCTCACACAATCAGTATTTAAGAATTTTATAAAAAAATATGTATGAATAAAATTTTTTTAATTTTTTAACGAAGTTCATTTTTTTTAATTTTGATGATTTTTTTATAATTTCTTAATTTGTAGATGAATAAAACTAACTTAAAATTTATATGACCAACTTTGCTTTTATTAAATTATTTGTATAAATTATACGTCTTGTCTATCAATTAAAAATCAAAAAATAATTTTAAAACGATGTAGATACAAATTATTTATGTTTGGTTTTTACTTGTTTAATTTTTAAAAAGAAAATTTTGAATCTCACCTTATTTTCACTTTTTTGCTGCAAATTGAACTTAAATATTTTAAATGATTAGTTATTATCAAACTACTAATGTACTAAATACATTTATAAAATACGGTTTCTTTGTTAGTTTGAAACAGCTTTTAAAAATAAATGTTTATTTTAGCACAATATATTTTATCTTTTGTATTATTATTACAGTAGGTTAATGATAAATATATTATTAAGTTTACCTGAAAGCAGCCATAAGGTGCTTAAATACCAAAATGGTATTAGGATTATTTACTTTTTATTACTTATTTACTTAATGACTGTTTAAGTATAAATTGTATGAATATAATGTAAAAAAAATATTTTGTATGTATTGTTTTTATTATTTAAAAATTGTTCTTTTTTTTGGTTTCGGCTACTTTGAAATTATTTATTTGTTTACATTTTTGGTTTTTGTATTCTAAATTACGTTTAGGAAGTAAAGTCTAATCAAAATTTGTTTTTAGAGTTTATATTCTTTAATCTAACATTCTTATAATTGTAGTAGTTATTTTTATTTAATGTTTTAAACAAATTAATTAATTTATAGTTATTATATTTACCTTAGTAATATCTCCCTTGAGTACAAATTGTATTTTATTGTTAAAAAGATCTAGTAGCTTTAAACAGTGAGTATATTGGCAGAGATAATTTAAGGTTTAAATTATTCCTTTTTCTTTCAAGTTTCCATAAACACATATTTTTTATTTTTTAATAAATGTAATATTATGTAAAAATTTTACATAATATTTATTTTAATGGATATTATTTTCCTAATCTTTAATGGTTACTCCCCTATTTGACATTTTTGATTGGTTACTTTCTGGCAACTTCTTTAGAAAATTTCTTGTCATTAAGAGAGTAAATTAGGCACAAAATTTTACTGGGAGTAACATTTCCTAAGAAATGTGGTAAAAACCATGTCTTAGACTTTTGAAAATGGTCTGGCTTATTGTTATGATCTAATTTATATAGAATGCTGATACTTTCTTCGTGAATGCATAACATGAGTTTGACCTATAGAAGGGTCAATACATAGCATACTAGGAAGAATTGCTTTTTATTTCCCAAAAGTATCAAGAAAGTATTATGGGAAACTACAAAAACCTTAAAAAATATAAATTCATTAAAAACTAATCATTGAAATATTTTGTTAAACTTGTGCCATAAATTACCACCGATTACTGGTTTCTGTGACTAATCTACAAACAATGGCTTTTTTACTGCAGTCATGTAAATAAAAAGAACCCTCAACTTACTGAGTTATTATATTTATCTATGCTTTTACTATTGCCCACAGTTATAAATATGTGTAAAAAAATAAAAATAATTTTAATTAAATAAACTTTAAAAAATATACATTGGTACTTTTATGTTTTTAAATAATACTTATTCATTATGAATTTTGTCTGACAATGATTTCTAGGACTATTTAGAAGTGTTTGGAGTGCCAACAAGATGTCAACTGCATATGTGTCTATTACAGTTCTTAAGATCTTTAAATTTAAATCCATGTCACTACGCAGTTCTTCATTTGAAGGTTTTATTTTTAAAAATTAGATATGAAAGCTTAGTTCTGTATTTAACCTCTTGTTTTAGTTTGTAATATTTCAATTTTACAATCGGCTTCTTGGCACCAGTCATGAATTTAAATTATTGATTTTGATTTAGTTTGTAACAAAAAAAAAAATAATTGCAGCACTAAACTAAAATTATGAAATTTTGCTTAAATGTCTTTTTAAATATGTTTCTGAACATCAATATTAATGCAACATTATAGAAATAGATAATTAATGTTTAAGGACTGCTTAAAACTTTTTTATCAATAATTGTAGTAATGCCATTTTTATGAATTTTAATTATTTAACCTGTGAAATCTATATTTGCATTTTATTTTTTATTGCATTTTATAAGCTCTGGAATGCTATAATAGGGAAGAAGAAAGATGTCATTTGTTATTATTTGTTGACAATCCTTTTTGTTCATAATGATAAAAAGGCAATAATTACCTACTGACTGATTATAAATCGGGTACGGTACAATTACAGTAAATATGTGTGTACATACACATACCATTTTCACATCTTTATAATTAGTTTTTGTTACAGTATTAACTCTAATGCATACTTGTACCAAATATTATTGCTGTTGCAATAATATTAACAAAAGTTATTTGTAAATTATAATATTTCTACCTCCCTATGTCAATCTTATGATGACAATTTATAAAAATCGGCGTAATCCAAATTGGGATTGGACCCAATTAGTTTAAATTAGCAGGACTCTTGTGTAATACTGGGTTTGATAAATTATTGATTTTTTATGAATTTTGGATGACAGCCCTATAGTTAACAAGGTCTTACTTACCTTAGGTAGCATAACTAGACCTTACAACTAAATTTTGTGCTTAGTTTCTATTCTCTATCTCTTAACACAAGGGGTGTACGCGTGACGGAGACAGACAAGACATTACCTTGATAACCACTCAGAACACCATAAAAGTGCTTGAAACACTATGATGAAATCTTGGTTTTAGATTTTTAGGGTGAGCACAATATTTTTTCTACATAAGTTTGGTAGTAGGTGTGGAAAAGTAAAATAAAAATAAGGGACAAAAACAATTAAAAAACTGCAAACAATAATAAAATGAGATAAAAATAAGTGAATAAGAAAATAAATAAATACATAATATAAATACAAAATAAGTAAATAGAATATTTATAAATATCATCAGTATTAATTAATTTTTGTATTTATATGTCTACATTTATTTATTTCTCTTCTTTATTATTTTTTGTGAGGCTTTTTAAACATTTTTGTTTGTTTATTTCCATTTTTGTACTTAGGTGGTAGGTATTGATGGTAAACTGTCAAGTTTGAATGTCGTTTCTGTCAATCAATTAAGTGGAGAGATATCTTTTTTTTCCCCTAATATCTTATTTTTTTTAAATGAATGCAACATGTCTGCCTGTTTGTTTTAATAATTTAAAATCTTATGCAATGATTGTGGATATATTATTATGAATAATTGATCTAGGCTTAAAATAAAATAATCGCTTTGATCAGTCCATTCAATTACTTCTTTTTTAAATTTACCAATTGATGCTGATAATTGATAAAACTGTTCTTTCATATTTGTGTAATATCATTAAAAAGCTGTAGATAGCTTCTAAGCTGATTAATTTATTTCTTTTTAAATATATTGTTCATAAACTTTAGTTGCTTATTTTTATTTTGTGTTTGATTAACTTCAGGGCTTCTAACTAAACACTGATAAATTTATTTACCAGTAACAAGAAGTGCCAATATCTGTTTCTGAGAACAAAATTGTGAATAAAATGTTTTAAAATTGTTTTTAAAACTTTTGTCTCTTGAAGCTGTTTTCAATTTGATTTCAAGTCAACTTCTTGACCTGTTAATAGCTGGGTTTGGTCCTGAAAGTGTTAAGTTCCTTTTCTTGACCAACTTGTGATTTAAATCCATCTTGTTCCCTTTTCTAGTGAAGATTATAAGTTCAGTTTTAGCTGGGTTGGCAGATATCCCAACTTCTAAATTGCATTAATTAGTTTGCAGTAGGTGATGAGATATTTCCCTGAAATATCGAAGCAGTTGATTCATAATTATCCATTATTTGCTTTGAAATTGCCCTAAGTAGAAAAAAATCTAGTGGATGATGATTTGGGGTGTATTTCTGAGCTTTAACTCCTCCTTGATGCTATAAGTCCTTGCTTTTCAATTCTTCCCCTAAAATCCAAGAAGAGAACTTGAGTAAAGCCTCCTAAATTTATAACCTTAACTATCCCTATGGCAGCATGTAGTGCTGTTTCCCTTAATATAGGCATGTCAGTTTGGATGTAGAAACTCTCTCCATGGTATTTTTTTATCAAATGTTGCCTAAAATTTTCTCCTGTGTCTTAAGCAGAAATGAAGTAAGAATAAAAGGCCTAAAAGATTTAGCAGAAGTGTAATCCCTTTCTCCTGCTGTCAAATAATCTTCCAGCTTTCCCGTTGGGAACAGTCTTACAAAGGGTTCTCTTATTTTAGGTAATAAAAATTTCATATCTTTACTGAAAATATTTGCCTGGAGTGACTATTATTATAGTTGAATGAATTATGATTATGAATGAATTTTATGATATAAATTGATCATAAAATTGATATGATTTTTAGCTTTAAGAGACAAGCTTGTTTGAAAGCTTCAACAACTTTGATACCAGAATTTTCGGCAGACCATGTTCCAAATAGTAACCTTCTGATATTCCACCTAGTTGATTCTCCTTAGAGTTCTCACTGTAGAAGCCACACCACAGTACCCACATAAAAGTCATGCAAATCATGTGGTGGTCCTAAAAGAGAATTTTCAATGTGACATGCCAACTGGATCCCCCTTTCCATTTGGGGGAAAGTTTCCCTACAAACTTTAAAGAAAAAAAAAATTATATATATATATATATATATATATATATATATTAAATATATATATATATATTTATATATAATATATATTATTACAAGGTCAACCAAGGGGTGGACGACCCAAACTAAAACTTAGCCTAACTTACCTCAGGATCGCATCAAAGTATATTATAGTTGGACTTCTTGTAAATAAATATCTTATTTAAAGAAAACCTGTTATCTAGCTCAGAATTAATTCTCAAAAGGGGGTAGGAGTGGGGAGATCGTCGATCGCCCCCGACTTGAAAAACCAACATCAACTCAAAAATTTGCGAATTAAAACAATTTATTTTTATATTCAAATAAGTAACAATAAAAAAATATGGACCAAACCGATTCGTAATTAAATTTGTTTAATGAACATGAAATTTATATTACCTATCTTAAAATAATTTACTTATAAAGATCATTCGTCTTCAGACTTATCTCAAATACGAAGAAATTAAAGTTGAAAAGAGCAAAAAAAGGCTCCAACGAGTCCCACGATGCAATAGCAGCTGACCGCTACTAAATTTGTATCTACTGCAGCCCTCCTAGGTGATGCAAGCGTAGTCAAATTTTAATTCCACGCGAAGTTTTAAATTGAGTTTACTTTAAATTAATATTCATAAATACTGAACGACTTATATGGTGTCAACTAAATAAAACAAGTCATGTTTTGTGTAATGTGATGAGTTCCATCACAGAACAAGCCAAGCTACTTACAATAAGACAAATTCGGAATTAGCTCCTTGAAAGGAGCGGGCGAGATCCAGGAGAGAACTGGCGATTTCCCGAGGGATGCAGAGGCGTCCCCCTTCCACTCGACTCTCATTGGTCGAAGGAAAACATGTGATTACCCACGGCGTTCCCTGATTGGCGGAAGCAAAAACCTTGTTCTGACGTCACAGAACACGTGGAAAAACCGACGCTATCGAGAAAATTCACGAAGGCGATAAAATGGCGGACGTTTACGAACCTCGTACATGCCTCCGGGGGAAAAAAATGGAAATTTGAGAAGAAAATTTTCATTTAAATTGACATCAGATAAGCTGAGATACAAAAGTCCTAATCAAATGAGTTTAATCAAAAGAAATAACTAATAAAAAAAATTACAATTTTACATAAAAAAATTAATAATGAATTTAATTTAAATTAATTACGGTTGGTCCAAATATACAAAATTATAATCACAGTTACAATGTTTCAATTATAATGTTACAGTTATTATGTTACAATTTTACAATTACAATTATCATGTTTAAGTACAATGTTGGTAAGTATAATATGTTACATTTGTTTGTATAATTAAATTTATTTTTCTTGAAATTCTTTTTAAATGTACAATAAATTTGTTTATATTTTAAATTTTATTTACAACAAAGTAAAGTTTTTAAACGTTAAATAAAACAATAAATCATGAATGTAGAAACTGAGTTAATCTTTAAAAATGTAGAAGTTTAAAAAAAATTTATATGTATATCAAATTTTATAAAATTTATTATAGTTATTTATTATTTACTCAATATAAAAATATAAAATCAAATTGTCTAAAAAAAAATTTATATTTTTCATGTAGACAGAATCAAAATTTCTTTATCTAAAGAAACTAACTTTGGCAGTTGCCAGCACAATTGTGCAAAACTAAATTATCATCCTCCTATAGAGGTTAGTCAAAAGAAATACAAATTAATGATTTTAAATAATTGTCAAAAACAAAATTCAAAATTAAAAATAAATGAACAAAAAAATATAATTATAAATTAAAATATTAGTTGCACCATGTGTATAATCACATTACATCAAATTAAACAATTAGATTCTCTCTATGGATATAATTACGTCTCTTAAGAACTTAATAATGTTAACAATAAAATTTTTAATTTTATTTATAATACTGCAGAACAATTTTCGATCTAAGTCACAATTACTACAACTTTAGTCACAACCAGTACCTTTTTCAAAATAGGGTTAATCATAGAACCATGGAAAATTCCACGTATTTTAGAAATATCAGATTTAAAAGCAAGCAAATAAGATCCACGATCATAACGCTCTAAAATAACATAAGGACCCTCATAACGAGGCATAAACTTGGAATATTGTTTATAATCTTTTTTGCTTACATTCAATTTTCTTACAAGAACAGAATCACCTATTTTGAATTGAACTATTTTCTTTTCAGAGTCAATTTTTGATTTTCAGAATTTCTGACATTTTTTATTCTTTCTTTAATTAATTCAACATTATCCTCGTGATTCCTAAGATCATCTCTAACAGGGGATAAAACTACATGATTTTCCCACTCTCTCATGGGTTTAATTCCAAACTGAACCTCAATTGGAGTCATTTGGGTAGTAGAGCATGCTGTAGCATTCAAGTTAAACTCAATGTCTCTTAAGTGTAGAGGCCATTGCTCATGTCTATCTTTTAGGCAAATTCGTAATTTTTCTATAACATCTCGAATAGATCTCTCTGCCTATTTGCTTGGGGATGCCTGATGGGCACAAAAATGGGCTTTAATCTGAGCATTTACTAAGTAGTCTGACCATTTTGGTGACAGAAATTGCCTTCCATTATCGGCAATAAGACATTCTGGTTTGGGAAAAGTTTTGAAATAGTCATCAAGGCACTTAATAGCTTGAGAGGTAGTTTCTCTAGGAATCGGATATGTTTTTACAAATTTTGAAAAAGGATTCACAACTATGAACAAGTAAGTATAATTTTGAGGTCCGTATGTAGGGAACGGTCCAAAAATCTACACATAAATAATGATTAATATCCCTAGGGAGCAAAGTACAAGATTTTTGATGATAGGCAAGAGTGTGAATTTTCTTAAATTGACAAGTCTTACAATATTTAAGTTCATCTAAAATCTTTTTCTTAAGATTCGGAAAATAAAAATCCTCCTGTATTAACTTTTTAGTTTTGTAAACACCACAGTGTAAAAAATTATTGTGGATGGTATTAATTAATTGACCAATTATAGACTTAGGTAACACTAACTTAAGACCGTCGTTTTGTTTGACATAAAGGATATCATGAATTATGATAAAACGACCATTATACTTGCCTAAATTATTTTTTATACTCAAAACATACTCATCCTCTGCTTGTAACTGAGGTATTTTGTTCAATAGATTGCTAACGAGATTTCAGTCTTCTGATGTAGGGTGAATATGGGATACCCATCAGTCTTAACAAAATTGTTGTCCATCGGAGTAATTTCAGGTGGATTCCTGGAAAGGATATCGGGTACAAAATTAGCTTTGCCCTTAATATGAACAATTTTAATATTAACGAGTTGTAGATAGGCAATCCATCTGCAAACTCGATTCGAGGGTTCACTATTTTAAATAAACTCTCTAGAGCTTTATTGTCCGTATAAATAGTGGTAGTTTCACGCGAAACAGTTAAATAATCAAACCATTTCCGTACTAAGTACACTATTCCAAGAAGTTCCATTTCCATAATAGAATATTTTTGTTCAGCTTTCGTAAGTCGTCTAGACGCAAATTGAATTACTCTTGCTTCACCATCTATTATTTGGTACAATTGTCCACCTACAGCTAATTTGCTAGCATCACTTTGAATAAAAAATGGGCAATCATAATTTGGATATTTTAACATTACACAATCAAGAAACAAATTTTAAATTTTAGTCAACTGTTCATCTAGTTCAGGGGTCCACTTAAATTTATTTGGTTTTTTACATAGTTCATAGAATGGTATGCATTCCTGGGCATAGAGTGGAGTAAATCTAGAATAAAATAAAGTAAGTCCAAGCAGTGAACGAACATCCTTAATATTTTTAGGTTTTGGAAATTCAACTATAGCTTTGACCTTCTCCGGGTCAGGCCTACATCCTTGAGTATTAAAAATATAACCTAACAATTTAACCTCACCAGCAACAAAAACAGATTTTCTAAGTGTAAAGTTATTCCTGCCTTACGCATAACAGTCAATAATTCATCAATAACGGCTAGATGTTCATCAATATTCTCAGAAATGATACATATGTCGTCAATGTATCTCTTAATTTTCTTTTTTAAATGTTCAGGCAGGCAATATTCTAATGCCCTGTCCAAACTTGCTCCACTACAGCAGTGCCCAAACACACTACGTGTATAAACATAAATAACCCCTTTATACATAAAACCCATATATTGGTGACAATTTTCTTTCAGTTGTACTTGGTGAAAGCTCTGAATCATATCAATTTTTGTAATATAATTAACTTTAGATAAAGAACAAACAACTTCCTCAATCCCACGAGGACCTTGTCGATCTATCTTGATTCTAGCATTTATATACCTTAAGTCTAAACACAAACGAACACCTTTCTCACCTCTTTTAACAACTAATAAGGGATTTATATATTGACTTTTGGATGGTTTAATGATACCATTATCTAATAATTTCTTAATCTCAGCATCTACTAGAGGAGCATATGATGCTTTTATAGGATAATTCTTTTTAAAAAAGGGAGTATCGTCATTCAATTCGAATTCGTACTCATAACCATGAATGCACCCAATTCGGTCGCTAAAAACTTCCTTATTATTAATTATGATATTGGCTAATTTTTGCCTATCAGCAGGTAATATAGATTCTTTACAAATGAGTTTATTTACAGTATCACTAAAATTATTATCTAACGTCCTCTCACCAAAAACATCGCTAGCATGGACATCAGGAACAACCTCAATCTTATTAAGACCAGGTTCTAACTTTTCACCACAATTCTCATTTACTTTAGAATGTACAAGACAATCAGGAGTATCACAAATAAAACTTAGAGTTTGGTTATGGGGAAATTTTAATTTAATTAAATGTTTATCAAAATCAAGTTCCACTTGATGCTCATAAAGGAAGGGAATTCCTAATATAAGTGAAGTACTAAGTTTTTCAATGACAAGAAACATAGAACTATATTCAAAACCATTAATATTCAAATCTAAACACACTTGATTTACTACAGGAACTTTCTTACCATTTGCCATATAAACAAAACATTTTTGAATAGGAAAAGTTTTATCTTGGAAGTCCAAATTTAAACTATTAAGAGTCTCAGAAGACACACAATTCACCATAGATCCACTATCATACAATATTTTAATATCCATATTGTTTAT
Source organism: Microvelia longipes (assembly GCA_018340805.1). Classification (NCBI taxonomy): domain Eukaryota; kingdom Metazoa; phylum Arthropoda; class Insecta; order Hemiptera; family Veliidae; genus Microvelia; species Microvelia longipes. Next base: position 48,560,559 of record JACMZG010000008.1, on the reverse strand, counting down.
TTTTCCCACACACACAGGAAGTAAAACACAATTATTTTCAATATCAGTTTCGTTTAAAACATCGTTTTATAAGAGTTCAAGTTAAATAAAATATCATGACCTGTAGTGGTAGGGTGAGTCATCTCCTGGGGAGAAAGTAGGGCTACCTCAGGTGGGCGTGTCTCCAGGCTACCAAATATCCCTCCTTCAGGTTGACTCTGGTTGTAGGGAATTTTTCTTCCAGGTGTAGGGAAATTTTTATTTCCCTCCTCCAAGTCCTGGCATCACTTCCTACCAACTCCAAAACAGCTGTATTTTCTTGCACTGAAAACATTTTGTCATAGTGTGAATCACTATTTGCTTTATTTATACACTGAATTAAATTAATTTCGGATTTACCTTTTTAGGGGAACCAGTAACCCGATTTACTGGTCTCCTGTGGAGTTTTCCGACTGATCATCTACTTGAGGTCCTTCAATTTGACAAATATTACCCCTAAAATTTTTATTGTCATTTTTATTTTGGTCATCTCTACCTTTGTTAAACTGTGACTGATTTTCAGGTCGATTTCGCCAATTCGACTCTCTCTTGTTTTGGTCATAATAGGGCTTGTAACGGTTGCTAGAGTGATTATAATAATTATTACGGTTACCTGAATTTTGGTTTTTGTAATCCGGAACGCTGTTCTTATCTCTACGCTGGTGACCAAAATTGCTATCAGCTGGTTTCTTGTAACTATCATATGGTTTTCTTATGTTATTATCATGGTTCTTACCTTTATTCGCATTAGCCAATGTCTCCGTAACCAGATCAGTTTCATTGAAACGTTCATGATCTTTCAATAGTACAATAAAATCGTTTAATTTTTGGGGTTTACGCATTTGGTACCATAATTGCACTTTGCTATCAAAATGTTTTGATAATTTTCTTATCATTTCTCGCTCTGATGGAGCTCCGTCAAGTGAACGAACCCTTGCAAACATGGAATAAACATATTGAATTTTACTACCTTTTTGACTGTTGTAGCGTCCATTTTCCAACTGATCTCGTAGAGTCTCCTGCCGTTCTATAGACCAAAATTCCTCAAGAAAACTAATTTTGAATTCCTCAAAATTTTGAAATTCAGCCTCATGTACAAGATACCAATAGTACGCCTCATTTTGCAGGTGGCTTTTAATGATAGATTTGAAATTATTAACCTTCTTTTCTCTACAAATTTTTAGTTCTAAATGATTAATAAAATTAACGGGACATACCTCTTTTTCAGTAGCGAAGATCTCAACAGAGTTAGGCTCATAATTACGTGACATAATAATGACTGGACTATCAGTTTTATCCTTGTCAACCTCACCTTTATCTTTCTCCGAGCCATCATCACCCGTAGAGCTATTAGTATCAGGGCCATTACCATTTTTGAGTAACTCCTCAATGAGTTCTCTATTGGATTGGATAGCTTTTTCTAATTCGGCTATTTTATTAGTTTGGCCAGATAGTTTTTCGGTTTTTTGCGTTAACACAGCAATTTGATGGTTAAAATTTTTTAAACCCTCCCGTACTGACTCTTGAAATTTAGCATCACGCTCTAACCTATTTTTTTCTGCCGCAACTTGCGCAGCATTGTCAGATTGTTTTTGCCAATTTGTCAAGTATCTGTTGCTCCATGGTTACAGATCTTAGAAAAATTACTGGTCATACAACTTAGATTGGTACATAAAGTAGCAGATTAAGATAAATTTTAACATATAGATTACAATAATTTACAATATGTGAGCATATACGTTTACATGAAATCTATACGTATTTAGATAAATAATTTAATGTTCATTAATTAATCTGAAGTTTTATTAAGTGTTGGTTTTCAATCGAGCTCCCAGTTCCTTCGGTAACGAATCTCCGTTCCACTTTACGAGAGTAAAGTAGGGGAAAAATCGCTCCAAAGTTGGACGCCAAAATTACAAGGTCCAACCAAGGGGTGGACGACCCCAAACTAAAACTTAGCCTAACTTACCTCAGGATCGCATCAAAGTATATTATAGTTGGACTTCTTGTAAATAAATATCTTATTTAAAGAAAACCTGTTATCTAGCTCAGAATTAATTCTCAAAAAGGGGGTAGGAGTGGGGAGATCATCGATCGCCCCCGACTTGAAAAACCAACATCAACACAAAAAATTTGCGAATTAATACAATTATTTTTTATATTCAAATAAGTAACAATAAAAAAATATGGACCAAACCGATTCGTAATTAAATTTGTTTAATGAACATGAAAATTATATTACCTATCTTAAATAATTTACTTATAAAGATCATTCGTCTTCAGACTTATCTCAAATACGAAGAAATTAAAGTTGAAAAGAGCAAAAAAAGGCTCCAACGAGTCCCACGATGCAATAGCAGCTGACCGCTACTAAATTTGTATCTACTGCAGCCCTCCTAGGTGATGCAAGCGTAGTCAAATTTTAATTCCACGCGAAGTTTTAAATTGAGTTCACTTTAAATTAATATTCATAAATACTGAACGACTTATATGGTGTCAACTAAATAAACAAGTCATGTTTTGTGTAATGTGATGAGTTCCATCACAGAACAAGCCAAGCTACTTACAATAAGACAAATTCGGAATTAGCTCCTTGAAAGGAGCGGGCGAGATCCAGGAGAGAACTGGCGATTTCCCGAGGGATGCAGAGGCGTCCCCCTTCCACTCGACTCTCATTGGTCGAAGGAAAACATGTGATTACCCACGGCGTTCCCTGATTGCGGAAGCAAAAACCTTGTTCTGACGTCACAGAACACGTGGAAAAACCGACGCTATCGAGAAAATTCACGAAGGCGATAAAATGGCGGACGTCTTATACGAACCTCGTAAATATATAATATATATATTATAATATATAATTAAGGTCATTGACCTCTGCAATGTATGTTATACATAATAATTTTACGCAAGTTCAGGCATGGGATTGTAAGCTGATCTTTATGTTATTGATGGTGCTGCAACCGAATCTTTGTGAGACATTATTTTAATGAGTTAACTAGATAATTTTTTTATAAGTAGATTTTAGTAAAAATTCCAAATAAGTTAAGGCTTTTACCTGCCTTAATCCTAAAACAATGACCCTATTGATTTGTTAAATGTCTATGTTGATCCTCTGTACTAGATGAAGGGTGTATTCAATGTTAGGTTAACAAAGGAGTTAATCTAAATTTTTCCTAAATGCTACTTAAAGATATTTTATCTTTTAAGTTAACGCTCTGACGGCACCCTAGCAAAGTCTCATAGGCTCACAGAGCCTATGAGACTTTCATCCCTCCGAAGGCGTGGCGATGAAATTCAATTTGATACATGGCAAATTTCATGTAACAATAAATACAAACAATCTCGAAAGATCGTCATCTAATGATCTTAGACTTTTTGGTCAACTTTTAGTGTCATATTGATTGTGGACCGGTTCATTGATTCAGCGCTCCCAAAAACAAGTATAGCTATTTTTTTTAATTTTATGGTCTTATTTAAATTCTGCTGCCTCAGCAAACAGGTTTAATGAAGTAACAAAACCTAAATTTTTAATCGGTGATTCCTCTCTATGTTTTATTTTTATACTAATTTAAAAAAAAATTCGTTTGGAAGATAAGAAGTGTTTACAAGAAAATGTCAAAAAATACTCCCAAACACACACACTTATAATTATAATTAATTTTATTTTCGTGATAAGAGACCTCTAAACGGATATTGGCAAACTCTTTGTCCAACTTCTTGCCATATGCTTATCCTGTGTGTATCCTGATTTTTTAATATAGAAAAGTATTATGTTCGCAAAAATATCCAAACCGGATATCACCATATTATCCGTTTCAGGTGTTTTAAGACCTTTTAAGCGGTTTTACAAAGTTGTTTGTCTGTATGTGTTGTGTTACCATCGCAGCTCCTAGGGATTCATGCTGAGAGTTAAACTTGTACAGAAATATTTATTTATGTAATAATAAAAAATAATAATAAAAAGCATCATTTCCCACAAATATATTTAAAAAGCAAACCGGCTTTCAACCCACAAAGGTCATCTTCAGCCGGGAGAGAACTATGAGCCAGTGAGTAAATCTTGTAAACAGGATTTTTTATGTGCTATCTGGAAAATATTTTTACATGACGTCATTTTTGAAAATGCGTGAAACACGGAATTTTTTTTTGATCAGTTTGAGATTTGGCACGAAATTTAGTCGTACATAAGACAAATATGCACTAAATTTTATCTCAGTATTAGCATTAGTGCAATTTTATCCAATGACTTGTAGATATTTTTTTAAAAATTGAAAAAAAAATCCAATTGAGTTGAAATTGAGTACAAGTGTAAACCTTGACGTAATAATAATTACGTACACTAATAATTACTATTCTAATAATTACGTTAGAATCTAATACACTAAGTTCCGTTTAATACGACAAGTATATCTCAATTTTGTTGGATCATAAATGTTAAGGAGCAAATGATCATGGTCATGACTGGATGGTGACCACCGGGAATAAAACAAATGTAATTAATATCTGAGGACGAGCGAACCGATTCCGAAGACATTCTGCAGTATAAATTTAGTAATTTGGTCTTTTAACGATTTTTTTATAAAGGTTATGAGTTGGGTCATGGAGGGTAGGGTGGGTTAAAGGGGGGATCACTGATTAAAAAAAATTATGTATATATATATATATATATATATATAATATATATATATATATATATATATATATTATATATTATATATATATATATATATATAATATATATATATATATATTATATATATATATATATATATATATAGTTTGTAGTATGAAATT
>JACMZG010000008.1:48530659-48554839 GCA_018340805.1 Microvelia longipes | reverse complement strand
ATTATCAGGAAAATTACTGGCCTTACTTTTAAAAAAGCTCCATTGAGTTTTTACTAGATCTACACAAGCACTTGGCTAAAACTAATTATCACTAGATAGTCACAAGGATTTTTTTAATCTTCTTAGACTAAACGTGTGAGTCACTGCTCAGAAGTTAGTGACTTTAATAGTTTCAAAACTATATAATTGTTTTTACAAGTAATTGAAAACCAAAATCATGAATATATAGCAAGCAATATAAACAGAAAAATTAAAAATAGTTTTAAATTATTCTTAGAATATATAGCTGTCTTCAAGTTTTCTAGTTTTTTGAAGACATCGTAAAATGAAATGGTAATGAATAATTAAGTATGAAAATGTATCCATTTAATACATTATTAATTTGTAAAATTAAATGTAAAATCAATCCTGTAATTTACAAAGGCAATATAGTGCAGGTATTTTAGTCATTCTATCCTTTATTGTAAATGAATTATATTTCCCTTGTTTTGTATATTTTATTAATATAAAAATGCTTACCTTAATAAAGTTATTATATTATTCAGTTATTTGATATACTCTTCAAAATGTTATAAGCTAACATCTGCCCATTGAGATGCTTAAATATGTAAACAAACATATAATTAATCATTATGTAGATAACCAGATTAAATCTAAGCTGTCCTAATTAATAGACAGCTTAGATTTATACATCTTGGTGATGTATTAAAGTTGCTTGTCTTGTATTTAGTACACTGTTTACTTTTTTAATCTTTAAATTATTTCACTTTTATTTATTAATTATTTTTTTTTTTACTGTAGGTTGTTAATATACTGTATCGAGAAAATGACTGGGTGTATGTCATTGCGTGTGATAGTAGGCAAGAAGGTTTCATACCTCATTCATACTGCACTCCATATAGCTCACAACTTGGAGAACTTGCCATGTCTAATGTCAAGAAAAAATTACCTAGAACTAGCACAGAGACAAATGATGAACCTATTATAGACACCAGACCAGGTAATTTAATCATTTTATTAGAAAGATCCTTTTATTTACCCTAAGGTTTACTTTATAATCATTGATTAGTTTGAAAGCCCAGGGGTAACTTTACATCAAGATTTATAAACTTCTCGGTCATAGGATATACAGAACCATATAGCACAGTTAAAAAACCACCAGTCTGGTGATTTACTACGAGGTTAAACAATAGGCTTTTATTTATTGCCCAGCCTTGAGGTAAATCACCAGACCTTTGGTTTTTTACTCAACTCATTGGTCCTGTAAATCCCATGACCGATGATTTATAAATCTTATTACTTAAATAATCACCCCAGGTTCCCTGTTATTTAGTATTTGTTCCTGAATATTTGACATTTGTTACTAGTTGAAAAACTCAACAGTTTTAGCTGAATAATGGTTTGGAGGTCTACTTGTAGAGTAGCAGCTTATTGTTTTAATTTTTTATGAGGTCATTGGTCCCTTTAAACCTATATGCGGCATCTGCTTCTCAGGCTGGATTCCTCCCTATCTTGTTTCTCCATCTTTAATTTTTTCTTGGTCCCTTCAAACCTTTGCGGCATCTGCTTGTCAGGCTGGATTCCTCCCTATCTTGTTTCCATCTTTTAATTTTTTAAATATTTCCTTATTAAAATTAATGAAATTGACTAGGATTAAGATGTTCATTTGGTTTGACACAAATTTCACATTTACTCTTTATATACTACCCCTTCTCAAACCAGGAAGAAAAACCTCCCCCTCTCAAACCAGGAAACACTGGGAGCTTGTCGCCAACACAAAACTGTGTTTGAACCGCCAGCACACGTGCAAGCGCCCCGCCTAATTTTAAAAATTAGGCGGGAGCTGCGCTATAATATGAAATTCGCCAGTCCCCAAGGGGGAGGGGGGCGCTGGCGCGTGTGCTGGCGGTTCAAACACAGTTTTGTGTTTTTATAAAACTTAATAATGAATATTTGATCAATTTAATTTGCAGGAGCTTACAAAGGATTATTTAAAGGAGAGAAGTTTTCTCTCAAATTGTTTTTTATTGAAACTTTATTCTGTTTAACTTATAATAAACAATTAAGGTAAACACTAAATTACTTTGGAATAACTGCAAATTATGTTTTTTTTTCAAACCATTTGTTCATGCTTTGTTTTGATTTTTGTGTATTATTAACTGTTACTTTTGTTTGATATTAATTTAAATTTTTTAGATTAGAATGCACAGATAACCCCTGTTTTTTTCTTATAATTTATTTATATTTTATGAAAAATTATTGTTTTCAAATTATTTTAAATATTTTATTATTAAAATTTATTATTATCTTATCTGGAAATATGTACATTATCATTTTTAATTATTTGTTGTCTGACTTTCTCTTATTGCTTTTATTTAATTATTTTACTTTTCATTTATTATTTCACCTGATACTAAGGAGTAAATCAAGCCATGGTGTGTAAACATGAAATTGTGTTTAGTACTGCTGTATCCTTAATTTTTCTTAAGCATTTTAAAAGAAAAATTGTGATGCTGATGTTTGGCCTAAGTTTTGATTGGATCTTTTTTAGTGGTGAAAATTAAGAAAAATTGTTGCTTAAATTTTTCAATCTTTTTTAGACCTTTCATTTTTTAGAGGGTGTTAATTGTTTGTCATTTGTTTAGTTTATTTAATTGTTTGCTTGGAGGTATTTTTTTTTGTTTCTAAACTATGATTTCTCTTTTAAACCGTATCTCTTTTTATTATCTGTGTTTTTGTGCTGTTTTAAATGTGCTTTTAAAGTTGTCTCTTATTGTATTTAATTAGTACATTTTTTCAAAAAAAAATATTTGCACTATAATATTATCATTTTTTTAAAAACATTTAAAGTTCTGTTATTTTATTTGATGATTTTTTAGCCCGAACATTGGGTTTTTATTGGTTTACCTGAAGTAGAATATTTCTGGCTTTATTTTTTATAAATATTTTTAACACTTCACATGAACAAACATGTGACCTACCCCAAAAGAGTTACATTGGAGGATCTAATGATCTTTTGCTAGTAATGGAATAAAAAATAAGACCTGTGGGCTGGGAGAAAGGTAAACAAATGTTTTAAGAAAGTTTTAATAATCCATTATGTATGTATGATATTTCTGTTACCTCTATTTATTTCTCTTATCTTTTAATTATTTTATTAAAATGTGAGTTGAAACTCTCTTAGAAATTAAGGTCTAATATTTATGTCTATATTAACTTTTAAGGTGGGACGGACACCTCAGATTGTGAGAGCTATGGTAAGAAGAAAAGTTTACCCAAACAACACATCATGTCCACCTATTGCTGTTCAAAAACACCAAACTATAAACAATATTACTAGCTCTCAGGCTTCATTACACAGTGCTGCTTCCTCTCAACCAGATGTTCATCCTTTCTTTAAGGTAACCATTGTATTTAATTTACTCTAAAAGTAAAAAGATGACAATGCGGCATCTTTCAGTGTTTAGCCTAAAGAGAAAAATGTTTAAAATGATTCTTAAAATAAATTATTGTAATTTTATAAATTTCTACCATAGTAATATTTAATTAGATCTTTAATATATATATATTAATTATATCTAATGTTTGATGTAAATACCTATTCATAATTTTTCCTGAAAAAAACTGTAAAACCACTGTAAAAAAAGGTTTTTGTATCAAAAGAGTAAGTGAAATCTGTTTTATACTGTCTGCGAAAGTTTCGTAATATTTATTGTTGGCAACAGTTAAAGAGTTTTTTATTGTTGCTGGTGAAGTTCCTTAAATGCCCTCTAGGTGGGCGCTAGTAGTTTACTACTAGGTTATAATATTATCTTTCTTGTTCTTCTTATTTTTCTTTGTTTATCAAATACATAATCGAATGTTTTTGTTAATGAAGTTTGTTATATTCGGAACGTGAGTTATTAATTGTTTAATATAAAGTGTTTAATAATCATAAATTGTGATTTAGACATTGAAAATACGCTGCCAGACTTTATACTTTTGGCCATTGAGGCTAAAGAAGTGTGAAAATTTGTATACATTATACTGTTTTTCTTCTAAATAGTTGTTTACTTTTCAGGCGCCCGAAAAAGTATAGCATATGCTACATGACTGGGAATGGCTTTTTTTATCTTGGCTCATTTTACTGTCGCCATGGTAAAAAAAGACCTTCTTCACAGTCTTGTAACATAATATAATATTTTTTGTTCAGCTAAGAGCTTATCTATTTGCCGCAAGGAGAACTAAAATCCATATTTACCATGTAGTTCCACTAAATGGCAACTCTGTTTTAACAGTATTATCTTCTTTCTGTTTTTTTTACAATCAAAATTAAATTTAAATCAATTATTTACATTTATTTAATAGGAAGTATTATTAACAATGTTCAATAGTGATTTAAGTGACACTAAGTTGGTAGCAACTCTATCAGAGTTAAATACTTTAGCGATTGAAGCAATAAAAAGTGTTTTGTGAATGTTATATATTTTATGATTTCTCTTTACTTGAGAAAAAATAGCATACACTGTTTGGCTGAGAATTACTTTTTTTAACTCAGCTCCTTTTACTGACTCACTTTGCTTACCAGTAAATATAGTCGCTACGCTAATAAAAGATTAATTTCACTGCCCAATAGTATTATATAGAATTTTTATGAAGTCACATTATTTTGAATAGAAAATTATGGTTAAATGGACATAGGTTTCACTATAAACCATCCATTTTATAAATCAATTCCTACAATAATTAAATATTTGTGGTAAAGGCTTAATGTAAACATGGTGTAGCCTTACATTAATTTGTTTATTATTATATTGCTATTGTTGTAAATTTATATGTATATTTATTTTCATTTCATACAATATTTTACAGTGCTTTGTAAGTTATTAAGCGTAATAAATAATCTGTATAAGTAATGAGTGAAATAAAAGCCTCTTTCATCTTTGAGTTCCAATTAAAGAGTTCTTAGGGTAACAAATGTTAGCATGCATAATGATTATTATGAAATTAATCTAATGTCTATCTTATGTGTTGTGCTAGGATCCATCAGGGAGGTATATTGTATTATATACATTCATAGCTAGGGATGAAAACGATCTTAGCGTAGAAAGAGGTGAATTTGTGACTGTACTGAATAGAGAAGACCCTGACTGGTATTGGGTTCTTAGATCTGACAGCCAGGAGGGGTTTGTTCCTAGTGGATTTGTCTATCCTGCTGATGTTGTTCAGAGTAAGTTCTATACAATCATGTAGAAAACAGTTTAGTTAGGTTCAAACAGCCTAATTATTTTAATGAGACAAAGCTTATGGATATTGTTCTGATATGAGTTGCTTTGGATTCCTGAGCAAGAATAGCAAGACTATATTTGCTTTACATGACACTTCATACTTATTTATTTTTCTATCTGTCAACCATCTAAATATATTTTAAACATTCTCCACACACAGATGTTCCTATATTACACCACATAGTTGACATTAACCTTTGATTATTTTTATATATTTCTCAATCTCATAAGCTCATTTTTTTCTTTGAAAATTCTCTAAAAACTGAAATACTTAATTAAATACCTTTTTGTGCGTCTACCTCTATATAGACAGCGAATTGAACAAACTAAATTATTATATATGACTAAATAACTCAAATATTTAATGAATTCTGATGACTTAAACAGAATTATAAACTCTTTTATTTCTACCTCAACTTTTTCTAGACATATCGACTGACTTATCTCTGAAAGATCAGACTTAACTATCATACTACATTTTTCGAAGTAACCGACTGACTTACTGCATTGAGACTCAAATTTTTTGCTTCCTTTCGATATATCTAACTGACTCATTGTACCTATGTAGTTAAAATTTAAAATTTAGTTATCCTTTAAAATACTTATAAAAAAATGTTACAAAAATACAATAAAATTAAAATTTGGTATAAGTGTATCCCCTTAGTTTCATTTCAATATGGTTAGAATATTTACTTTTTGTTGGAACACTAATGTTAAGCAGTATCGAGGGTGGTCAGTCACTGGATTGGTGACCCCTGGGAATAAAACGAATGCTTGCTATCTGAGTACGAGTGGAGCAAGTCCAAAGACATAGAGCAATATAAATTAAGTGTTTTACACATTATGAGGACGAGCCAAGCGAGTACTTAAAAAAGTATGAATATACCTGCTAATAAATTAATTAATTCACTTAACTTCAAACTTTATTTGAAAGAATTTATGATATTTTGTATTTCTTCCAAGATATTAACAAAAACATGACAAATGGGACACGGTTTGCTCCACTACGATCGCACCTGTGATGCAAAGTTAGGGGACTTTTTTTGGGGGTATCCCTAAACATGTCCAAACAGGTTCCCAAAATAAAATTTTAACTATTTAAAAATTCGCAAAAAAAAACTCGTTTGTTGAATAGATTATTAGTTCTTTCATTTTGAATTAATTTACTTGTAGAATGATAAGCTAGAATTATCGATTCTTGGGGAAAGTGATAACTTTTTATGGAGATTCATAAGTTTTTGTTCGGTTCAGTAAAATAATGTTACTTGTACATTAATTTTATTTTAACTGCATGCTTTCTTGCTTATCAATCCAATTTTTACTTAAGTTTTCTGTATTTGTTTAACAACCAGAGTAGTAGTGTCAAAACTTATTATTTAATTTTCTAAAGCAAATCCGCTAGATCTTACCTTAAACTGAGCTTCAAGTAAATACAAATAATGCTGTGCCACACAATGTATAATCTATAGGATAAATATGCCCTTTTTCAAAATGTGCAATTTTAAATTGAAAAATTTAAAAAAAAATTAAATTGTGTTTTCTTTTTAAAACACAAAAAAAAGTGGCGGGTTTCAGCTTTGCTGAAACCCGCCACAATAATTTATTTTTTATTATCTCATTCTTGGACTATCAACATTAAAATAAATAAAAAATTAAATCATAAGTTGTGACGCTACTGCTCAGGTTGTTGTGCAAATATCAAAAACTTAACTAAAAATTGGATTGATAAGCAAAATAGCATGCATTTCAAAAAAAATTTCCCGGCTTGCAGACCTCCGCACCAGATTTTTTAATTTATTTTTAGAAAATAAAAATTAATTAAAATGTCTTTTCAATGGTTTTACTTAGGTCCTGTTAGACAAGTTACTGGGGACAACCAAGGGACTCTTGGTAGTAATCAAGTGAATAGAAATCATTCGGGGCCTAATAATCAAACTTCTCATCTTACTGCTGCCCAAGCAGCTGCTAACCCTCCTGTTGAAGAAATTAGGTATCAGGGAACTGAACTGGTTATGCTCTATGATTATAAGGTATTTATCCTTTAATATATTTTTTCATATTAGCTCAGTTTCATACTAGTATTTGTAGATTTTTTTGCAATTTTTATGACATCATTAGGTGTTATTGTTGACAAAGCTATCATTTAAAGTTAAATCATAAAATAGCGAAAAATGTTAGGATTGATTAATGTAGTCTGTAAGATTAACAAATGGGCTAGTCTACAGTTGTTGTTTGATCACATCATTGAGCGAGATCAGTAAACGGATGAGTTACTCTCACTTTTTTTATTGTCTGAGATCAAGCAAAGTAAATCCAAATATGTACTGAAATGTAAATTACATGATTTTCCTTTTCTGAGGATGAGTGAAATGAGTTGTGATGAGGAGCAAAGCGAATCTGATTTGGCAAGAAGGTACTGGTACCCAATTTTTTTCCTTAATATACTTCTTCAGTTTAAAAGTCATGTTGATTACAAAACCTTTTTACATTTAAGGTCTTATAGTACTCACGACTCACAATGGTGTGTATTTTTTTAAATGTTTCTTTTTTACATTTTTGATCCCATTTATTTTTCCAAATTTTCAAAGGAAAAATGAGCTTATTTCTAGATTTTCTTGGTTATTTTAAGGGGGAACAATACATTTCTTTATGATATAGATGTATCTATTATTTTTACTTTTAGCCACAAGCTCCAGACGATTTGTCAGTAAGAAGAGGTGATTGGATATATGCTGATCTTAACAATCAAACTGTGGATGGTTGGCTTTGGGCCTATGCTCCTAAAACAAGGAAATACGGTTTCATTCCTAAAGCCTATGCTCGTCCTCCTGCTATGACCAGCCTTTGAACTATTTTGCACCCAATAACTTAATTTTGTTCTCCAATTTGACCAATTTAATGTATTAAAATAAGCTTTTATATTAAGTAGTTAATTAAGCTTTTTCTTTAAACGTATTTTACAATATATTAGCAAAGTAACATTTGCAATTAACAATATTTAATTGTTCCTAAACTATGACCATTAGTTAATAAATATTTATTTGCTCACACAATCAGTATTTAAGAATTTTATAAAAAAAATATGTATGAATAAAATTTTTTTAATTTTTTAACAAAGTTCATTTTTTTAATTTTGATGAATTTTTTTTATAATTTCTTAATTTGTAGATGAATAAAACTAACTTAAAATTTATATGACCAACTTTGCTTTTATTAAATTATTTGTATAAATTATACGTCTTGTCTATCAATTAAAAATCAAAAAATAATTTTAAAACGATGTAGATACAAATTATTTATGTTTGGTTTTTACTTGTTTAATTTTTAAAAAGAAAATTTTGAATCTCACCTTTATTTTCACTTTTTTGCTGCAAATTGAACTTAAATATTTTAAATGATTAGTTATTATCAAACTACTAATGTACTAAATACATTTATAAAATACGGTTTCTTTGTTAGTTTGAAACAGCTTTTAAAAATAAATGTTTATTTTAGCACAATATATTTTATCTTTTGTATTATTATTACAGTAGGTTAATGATAAATATATTATTAAGTTTACCTGAAAGCAGCCATAAGGTGCTTAAATACCAAAATGGTATTAGGATTATTTACTTTTTATTACTTATTTACTTAATGACTGTTTAAGTATAAATTGTATGAATATAATGTAAAAAAAATATTTTGTATGTATTGTTTTTATTATTTAAAAATTGTTCTTTTTTTTGGTTTCGGCTACTTTGAAATTATTTATTTGTTTACATTTTTGGTTTTTGTATTCTAAATTACGTTTAAGAAGTAAAGTCTAATCAAAATTTGTTTTTAGAGTTTATATTCTTTAATCTAACATTCTTATAATTGTAGTAGTTATTTTTATTTAATGTTTTAAACAAATTAATTAATTTATAGTTATTATATTTACCTTAGTAATATCTCCCTTGAGTACAAATTGTATTTTATTGTTAAAAAGATCTAGTAGCTTTAAACAGTGAGTATATTGGCAGAGATAATTTAAGGTTTAAATTATTCCTTTTTCTTTCAAGTTTCCATAAACACATATTTTTTATTTTTTAAAAATTTTACATAATATTTATTTTAATGGATATTATTTTCCTAATCTTTAATGGTTACTCCCCTATTTGACATTTTTGATTGGTTACTTTCTGGCAACTTCTTTAGAAAATTTCTTGTATTAAGAGAGTAAATTAGGCACAAAATTTTACTGGGAGTAACATTTCCTAAGAAATGTGGTAAAAACATGTCTTGACTTTTGAAAATGGTCTGGCTTATTGTTATGATCTAATTTATATAGAATGCTGATACTTTCTTCGTGAATGCATAACATGAGTTTGACCTATAGAAGGGTCAATACATAGCATACTAGGAAGAATTGCTTTTTATTTCCCAAAAGTATCAAGAAAGTATTATGTGAAACTACAAAAACCTTAAAAATATAAATTCATTAAAAACTGAAATCATTGAAATATTTTGTTAAACTTGTGCCATAAATTACCACCGATTACTGGTTTCTGTGACTAATCTACAAACTCAATGGCTTTTTTACTGCAGTCATGTAAATAAAAAGAACCCTCAACTTACTGAGTTATTATATTTATCTATGCTTTTACTATTGCCCACAGTTATAAATATGTGTAAAAAAATAAAAATAATTTTAATTAAATAAACTTTAAAAAATATACATTGGTACTTTTATGTTTTTAAATAATACTTATTCATTATATTGAATATTGAATTTTGTCTGACAATGATTTCTAGGACTATTTAGAAGTGTTTGGAGTGCCAACAAGATGTCAACTGCATATGTGTCTATTACAGTTCTTAAGATCTTTAAATTTAAATCCATGTCACTACGCAGTTCTTCATTTGAAGGTTTTATTTTTAAAAATTAGATATGAAAGCTTAGTTCTGTATTTAACCTCTTGTTTTAGTTTGTAATATTTCAATTTTACAATCGGCTTCTTGGCACCAGTCATGAATTTAAATTATTGATTTTGATTTAGTTTGTAACAAAAAAAAAAAAAATAATTGCAGCACTAAACTAAAATTATGAAATTTTGCTTAAATGTCTTTTTAAATATGTTTCTGAACATCAATATTAATGCAACATTATAGAAATAGATAATTAATGTTTAAGGACTGCTTAAAACTTTTTTATCAATAATTGTAGTAATGCCATTTTTATGAATTTTAATTATTTAACCTGTGAAATCTATATTTGCATTTTATTTTTTATTGCATTTTATAAGCCTGGAATGCTATAATAGGGAAGAAGAAAGATGTCATTTGTTATTATTTGTTGACAATCCTTTTTGTTCATAATGATAAAAAGGCAATAATTACCTACTGACTGATTATAAATCGGGTACGGTACAATTACAGTAAATATGTGTGTACATACACATACCATTTTCACATCTTTATAATTAGTTTTTGTTACAGTATTAACTCTAATACATACTTGTACCAAATATTATTGCTGTTGCAATAATATTTAACAAAAGATATTTGTAAATTATAATATTTCTACCTCCCTATGTCAATCTTATGATGACAATTTATAAAAATCGGCGTAATCCAAATTGGGATTGGACCCAATTAGTTTAAATTAGCAGGACTCTTCTGTAATACTGGGTTTGATAAATTATTGATTTTTTATGAATTTTGGATGACAGCCCTATAGTTAACAAGGTCTTACTTACCTTAGGTAGCATAACTAGACCTTACAACTAAATTTTGTGCTTAGTTTCTATTCTCTATCTCTTAACACAAGGGGTGTACGCGTGACGGAGACAGACAAGACATTACCTTGATAACCACTCAGAACACCATAAAAGTGCTTGAAACACTATGATGAAATCTTGGTTTTAGATTTTTAGGGTGAGCACAATATTTTTTCTACATAAGTTTGGTAGTAGGTGTGGAAAAGTAAAATAAAAATAAGGGACAAAAACAATTAAAAAACTGCAAACAATAATAAATGAGATAAAATAAGTGAATAAGAAAATAAATAAATACATAATATAAATACAAAATAAGTAAATAGAATATTTATAAATATCATCAGTATTAATTAATTTTTTTATATCATTTATTAATTATATAGGCTTTTTAAACATTTTTGTTTGTTTAAATCCATTTTTGTACTTAGGTGGTAGGTATTGATGGTAAACTGTCAAGTTTGAATGTCGTTTCTGTCAATCAATTAAGTGGAGAGATATCTTTCTTTTTCCCCTAATATCTTATTTTTTTTAAATGAATGCAACATGTCTGCCTGTTTGTTTTAATAATTTAAAATCTTATGCAATGATTGTGGATTATATTATTATGAATAATTGATCTAGGCTTAAAATAAAATAATCGCTTTGATCAGTCCATTCAATTACTTCTTTTTTAAATTTACCAATTGATGCTGATAATTGATAAAACTGTTCTTTCATATGTGTAATATCATTAAAAAGCTGTAGATAGCTTCTAAGCTGATTAATTTATTTCTTTTTAAATATATTTTCATAAACTTTAGTTGCTTATTTTTATTTTGTGTTTGATTAACTTCAGGGCTTCTAACTAAACACTGATAAATTTATTTACCAGTAACAAGAAGTGCCAATATCTGTTTCTGAGAACAAAATTGTGAATAAAATGTTTTAAAATTGTTTTTAAAACTTTTGTCTCTTGAAGCTGTTTTCAATTTGATTTCAAGTCAACTTCTTGACCTGTTAATAGCTGGGTTTGGTCCTGAAAGTTTGTTAAGTTCCTTTTCTTGACCAACTTGTGATTTAAATCCATCTTGTTCAGTTTTTAGCTGGGTTGGCAGATATCCCAACTTCTAAATTGCATTAATTAGTTTGCAGTAGGTGATGAGATATTTCCCTGAAATATCGAAGCAGTTGATTCATAATTATCCATTATTTGCTTTGAAATTGCCCTTAGTAGAAAAAATCTAGTGGATGATGATTTTGGGTGCATTTCTGAGCTTTAACTCCTCCTTGATGCTATAAGTCCTTGCTTTATCAATTCTTCCCCTAAAATCCAAGAAGAGAACTTGAGTAAAGCCTCCTAAATGTTATAACCTTAACTATCCCTATGGCAGCATGTAGTGCTGTTTCCCTTAATATAGGCATGTCAGTTTGGATGTAGAAACTCTCTCCATGGTATTTTTTATCAAATGTTTGCCTAAAATTTTCTCCTGTGTCTTAAGCAGAAATGAAGTAAGAATAAAAGGCCTAAAAGATTTAGCAGAAGTGTAATCCCTTTCTCCTGCTGTCAAATAATCTTCCAGCTTTCCCGTTGGGAACAGTCTTACAAAGGGTTCTCTTATTTTAGGTAATAAAAATTTCATCTCTTTACGGAAAATATTTGCCTGAGTGACTATTATGATAGTTGAATGAATTATGATTATGAATGAATTTTATGATATAAATTGATCATAAAATTGATATGATTTTTAGCTTTAAGAGACAAGCTTGTTTGAAAGCTTCAACAACTTTGATACCAGAATTTTCGGCAGACCATTTGGATCTCATGTTCCAAATAGTAACCTTCTGATATTCCACCTAGTTGATTCTCCTTAGAGTTCTCACTGTAGAAGCCACACCACAGTACCCACATAAAAGTCATGCAAATCATGTGGTGGTCCTAAAAGAGAATTTTCAATGTGACATGCCAACTGGATCCCCCTTTCCATTTGGGGAAAAGTTTCTCTAAAAACTTTTAAAGAAAAAAATTAATATATATAATATATATATATATTATATATATATATATATATATAAATGTTATGTCATTGACCTCTGCAATGTATGTTATACATAATTTTTACGTAAGTTCAGGCATGGGATTGTATAGCTGATCTTTATGTTATTGATGATGCTGCAACCGAATCTTTGTGAGACAATATTTTAATGAGTTAGACTAGATAGATTTTTTTTATAAGTTAGATTTTAAAAAAAAATCCAAATAAGTTAAGGCTTTTTACCTGCCTTAATCCTTAAACACTAATGACCCTATTGATTTGTTAAATGTCTATGTTGATCCTCTGTACTAGATGAAGGGGTGTATTCAATGTTAGGTCAACAAAGGAGTTAATCCAAATTTTTCCCTAAATGCTACTTAAAGATATTAATATCGCCCTGACGGCACCCTAGCAAGTCTCATAGGCTCACAGAGCCTATGAGACTTTTCATCCCCTCCTGGGAGGCGTGGCGATGAAAATTCAATTGATACATGGCAAAATTTCATGTAACAATAAATACAAAACAATCTCGAAAGATCGTCATCTAATTGATCTTTAGACTTTTTGGTCAACTTTTAGTGGTCATATTGATTCTGGACCGGTTTCATTTGATTCAGCTCTCCAAAAAACAAGTATAGCTATTTTTTTTTAATTTTATGGTCTTATTTAAATTCTGCTGCCTCAGCAAACAGGTTTAATGAAGTAACAAAACCTGATTTTTAATCGGGGGATTCCTCTCTATGTTTATTTTTATACTAATTTAAAAAAAAAAATATTCGTTTGGAAGATAGAGTGTACAAGAAAATGTCAAAAAATACTCCCAAACACACACACTTATATGTATAAATTAATTTTATTTTCGTGATAAGAGACCTCTAAAACGGATATTGGGCAAACTCTTGGTCCAACTCTCGCCATGATGCTTATCCTGTTGTGTATCCTGATTTTTTTAATATAGAAAAAGTATTATGTTCGCAAAAATATCCAAAACCGGGATATCACCATATTATCCGTTTCAGGTGTTTTTAAGACCTTTTAAGCGGTTTTACAAAGTTGTTTGTCTGTATGTGTGTGTGTTACCATCGCAACTCCTAGGGTATTTATGCTTGAGAATTGAAACTTGGTACAGAAATATTTATTTATGTAATAATAATAATAATAATAAAAAGCATCAGTCTCTCCACAAAATATATTTAAAAAAGCAAACCGGCTTTCAACCCACAAAGGTCATCTTTAAGCGGTGAGAAGAGAACTATTGAGCCAGTGAGTAAATCTTGTAAACAAGGATTTATTTATGTGCTATCTGGAAAATATTTTTACATGACGTCATTTTTGAAAATGCGTGAAACACGGAATTTTTTTTCATCAGTTTGAGATTTGGCACGAAATTTAGTCGTACATAAGACAAATATATGCACTAAATTTTATCTCAGTATTAGCATTAGTGCAATTTTTATCCAATGACTTGTAGATGTTTTTTTAAAAATTGAAAAAAAAATCCAATTGAGTTGAAATTTAGTACAAGTGTAAACCTCGACGTAATAATTTACGTACACTAATAATTACTATTCTAATAATTACGTTAGAATCTAAGTACACTAAGTTCCGTATTAATACGACAAGTATATCTACAATTTTCGTTGGATCATAAATGTTAAGGAGCAATGATCATGGTCAGTGACTGGATGGGTGACCACCGGGAATAAAACAAATGTAATTAATATCTGAGGACGAGCGAACCGATTCCGAAGACATTCTGCTGTATAAATTTAGTAAATTTGGTCTTTTAACGATATTTTTATAAAGGTTATGAGGTTGGGGTCATGGAGGAGGTAGGGGTGGGTTAAAGGGGGGAGTCACTGATTAAAAAAAAATATGTATATATGTATATTATATATATAATATATATATATATATATATATATATATATATATATAATATATATATATATATATATATATATGTGTAGTATGAAAGTTTCATGGGACACAACAACTTTCGTTATATTTAACACTTTGTCGGTTCGAGAAAAAATTGGTAAAATAATCAAGCTTGTTATTGTCCTAAACCCTATTGTTTAAGAAATATGTGAGCTCGTGACGAGCGAAGCGAATCTGAAGTGGTGAGGATGACCGTAGAGAATCTGATAGGACGAGGAAAAATTCCGAGGTATTTTGCACTAGGTTTTTTTATATTTTGAAATATAATGTGATTAACTTTATCTAGATTAATTAATAGTGAAAAGTCGTAATAAAACATAACCTCATTTTTTATTTGAAAATTCGCAATTATTTACCTTACAATAACAATGATAAATAAATTAATCCATTAATTTAAATATTTAACTACAACCAGAAGATACTTATATAAACAAGAAAGAAAGAATTTATAAACAAATTATTATTAGTTAATAATAAGTTAAAATGTTTTTATTTCAATTTGTCCTTCATAGTCTACGCTTTAGAACGTACAAACAAACGTTCAACTCAATGTTATTAATGTTATCAAAGATTTAAATCATGGTCAAATATTACAAGATAACATTTAATTTTAATAAGTTTTTACATTTACGTTAGGATAATATAAAATATTGTGCTGTAATTACGAGATTTTTTTTATTTGATATATTTAGTTTTCTTTTCTAAGCATACTTGATAAAATAAACTACCTCTAAGCTAAAAAAAAAACTTTGAAGTAGATAAAATACAGAAGAAGGTTAGTTCAAGAGGTTGACAATAAGCTGAGTCGCAAGATTCTGTTTACTTGTTATTCTACACATTTCTTTTCAGTTAAGGTTTTCACTTAGTTTCTTAGTAATCTGTTGTAGCAACTTACTAATCCCTGTAATCGAATCGATTGGGTCCTTCACAACTTCTGTATTTTCACAATTCAAAACATCCTTTAACTTAAGTAAATGTACTGATATTTCTTTTTGTTTACTACAGACCCTTAAACAAAGGCCCGTTTGATAGGCCGAAAGGCCTTCAACGGGTATTTTATTTATTTTTTATGGGTAAATGTTAGTGTACTGTGTGAAATTAAAGACATCGAAAGGGAACCTAGAAGACCTAACCGAAAGGAGTTAGCTGAGAAGATGCTCACGAGTGGCACGAAATTCAAAAATCATTAATTTTAACCTAAAATTTTAAAATTTGTTCTTGCGCATACCTAAATATCTATAACTCTTTGTAAAAGTGGTAGAAAACAATGGATTATTCTTAAACAATTTAAGAATATTTATTCTTAAACAATTTGTTTTATTCTTAAAGTGGGTACTCAGGTAATTTAAATTGCATTTGTTTAATTTTACAAGGTACTAATGCTATTGGTTGACATGCGTTTTTAATTGATTCTAATTTTTCCATAATTTCATTGGGACACTCAAATACATATCCAACATTTACAGGGACTTCGACTCTCTCAGAAAAAAACTTGGAGTTTTTGTTTAGTTAGAGCGATATAAAAAATAACGTATGCAATTTAATTTAAAACTGAAAATATCGTTTGCCTATTTTATTACGCTTTGTTTAGAATTATTTATAAAAGTATAATGAATAGTTGGCTAACCTGAAAATCTTTAGTTATTTGATTAAAAATGATTTCAATCAAGTTTGCTTAGTAATTTTAAATTTTATTAGTAAATTCATTTAGAAAAGTTCTCTAGAATGATGACGTGAATATTTGTGTAGCCTTCAAGTCAAATAGGTAAATGAGGATCTAAGCGATTTGAAACTGATTATTTTTCCTAATGAAAGGTTCTTTAATCGAGAGGTTATGAAATAATCTATTCGTCAATTCATCATAGTTATAGGGTGCACTTATATTCAAATTGCTCATAAGGTAGGTATTTTTAATTTAGCAAGTTCATTTTTTTATTTATAGCTTTTAATTAATATCTCCATGATAATTTTGCCTTATTTCTTATTAATAGTCAATGAAAAACCTTGCTATAAAACTATTTTGGTGCGGTGGTCCGCATGCCTGGTGAATTTCCTTTGGAATGCGTGTTTTTGCGCTAAACGATCCATTTTTTGCTTAAGGTTCCAGTTTATGCTTAATAACTTGAGCAGTTACTCAATTATCAACCTCTACTTATAACTATTTTTTCTGTCTTTTTCAAAGGAAACGTACCACCCACCCACTTTTTTAAATTAATTTGCAGAATATTCAAGTCGTTAAATTTATACTGCAACTAGTCTTCATACTTCCTTCGCTCGTCCTCAGATAGTAAATACATCCATTTCATTTCAGCTGTCACCCATCCTGGCACTGACCACAGGCATACATGTCGTATTGAAATAAAACTTAGTGTAATTATTTATTAAGTAAAGGTATACACTTGTACCAAATTTGAACTCAATTGAATCATTATCTGACTTTTTACATTTTTTTAAAAAACATACACAAGCCAATTTATAAAAATTGAACTAGTGCTAATAATGAGATGAAACTTGGCACATGTATGTTATTGTTATAAATTGCCACATGCGTGCCAAATTCAATCGAATCGCATCATTTTTCCGCGTTTTTCGATTATTCGAAATTTTCGCTGTCATTTTTGCGGGTTTATGACCTTATAAAAAAAACTTATTTTCCGAACAGCACAACTACAGTGGTAGTATGATTTTTGTACAAAGTTTCAACTCTCTAGCTTGAATACATTAGGAGCTACGATGATAACAGACACACACATACTCATACACACACATATAGACAGCCACTTAGAAGGCCTATAAAACACCTGAAACGGGTAATTCCGATGACGTTCCGGTTTCGGATTTTTTGGAAACACAATACTTTTCCTATATACATAACTACGTTATAAATGAGGAAAAGTAAAAATTATAAGAGCTGATTTAGAAATTCTACCCACCGCTCAAGTAGAAATTTTATTTTAGGGTTAGTACAGCCTTAGAGTGATATAAAGATTTATACAGTAAGGGCGGGGGACACACTATTTTAACTCACCCATATGAGCCAAATTTTTTTAGTTAGCCGTGTCTTCACTGGAGCGGGTCAGTCTACCTTGTACCTTATACACAAGTATTCTTTATTAAGTGCTTAGGTTTTAATAAGGCTTAAAACCTTATTAGAAGGTTGTAAAATAAAACAAGAGGCCCTCGGCCTCTTTGCCACTTCGCGGCGCCGGCGCTGGCTGATTCTGATTTCTTAGACTGAAAATTGTTATATTTTACTGCCACTCTAAAAAACGCTGGACTAATGCAAGGACGAGTAGAAAGAGTTTTCTGATGTGTGGTGTATAAAGCATGATTTTTTGTATGAAAAATAAGTTCAGATTCCTTCTTTCCTTTAAGAGAAAAATTAGAAGGCAATATTATCCGTATGATACTGAAAACTCTAAAAGAAAACGGATATAAGCACATCTGAGAGTTTCTTTGAACTAAATTCTATCTTTTGACTGTTAGACCTAACGGAAGGGCGAGTAGAGAAAAATCATCCTAATATATTCAGAAAAATGCGAATAAATAGAAAGGGAGTGAGGATTCTAACTTAACATAAATTCTTTTTAGCATAACCACCGGGTCAAAGGCAATCAGTCAATAGCATCGATCGACAGAAGGAAACCCCCTTCTTTACACAAATCCGATTTACAATTGCTTTCAATTGGGGGTGAAGATAAGGAAAGTAAACAATTTATGTTCACCTCGGTTAAACTCAAAAATAACTTCTAAAACAGTCTTTTTTATTCATTTTTTTCTAAACGATAAATAAAAGATATAACAGTAGACTGGAGAATTTAAATGCAATTGTTAAAAAAATTCTAAAGAATGAGGCATTTTCAGTGTAAAATCTTTTATTTAAAGTTTTTAAGCGCCATTAATATTAATTAATAGGAACAGTTATCTGATAAGGTGTTAGATGTAACATAAACCCGCAGCCAATAAATTATAATGAAAACTGACAGAATTGAAGTTAGATTTATTTTTCCCAAATTAAAATAAAAGTTGGTTAAATCTGGATTTTGAATACTTAGACATAATTTATTCTTGGAGGTAAAAAACTGAGTTATCTATTTTCTGTTTGCAGGAGGAAATAAATCAAAAGGACTTCTTTTGTTCCTAATATTAATAAGAATTAAGTCAGATTTTAATAATTAACCTCTTTCTAGGTTTTGAAATAATTTTATTTTTTTAAGAGGTAGGATTGGTTAAGTTTTTGCTTTTTAGGAAAGTAAGAATGATAAAGAGGTTGAGAAAAGGGTAGAATGTAGAAATATGGCGATGAAACAAGACGACAAAGGGCAAGAAGAGGAAAATAAATTAGCGGTTAATTAATATCATGGGGGACGATAAATCTAAGCTTTAATTCTAATCGGCTTCGTCAGGAGAGTATGGGGAAAAAATAACAGATCTGGTTTAGGGAGGAGATAGTCCACAAATCGGATTTGTGGCTGTCGTCGGATTTATTACGCCTGCCTGGAGATCGAGCCGTTAATTTTAGAAACACTTGTCACACATATCAGGCATATAGCGAGGGTTTCATATATTTCATAGGCTTTTATTGTGAAACGGGATTGCTAATCCTTCACGAGTTTTTTACAATCGCATTAGTCTATAAGTAAAATATCAGAGTAACCTTATAGTTGCATTTATCATATATCCTTTCTCCGTGCTTTATTATAATGTGTCTAAACTAGATAATTCATTTTATACAAAAATTAAATGAATTTACCATTGTTAAGCTTAGCTACAATTGACTTAGTATTTTAACTTACATAATTATGAAAATATAGTCAACTGAAAAGATGGTGATTTTTAAAATATAAATTTAAAAAAATAATTCTTAAAAAAATTATTAATTTCTTTTTGTAAAAAAAGAGGAGTTAAATAAATTTTAGCTTATTTTTAATGATATTTTGTAGTGTTTATAAACATTTGTCAACACTTAATGAAAAAAACATTTGTATTTAATAGTAAAATATCTTTATATTTTTATGGTGAAATGAGTTTATTTATTTATTACAATATAATAAAGTTACATATTATGTAAACTGAATTTATTTATTCATATTAAAATAATTTTGAGTATTATTTATATATTAACATAAATTTTAAATCTTATAATTTAGTGAATCAGACCATTTTCACTGATATTTTGTGATTACAACTAAGCACATACTACAATAATTTTAAAGGTTAGGATAACATAAAGCATAGGAAAGTATTTGAAATCCAGAAATAAAATGTATAAATTTGTTATACCCGAAAAGTTTTTCACAAAAACAGACCGAATATTAATTATATTATTTGAAAAATAATTTTGAGAGCTACTATGGTGATACAAATATTTATTTTATTTTTTTGTAGTTGATTCACGCTTTTTAATTTGTAAACTAATTTGAATGTCCTGAAATTATTTTTAACATTTTACTGTCCGGTTATTATACATTTATTATTACAATTACCTATATTATTTTTCATTACATTTTTCTACGCTGAATAACAGAAACTTGCTTTGAAATCAGTCAGTTGATTTTTTCAGTGACCAACACAATATAAATGTTATCTCTAACAAATTTCTTTACATCGTAATATTCTTGTTTCAAATTCCTTATGTTATTATTTCGAAGGGATATTTATCCTCATTGAGAGAGGTAATGTTGATATAAATAATAATTGCTGAAATGCTAACCAACGTATCAATCAAGGGAGCATACAATGTATCAACGTATATATATATATATATATATATATATATATTATATATATATATATATATATATATATATATATATATTATATTATATATATTATATATATAAAAAAAAAATGAAAGAGTCTATCAGTAAAAATTTTTAAACATCGAAAAGTAAACTAAACCCATTGATTATCATCAAAATAAAATCAATTATTAATACATAATAGAAAAAAAACTTGCCGAAATAAGGGATATATATATTATATATATATATATATATATATATATATATATATATAATATATATATATATATATATATATATAATATATACATATATACATACACATAATGATTGTCGGGAAAATTTTTTTGGTATCATGAAGCCAAACTTAATAATTTCCCCCACTTCTTCCTTCACTTACTCATTTAAACAACCTCATAAGTGTCATTTTTATCACAAAAATTCACTTTAAGACCTTTTTTCCTAGGTTTTCACAATAGTAGAAATCTTAAGTGACATTATAAAGTATAAACAATCAAAGTACGGGGTACCTAGGAAGGTTTCCTCATCACATCGTATTCGCTACGTTCATTGATGATAAATTAAATTTTGACATATGTAATACATGGCACATGCGTGCTAAATCTCATTCCGATGCCATAATTTTTTCCCGTTTTATGATTTTGCGGTCATTATTGCGGGTTAATGAAGTCATAAAAAATATTTTATGATTAGCACAACTGCACTGTAGACTGAGTTCTGTAAAAAGTTTCAACTCTCTAGCGTAAATACACTGGAGAGCTACGATGATAATAGACACACACACTCATACACACACATACAGACAGACAACTTAGTGAAACCCACTCAGGGGGTCTTAAAAACACCTGAAACGGATAATTCAGGTGACATCCGGTTTCGCATTTTCTTTAAAAAATAATACTTTTCCTATATACTACGGTATAAATAAGGAAAGGTGAATATTAAAAAAAATTGATTATATTATATCTTTTACCCACCATATTATTTTAGCTCTTTTCATGTGAAACTGCACTCTATGAATTTGTAGATGCGATTTCTTAAAGCTCTTGATAAGGTGAAGATGTGGTAGGTTTATTTATGGATTTATCTAAAGCCTTTGATACTATTGATCATGAGTTGTTATTAGAAAAATTGTTCAGGTATGGTATCAGAGGTAATGCATTGACTTGGTTTCGAACTTATCTAAGTTTGAGAAGGCAAAAAGTTTGTATAAAAGTTAAGGTAAATATTATTTCTCTAGTGAAAAATATGTTAATACAGGAGTGCCTCAAGGCAGTATATTAGGGCCATTTTATTTCTCCATCTGAACTGCGTATAATATGACATCTAATGATCATTAATGATTTGAATAGTGTTGTAAAAAAGAAGATTCTTATCTAGTCAATTTTGTTGATGATAATAACATAGCTGTACATAGTAAAAATAATATAAAAATATGTGTAAATAGAGTGTTTAGTAAAGCTAAAGAATGGTTTAAAACAAATAAATTAAAACTTAATTTAAGTAAGAGTTGCTTAATAAATTTTGTAAATAATAATAAAGTAAATATAAATTTAGATGTTGATATGGAACAATCTAACTCTGTAAAATTTTTAGGCTTTTATATTGATAGACAACTTAAATGGACCATTCATGCTGATAACGTATGCAGCTATCTAAGCAAATCATCTTTCTTATTCCGTAAGCTTAAACCTATTGTGTCTAACGATATATTATTTCAAAGTTATTATGGCATAATTTTTAGCAAATTGTCTTATGGTCTCATTCATTGGGCAACTCAGTCGAATATAAATCAAGTCTTTGTGTACCAGAAGAGAATAATTAGAATCATGTTTGGTTTGAAACCACTTGAGAGTTGTGTCGGCCATTTTAAAAATAACAAACTTTTAACTTTACCTTCTCTATTCATTTTAAATTGTTTACTTTTTGAAGAAAGAACCCTAATTATTTTAATGATTTTATTAATTCAAGAAACTCAAGAAATAATTTATTTTAAGAATTCCAAAGCACAAGACCACTTTATATAAGCGAGGAGCTTACTACAAGTGTATAATGTTTTATAATTTATTACCTGTAAATATAAAAAAATATGAATTTTGTTAAATTTAAGGAAGTAATTAAGAGATATCTAATGAGAAGGAATATTATAATTTAAATGATATTTTTATTGACAAATTTAAATGTATTGAAAGTTGTTAACTTTTTTTAATTTGTTTTGCTAAAAAATGTTTTTATTTTTGACTTGGCATGTAAATTGTTTTGCTTACTTTGGCTTAATAAAGAATTTGAAATTTGATTTTATCATTAACGGATATCACTATGTTTTTATAATTTGGTGTTAAAAAGTTGTGTATAATGATTCCTCCTTACATTGAGTACTCCCTGCAATGTGCTAATATCATGACCAGTGACAGTGAATAAAGTAATTTATTTAGTCTTAATGAGAATTATTCAGTTTTAGACCATACTATTTAGTATTTTTAAAAGGAGAGGAAAATGTGGACGCTACTAAATATTTTTTTCAAGACTGTTTGTTAAGCCTTAGTTGGTTAAAAAATCTACCGCCATCGCATACAATTTTACGCTTTTCTGATCTTGAATCCAATTAGTAGTTTATAAAACTCAAAAAAATGTAATCCTCTGCAGCAGCATTGTATTTACGTGTTTTTTCTCACTAAAACCTCACCTTCATAAACAAATTAAAAACGTATTTGTTCTTAAAATATAAAAAATGTTAAAGTTTTTATTTTGATTTTTGCGAGATCTCTAATGTATAAATGCAGAGCAAGTTTATGAAAGTACCATGAGTTATGGGTAGTAAGGATTCCTAATAACTCATATTTTTTATGGGATATTGATGATGATTTGAATACTTCATATAACTTATGGCAATCATGCAACTTAGTTATTTACTACGTAGGTATTCAAATGACGATAGATTAGTTTGAGAGTGTCAAAATAAAACAACTCGTCTCACAACTATGGGTAGAGTGTAAAGATTAAAATATTTCGAGATAATATAAATCCAGCCCCTAATATAAATCAGTTTATTCATATTAATTAGTAATTTTAATAAATAGATGCAAGGAAGACAATTTCAAAAAGGTTCTTTTATCTACCTTTTCGCGATAGCAGCGCCACTGTCGCTGATAAGAATTGATAACGAAAGGGTGATCGTTGTTAAGTCCATAATGGGGGTTTTTCTTATTTGACGATTATTTTTTTTAATTTTTTTTTTCTCAAAATGCTTTAATTTAATTAATTTTAGGGTGTATGAACTATGAACTTAGTAGAAACATTATTTCATTGAAAAAATAGGGTTTTAATGGGTTTTCACGAGTATTTAAATTGGGTGATTAGAAGGTGAAAATCAACAATATTGTGTATTTTATTTTATTTATTGTTGATTAAAATAAAATTTAAATTTTATTTATGTTACTTTTAAATAATTTTA
>JACMZG010000008.1:48469337-48529659 GCA_018340805.1 Microvelia longipes | reverse complement strand
TATCGGTACAAAATTAGCTTTGCCCTTAATATGAACAATTTTAATATTAACGAGTTGTAGATAGGCAATCCATCTGCAAACTCGATTCGAGGGGTTCACTATTTTAAATAAACTCTCTAGAGCTTTATTGTCCGTATAAATAGTGGTAGTTTCACGCGAAACAGTTAAATAATCAAACCATTTCCGTACTAAGTACACTATTCCAAGAAGTTCCATTTCCATAATAGAATATTTTTGTTCAGCTTTCGTAAGTCGTCTAGACGCAAATTGAATTACTCTTGCTTCACCATCTATTATTTGGTACAATTGTCCACCTACAGCTAATTTGCTAGCATCACTTTGAATAAAAAATGGGCAATCATAATTTGGATTTTTAACATTACACAATCAAGAAACAAATTTTTAATTTTAGTCAACTGTTCATCTAGTTCAGGGGTCCACTTAAATTTATTTGGTTTTTTACATAGTTCATAGAATGGTATGCATTCCTGGGCATAGAGTGGAGTAAATCTAGAATAAAATAAAGTAAGTCCAAGCAGTGAACGAACATCCTTAATATTTTTAGGTTTTGGAAATTCAACTATAGCTTTGACCTTCTCCGGGTCAGGCCTACATCCTTGAGTATTAAAAATATAACCTAACAATTTAACCTCACCAGCAACAAAAACAGATTTTTCTAAGTGTAAAGTTATTCCTGCCTTACGCATAACAGTCAATAATTCATCAATAACGGCTAGATGTTCATCAATATTCTCAGAAATGATACATGTCGTCAACGTATCTCTTAATTTTCTTTTTTAAATGTTCAGGCAGGCAATATTCTAATGCCCTGTCCAAACTTGCTCCACTACAGCAGTGCCCAAACACACTACGTGTATAAACATAAATAACCCCTTTATACATAAAACCCATATATTGGTGACAATTTTCTTTCAGTTGTACTTGGTGAAAGCTCTGAATCATATCAATTTTTGTAATATAATTAACTTTAGATAAAGAACAAACAACTTCCTCAATCCCACGAGGACCTTGTCGATATCTTGATTCTAGCATTTATATACCTTAAGTCTAAACACAAACGAACACCTTTCACCTCTTTTAACAACTAATAAGGGATTTATATATTGACTTTTGGATGGTTTAATGATACCATTATCTAATAATTTCTTAATCTCAGCATCTACTAGAGGAGCATATGATGCTTTTATAGGATAATTCTTTTTAAAAAAGGGAGTATCGTCATTCAATTCGAATTCGTACTCATAACCATGAATGCACCCAATTCGGTCGCTAAACTTCCTTATTATTAATTATGATATTGGCTAATTTTTGCCTATCAGCAGGTAATATAGATTCTTTACAAATGAGTTTATTTACAGTATCACTAAAATTATTATCTAACGTCCTCTCACCAAAAACATCGCTAGCATGGACATCAGGAACAACCTCAATCTTATTAAGACCAGGTTCTAACTTTTCACCACAATTCTCATTTACTTTAGAATGTACAAGACAATCAGGAGTATCACAAATAAAACTTAGAGTTTGGTTATGGGGAAATTTTAATTTAATTAAATGTTTATCAAAATCAAGTTCCACTTGATGCTCATAAAGGAAGGGAATTCCTAATATAAGTGAAGTACTAAGTTTTTCAATGACAAGAAACATAGAACTATATTCAAAACCATTAATATTCAAATCTAAACACACTTGATTTACTACAGGAACTTTCTTACCATTTGCCATATAAACAAAACATTTTTGAATAGGAAAAGTTTTATCTTGGAAGTCCAAATTTAAACTATTAAGAGTCTCAGAAGACACACAATTCACCATAGATCCACTATCATACAATATTTTAATATCCATATTGTTTATTTTTCCCACACACACAGGAAGTAAAACACAATTATTTTCAATATCAGTTTCGTTTAAAACATCGTTTTTATAAGAGTTCAAGTTAAATAAAATATCATGACCTGTAGTGGTAGGGTGAGTCATCTCCTGGGGAGAAAGTAGGGCTACCTCAGGTGGGCGTGCTCCAGGCTACCAAATATCCCTTTCAGGTTGACTCTGGTTGTAGGGAATTTTTCTTCCAGGTGTAGGGAAATTTTTATTTCCCTCCTCCAAGTCCTGGGGCATCACTTCCTACCAACTCCAAAACAGCTGTATTTTCTTGCACTGAAAACATTTTGTCATAGTGTGAATCACTATTTGCTTTATTTATACACTGAATTAAATTAATTTCGGGATTTACCTTTTTAGGGGAACCAGTAACCCGATTTACTGGTCTCCTGTGGAGTTTTCCGACTGATCATCTACTTGAGGTCCTTCAATTTGACAAATATTACCCCTAAAATTTTTATTGTCATTTTTATTTTGGTCATCTCTACCTTTGTTAAACTGTGACTGATTTTCAGGTCGATTTCGCCAATTCGACTCTCTCTTGTTTTGGTCATAATAGGGCTTGTAACGGTTGCTAGAGTGATTATAATAATTATTACGGTTACCTGAATTTTGGTTTTTGTAATCCGGAACGCTGTTCTTATCTCTACGCTGGTGACCAAAATTGCTATCAGCTGGTTTCTTGTAACTATCATATGGTTTTCTTATGTTATATCATGGTTCTTACCTTTATTCGCATTAGCCAATGTCTCCGTAACCAGATCAGTTTCATTGAAACGTTCATGATCTTTCAATAGTACAAAAATCGTTTAATTTTTGGGGTTTACGCATTTGGTACCATAATTGCACTTTGCTATCAAAATGTTTTGATAATTTTCTTATCATTTCTCGCTCTGATGGAGCTCCGTCAAGTGAACGAACCCTTGCAAACATGGAATAAACATATTGAATTTTACTACCTTTTTGACTGTTGTAGCGTCCATTTTCCAACTGATCTCGTAGAGTCTCCTGCCGTTCTATAGACCAAAATTCCTCAAGAAAACTAATTTTGAATTCCTCAAAATTTTGAAATTCAGCCTCATGTACAAGATACCAATAGTACGCCTCATTTTGCAGGTGGCTTTTAATGATAGATTTGAAATTATTAACCTTCTTTTCTCTACAAATTTTTAGTTCTAAATGATTAATAAAATTAACGGGACATACCTCTTTTTCAGTAGCGAAGATCTCAACAGAGTTAGGCTCATAATTACGTGACATAATAATGACTGGACTATCAGTTTTATCCTTGTCAACCTCACCTTTATCTTTCTCCGAGCCATCATCACCCGTAGAGCTATTAGTATCAGGGCCATTACCATTTTTGAGTAACTCCTCAATGAGTTCTCTATTGGATTGGATAGCTTTTTCTAATTCGGCTATTTTATTAGTTTGGCCAGATAGTTTTTCGGTTTTTGCGTTAACACAGCAATTTGATGGTTAAAATTTTTTAAACCCTCCCGTACTGACTCTTGAAATTTAGCATCACGCTCTAACCTATTTTTTTCTGCCGCAACTTGCGCAGCATTGTCAGATTGTATTTTTGCCAATTTGTCAAGTATCTGTTGCTCCATGGTTACAGATCTTAGAAAATAGTTACTGGTCATACAACTTAGATTGGTACATAAAGTAGCAGATTAAGATAAATTTTAACATATAGATTACAATAATTTACAATATATGTGAGCATATACGTTTACATGAAATCTATACGTATTTAGATAAAATTTAATGTTCATTAATTAATCTGAAGTTTTATTAAGTGTTGGTTTTCAATCGAGCTCCCAGTTCCTTCGGTAACGAATCTCCGTTCCACTTTACGAGAGTAAAGTAGGGGAAAAATCGCTCCAAAGTTGGACGCCAAAATTACAAGGTCCAACCAAGGGGGTGGACGACCCCAAACTAAAACTTAGCCTAACTTACCTCAGGATCGCATCAAAGTATATTATAGTTGGACTTCTTGTAAATAAATATCTTATTTAAAGAAAACCTGTTATCTAGCTCAGAATTAATTCTCAAAAAGGGGGTAGGAGTGGGGAGATCATCGATCGCCCCCGACTTGAAAAACCAACATCAACTCAAAAATTTGCGAATTAATACAATTTATTTTTATATTCAAATAAGTAACAATAAAAAATATGGACCAAACCGATTCGTAATTAAGTTTGTTTAATGAACATGAAATTATATTACCTATCTTAACCAATTTACTTATAAAGATCATTCGTCTTCAGACTTATCTCAAATACGAAGAAATTAAAGTTGAAAAGAGCAAAAACGGCTCCAACGAGTCCCACGATGCAATAGCAGCTGACCGCTACTAAATTTGTATCTACTGCAGCCCTCCTAGGTGATGCAAGCGTAGTCAAATTTTAATTCCACGCGAAGTTTTAAATTGAGTTTACTTTAAATTAATATTCATAAATACTGAACGACTTATATGGTGTCAACTAAATAAAACAAGTCATGTTTTGTGTAATGTGATGAGTTCCATCACAGAACAAGCCAAGCTACTTACAATAAGACAAATTCGGAATTAGCTCCTTGAAAGGAGCGGGCGAGATCCAGGAGAGAACTGGCGATTTCCCGAGGGATGCAGAGGCGTCCCCCTTCCACTCGACTCTCATTGGTCGAAGGAAAACATGTGATTACCACGGCGTTCCCTGATTGGCGGAAGCAAAAACCTTGTTCTGACGTCACAGAACACGTGGAAAAACCGACGCTATCGAGAAAATTCACGAAGGCGATAAAATGGCGGACGTCTTATACGAACCTCGTAATATATATATATATATATATATATATTAAGGTCATTGACCTCTGCAATGTATGTTATACATAATTTTTACGCAAGTTCAGGCATGGGATTGTAATAGCTGATCTTTATGTTATTGATGGTGCTGCAACCGAATCTTTGTGAGACATTATTTTAATGAGTTAGACTAGATAGATTTTTTTATAAGTTAGATTTTAGAAAAAAAATCCAAATAAGTTAAGGCTTTTTACCTGCCTTAATCCTTAAACACTAATGACCCTATTGATTTGTTAAATGTCTATGTTGATCCTCTGTACTAGATGAAGGGGTGTATTCAATGTTAGGTCAACAAAGGAGTTAATCCAAATTTTTCCCTAAATGCTACTTAAAGATATTAATATCGCCCTGACGGCACCCTAGCAAGTCTCATAGGCTCACAGAGCCTATGAGACTTTTCATCCCCTCCTGGGAGGCGTGGCGATGAAAATTCAATTGATACATGGCAAAATTTCATGTAACAATAAATACAAAACAATCTCGAAAGATCGTCATCTAATTGATCTTTAGACTTTTTGGTCAACTTTTAGTGGTCATATTGATTTGGACCGGTTTCATTTGATTCAGCTCTCCAAAAAACAAGTATAGCTATTTTTTTTTAATTTTATGGTCTTATTTAAATTCTGCTGCCTCAGCAAACAGGTTTAATGAAGTAACAAAAACCTGATTTTTAATCGGGGGTGATTCCTCTCTGTTTTATTTTTATACTAATTTAAAAAAAAAAATATTCGTTTGGAAGATAGAGTGTACAAGAAAATGTCAAAAAATACTCCCAAACACACACACTTATATGTATAAATTAATTTTATTTTCGTGATAAGAGACCTCTAAAACGGATATTGGGCAAACTCTTGGTCCAACTCTCGCCATGATGCTTATCCTGTTGTGTATCCTGATTTTTTTAATATAGAAAAAGTATTATGTTCGCAAAAATATCCAAAACCGGGATATCACCATATTATCCGTTTCAGGTGTTTTTAAGACCTTTTAAGCGGTTTTACAAAGTTGTCTGTCTGTATGTGTGTGTGTTACCATCGCAGGTCCTAGGGTATTTATGCTTGAGAATTGAAACTTGGTACAGAAATATTTATTTATGTAATAATAATAATAATAATAATAAAAAGCATCAGTCTCCACAAAATATATTTAAAAAGCAAACCGGCTTTCAACCCACAAAGGTCATCTTCAAGCCGGTGAGAAGAGAACTATTGAGCCAGTGAGTAAATCTTGTAAACAAGGATTTATTTATGTGCTATCTGGAAAAATTTTTACATGACGTCATTTTTGAAAATGCGTGAAACACGGAATTTTTTTTCATCAGTTTGAGATTTGGCACGAAATTTAGTCGTACATAAGACAAATATATGCACTAAATTTTATCTCAGTATTAGCATTAGTGCAATTTTTATCCAATGACTTGTAGATTTTTTTTAAAAATTGAAAAAAAAATCCAATTGAGTTGAAATTTAGTACAAGTGTAAACCTTGACGTAATAATTTACGTACTCTAATAATTACTATTCTAATAATTACGTTAGAATCTAAGTACACTAAGTTCCGTATTAATACGACAAGTATATCCACAATTTTTGTTGGATCATAAATGTTAAGGAGCAATGATCATGTTCAGTGACTGGATGGGTGACCACCGGGAATAAAACAAATGTAATTAATATCTGAGGACGAGCGAACCGATTCCGAAGACACTCTGCAGTATAAATTTAGTAAATTTGGTCTTTTAACGATTTTTTTTATAAAGGTTATGAGGTTGGGGTCATGGAGGAGGTAGGGGTGGGGTTAAAGGGGGGAGTCACTGATTAAAAAAAATTATGTATATATATATATATATATATATATATATATATATATATATATATATATATATATATATATATATATATATATATATATATATATATATATGTTTGTAGTATGAAAGTTTCATGGGACACAATAACTTTCGTTATGTAACACTTTGTCGGTTCGAGATAAAAGTTGGTAAAATAATCAAGCTTGTTATTGTCCTAAACCCTATTGTTTAAGAAATATGTGAGCTGGTCCATATTCTGAGGACGAGCGAAGCGAATCTGAAGTGGTGAGGATGACCGTAGAGAATCTGATAGGACGAGGAAAAATTCCGAGGTATTTTGCACTAGGTTTTTTTATATTTTGAAATATAATGTGATTAACTTTATCTAGATTAATTAATAGTAAAAGTCGTAATAAAAACATATTTTTTATTTGAAAATTCGCAATTATTTACCTTACAATAACAATGATAAATAAATTAATCCATTAATTTAAATATTTAACTACAACCAGAAGATACTTATATAAACAAGAAAGAAAGAATTTATAAACAAATTATTATTAGTTAATAATAAGTTAAAATGTTTTTATTTCAATTTGTCCTTCATAGTCTACGCTTTAGAACGTACAAACAAACGTTCAACTCAATTTATTAATGTTATCAAAGATTTAAATCATGGTCAAATATTACAAGATAACATTTAATTTTAATAAGTTTTTACATTTACGTTAGGATAATATAAAATATTGTGCTGTAATTACGAGATTTTTTTTATTTGATATATTTAGTTTTCTTTTCTAAGCATACTTGATAAAATAAACTACCTCTAAGCTAAAAAAAAAACTTTGAAGTAGATAAAATACAGAGAAGGTTAGTTCAAGAGGTTGACAATAAGCTGAGTCGCAAGATTCTGTTTACTTGTTATTCTACACATTTCTTTTCAGTTAAGGTTTTCACTTAGTTTCTTAGTAATCTGTTGTAGCAACTTACTAATCCCTGTAATCGAATCGATTGGGTCCTTCACAACTTCTGTATTTTCACAATTCAAAACATCCTTTAACTTAAGTAAATGTACTGATATTTCTTTTTGTTTACTACAGACCCTTAAACAAAGGCCCGTTTGATAGGCCGAAAGGCCTTCAACGGGTATTTTATTTATTTTTTATGGGTAAATGTTAGTGTACTGTGTGAAATTAAAGACATCGAAAGGGAA
This sequence comes from Microvelia longipes, assembly GCA_018340805.1. NCBI lineage: Eukaryota > Metazoa > Arthropoda > Insecta > Hemiptera > Veliidae > Microvelia > Microvelia longipes. The sequence goes on along the minus strand of JACMZG010000008.1, from coordinate 48,521,881 downwards.
CCTAGAAGACCTAACCGAAAGGAGTTAGCTGAGAAGATGCTCACGAGTGGCACGAAATTCAAAAATCATTAATTTTAACCTAAAATTTTTTTTCTTGCGCATACCTAAATATTTATAACTTTTTGTAAAAGTGGTAGAAAACAATGGATTATCTTAAACAATTTAAGAATATTTATTCTTAAACAATTTGTTTTATTCTTAAAGTGGGTACTCAGGTAATTTAAATTGCATTTGTTTAATTTTACAAGGTACTAATGCTATTGGTTGACATGCGTTTTTAATTGATTCTAATTTTTCCATAATTTCATTGGGACACTCAAATACATATCCAACATTTACAGGGACTTCGACTCTCTCAGAAAAAAACTTGGAGTTTTTGTTTAGTTAGAGCGATATAAAAAATAACGTATGATATTTAATTTAAAACTGAAAATATCGTTTGCCTATTTATTACGCTTTGTTTAGAATTATTTATAAAAGTATAATGAATAATGTTGGCTAACCTGAAAATCTTTAGTTATTTGATTAGAAATGATTTTCAATCAAGTTTGCTTAGTAATTATTTAAATTTTATTAGTAAATTCATTTAGAAAAGTTCTCTAGAATGATGACGTGAATATTTGTGTAGCCTTCAAGTCAAATGGTAAATGAGGACTAAGCGATTTGCAACTGATTATTTTTCCTAATGAAAGGTTCTTTAATCGAGAGGTTATGAAATAATCTATTCGTCAATTCATCATAGTTATAGGGTGCACTTATATTCAAATTGCTCATAAGGTAGGTATTTTTAATTTAGCAAGTTCATTTTTTTATTTATAGCTTTTAATTAATATCTCCATGATAATTTTGCCTTATTTCTTATATAATAGTCATATTCTATCTATTTCGACGGCGGTTGGTCAATGCATGAGAGCCTGTTTCAGTGATTCTATGCTCCCTCTAGTTGGCTATAAGAAACGATTTTGGTGCGGTGTCCGCATTGAATTTCCTTTGGAATGCGTGTTTTTGCGCTAAACGATCCATTTTTTGCTTAAGGTTCCAGTTTATGCTTAATAACTTGAGCAGTTACTCAATTATCAACCTCTACTTATAACTATTTTTTCTGTCTTTTTCAAAGGAAACGTACCACCCACCACTTTTTTAAATTAATTTGCAGAAACTTATTCAACGTCGTTAAATATTATACTGCAACTAGTCTTCATACTTCCTTCGCAGATAGTAAATACATCCATTTCATTTCAGCTGTCACCCATCCTGGCACTGACCACAGGCATACATGTCGTATTGAAATAAACTTAGTGTAATTATTTATTAAGTAAAAGGTATACACTTGTACCAAATTTGAACTCAATTGAATCATTATCTGACTTTTTACATTTTTTTAAAAAACATACACAAGCCAATTTATAAAAATTGAACTAGTGCTAATAATGAGATGAAACTTGGCACATGTATGTTATTGTTATAAATTGCCACATGCGTGCCAAATTCAATCGAATCGCATCATTTTTCCGCGTTTTTCGATTATTCGAAATTTTCGCTGTCATTTTTGACCTTATAAAAAATTCTCCGAACAGCACAACTACAGTGGTAGTCTGATTTTTGTACAAAGTTTCAACTCTCTCTAGCTTGAATACATTAGGAGCTACGATGATAACAGACACACACATACTCAACCACACAGCATAGCCACTTAGAAGGCCTATAAAACACCTGAAACGGGTAATTCCGATGACGTTCCGGTTTCGGATTTTTTGGAAACACAATACTTTTCCTATATACATAACTACGTTATAAATGAGGAAAAGTAAAATTATAAGAGCTGATTTAGAAATTCTACCCACCGCTCAAGTAGAAATTTTATTTTAGGGTTAGTACAGCCTTAGAGTGATATAAAGATTTATACAGTAAGGGCGGGGGACACACTATTTTAACTCACCCATATGAGCCAAATTTTTTTAGTTAGCCGTGTCTTCACTGGAGCGGGTCAGTCTACCTTGTACCTTATACACAAGTATTCTTTATTAAGTGCTTAGGTTTTAATAAGGCTTAAAACCTTATTAGAAGGTTGTAAAATAAAACAAGAGGCCCTCGGCCTCTTTGCCACTTCGCGGCGCGGCGCTGGCTGATTCTGATTTCTTAGACTGAAAATTGTTATATTTTACTGCCACTCTAAAAAACGCTGGACTAATGCAAGGACGAGTAGAAAGAGTTTTCTGATGTGTGGTGTATAAAGCATGATTTTTTGTATGAAAAATAAGTTCAGATTCCTTCTTTCCTTTAAGAGAAAAATTAGAAGGCAATATTATCCGTATGATACTGAAAACTCTAAAAGAAAACGGATATAAGCACATCTGAGAGTTTCTTTGAACTAAATTCTATCTTTTGACTGTTAGACCTAACGGAAGGGCGAGTAGAGAAAAATCATCCTAATATATTCAGAAAAATGCGAATAAATAGAAAGGGAGTGAGGATTCTAACTTAACATAAATTCTTTTTAGCATAACCACCGGGTCAAAGGCAATCAGTCAATAGCATCGATCGACAGAAGGAAACCCCCTTCTTTACACAAATCCGATTTACAATTGCTTTCAATTGGGGGTGAAGATAAGGAAAGTAAACAATTTATGTTCACCTCGGTTAAACTCAAAAATAACTTCTAAAACAGTCTTTTTTATTCATTTTTTTAAAAAACGATAAATAAAAGATATAACAGTAGACTGGAGAATTTAAATGCAATTGTTAAAAAAATTCTAAAGAATGAGGCATTTTCAGTGTAAAATCTTTTATTTAAAGTTTTTAGCGCCATTAATATTAATTAATAGGAACAGTTATCTGATAAGGTGTTAGATGTAACATAAACCCGCAGCCAATAAATTATAATGAAAACTGACAGAATTGAAGTTAGATTTATTTTTCCCAAATTAAAATAAAAGTTGGTTAAATCTGGATTTTGAATACTTAGACATAATTTATTCTTGGAGGTAAAAAACTGAGTTATCTATTTTCTGTTTGCAGGAGGAAATAAATCAAAAGGACTTCTTTTGTTCCTAATATTAATAAGAATTAAGTCAGATTTTAATAATTAACCTCTTTCTAGGTTTTAAATAATTTTATTTTAAAGAGGTAGGATTGGTTAAGTTTTTGCTTTTTAGGAAAGTAAGAATGATAAAGAGGTTGAGAAAAGGGTAGAATGTAGAAATATGGCGATGAAACAAGACGACAAAGGGCAAGAAGAGGAAAATAAATTAGCGGTTAATTAATATCATGGGGGACGATAAATCTAAGCTTTAATTCTAATCGGCTTCGTCAGGAGAGTATGGGGAAAAAATAACAGATCTGGTTTAGGGAGGAGATAGTCCACAAATCGGATTTGTGGCTGTCGTCGGATTTATTACGCCTGCCTGGAGATCGAGCCGTTAATTTTAGAAACACTTGTCACACATATCAGGCATATAGCGAGGGTTTCATATATTTCATAGGCTTTTATTGTGAAACGGGATTGCTAATCCTTCACGAGTTTTTTACAATCGCATTAGTCTATAAGTAAAATATCAGAGTAACCTTATAGTTGCATTTATCATTTATCCTTTCTCCGTGCTTTATTATAATGTGTCTAAACTAGATAATACATTCTATACAAAAATTAAATGTAATTACCATTATAAGCTTAGCTACTAGTATTTTAAATTGACGAAGATATATTTAACTTACATTTTTGAATATAGTCAACTGCAAAGATGGCGATTTAATATAAATTAAAAAAATAATTTTAAGAAAAATTCTCTTTTGTAAGAAAAAGAGGAGTTAAATAAATTTTAGCTTATTTTTAATGATACTTTGCAGTGTTTATAACATTTGTCAACACTGACTGAAAAAAACATTTTGTATATTTATAGTAAAATAACTTTATGGTGAAATAAGTTTATTTATTTATTTACAATAAATAAAGTTACATATTTATGTAATATAAATTTATTTATTCATATGAAAATAATTTTGAGATATTATTTACATATTAAATAAATTTTAATCTTATAATTTGTGAATCAGACCATTTTCACTGATATTTTGTGATTACAACTTAGCACATACTACAATACTTTTCAAAGGTTAGGATAAGCATAAAGCATAGGAAAGTATTTGAAATCCAGAAATAAACTGTATAAATTTGTTATACCCAAAAAGTTCTCCACAAAAGACAGAATATTAATTATATTATTTGAAAAATAATTTTGTAGAGCTACTATGGTGATACAAATATTTATTTTATTTTTTTGTGTAGTCTGATTCACGCTTTTTAGTTGTATAACTAATTTGAATGTCCTGAAATTATTTTAACATTTTACTGTCCGGTTATATATACATTTATTATTACAATTACCTATATTATTGTTTTCATTACATTTTTCTACGCTGAATAGCAGAAACTTCTTTGAAATCAGTTGATTTTTTTCAGTGACCAACACAATATAAATGTTATCTCTAACAAATTTCTTTACATCGTATATTTCTGTTTCAAATCCTTATGTTATTATTTGAAGGGATATTTATCCTCATCGAGAGAGGTAATGTTGATATAAATAATAATTGCTGAAATGCTAACTAACGTATAAATCAAGGGGAGCATACCAATGTATCAACGTATATATATATATATATATATATATATATATATATATATATATATATATATATATATATATATATATATATATATATATAATATAAAAAATGAAAGAGTCTATCAGTAAAATTTTAAACATCGAAAAGTAAACTAAACACCATTGATTATCATCAAAATAAAATCAATTATTAATACATAATAGAAAAAACGAATTGCCGAAATAAGGATATATATATTATATATATATAATATATATATATATATATATATATAATATATATATATATATATATATATATTATATATATATACATATACATACACATAATGATTGTTCGGAATTTTTTTGGTATCATGAAGCCAAACTTAATAATTTCCCCCACTTCTTCCTTCAACTTACTCATTTAAACAACCTCATAAGTGTCATTTTTATCACAAAAATTTCACTTTAAGACCTTTTTCCTAGGTTTTCACAATAGTAGAAATCTTAAGTGACATTATAAAGTATAAACAATCAAGTACGGGGTACCTAGGAAGGTTTCCTCATCACATCGTATTCGCTACGTTCATTGATGATAAATTAAATTTTGACATATGTAATACATGGCACATGCGTGCTAAATCTCATTCCGATGCCATAATTTTTTTCCCGTTTTATGATTTTGCGGTCATTATTGCGGGTTAATGAGTCATAAAAAATATTTTATGATTAGCACAACTGCACCTGTAGACTGAGTTCTGTAAAAAGTTTCAACTCTCTAGCGTAAATACACTGGGAGCTACGATGATAATAGACACACACACTCATACACACATACAGACAGACAACTTAGTGAAACCCACTCAGGGGGTCTTAAAAAAACCTGAAACGGATAATTCAGGTGACATCCCGGTTTCGCATTTTCTTTAAATAATACTTTTTCCTATATACTACGGTATAAATAAGGAAAGGTGAATATTAAAAAAATTGATTATATTATATATCTTTACCCACCATATTATTTTAGCTCTTATTCATGTGAAACTGCACTCTATGAATTTGTAGATGCGATTCTTAAAGCTCTTGATAAGGTGAAGATGTTGTAGGTTTATTTATGGATTTATCTAAAGCCTTTGATATATTGATCATGAGTTGTTATTAGAAAAATTGTTCAGGTATGGTATCAGAGGTAATGCATTGACTTGGTTTCGAACTTATCTAAGTTTGAGAAGGCAAAAAGTTTGTATAAAAGTTAACTGTAAATATTATTTCTCTAGTGAAAAATATGTTAATACAGGAGTGCCTCAAGGCAGTATATTAGGCCATTTTTATTTCTCTTGTACATTAATGATCTGAACTGCGTAGGCTTCCGCGGTGTTGTAATGAGATTTTAGTCTTCCGGTGGTGACCGCCGTCATCTACATTGACGCGGTCACCACCGGAAGACCTAAATCTTTCATTAATGATTTGAATAGTGTTGTAAAAAAGAAGATTCTTATCTAGTCAATTTGTTGATGACAATAACATAGCTGTACATAGTAAAAATAATATAAAAATATGGTAAATAGAGTGTTTAGTAAAGCTAAAGAATGGTTTAGAACAAATAAATTAAAACTTAATTTAAGTAAGAGTTGCTTAATAAATTTTGTAAATAATAATAAAGTAAATATAAATTTAGATGTTGATATGGAACAATCTAACTCTGTAAATTTTTAGGCTTTTATATTGATAGACAACTTAAGTGGACCATTCATGTTGATAACGTATGCAGCTTTTTAAGCAAATCATCTTTCTTATTCCGTAAGCTTAAACCTATTGTGTCTAACGATATATTATTTTCAAAGTTATTGTGGCATAATTTTTAGCAAAATATCTTATTGGTCTCATTCATTGGGCAACTCAGTCGAATATAAATCAAGTCTTCGTGTACCAGAAGGAATTAATTAGAATCATGTTTGGTTTGAAACCATTGAGAGTTGTGTCGGCCATTTTAAAATAAAACTTTTAACTTTACCTTCTCTATTCATTTTAAATTGTTACTTTTTGTGAAGAGAACCCTAATTATTTTAATGATTTATTAATTCAAGAAACTCAAGAAATTAATTTAGTTTAAGAATTCCAAAGCACAAGACCACTTTATATAAGCGAGGAACTTACTACAGTGTATAATGTTTTATATTTATTACCTGTAAATATAAAAATATGAATTTTGTTAAATTTAAGGAAGTAATTAAGAGATATTAATGAAGAAGGAATATTATAATTTAAAGATATTTTTATTGACAAATTTAATGTATTGAAAGTTGTTAACTTTTTTTAATTTTGTATTTCTAAAAAATGTTTTTATTTTTGACTTGGCATGTAAATTGTTTTGCTTACTTTGCTTAATAAAGAATTTGAAATTTGATTTTATCATTAACGGATATCACTATGTTTTTAATAATTGGTGTTAAAAAGTTGTGTATAATGATTCCTCCTTACATTGAGTACTCCCTGCAATGTGCTAATATCATGACCAGTGACAGTGAATAAAGTATTTATTTAGTCTTAATGAGAATTATTCAGTTTTATGACCATACTATTTAGTATTTTTAAAAGGAGAGGAAAATGTGGACGCTACTAAATATTTTTTCAAGACTGTTTTGTTAAGCCTTAGTTGGTTAAAAAAATCTACCGCCATCGCATACAATTTTACGCTTTTCTGATCTTGAATCCAATTAGTAGTTATAAAACTCAAAAAATATAATCCTCTGCAGCAGCATTGTTATTTTACGTGTTTTTCTCACTAAAACCTCACCTTCATAAACAAATTAAAAAACGTATTTGTTCTTAAAAATATAAAAAATGTTAAAGTTTTTATTTGATTTTTGCGAGATCTCTAATGTATAAATGCAGAGCAAGTTTATGAAAGTACCATGAGTTATGGGGTAGTAAGGATTCCTAATAACTCATATTTTTTATGGGATATTGATGATTTGAATACATTATATAACTTATGGCAATCATGCAACTTAGTTATTTACTACGTAGGTATTCAAATGACGATAGATTAGTTTGAGAGTGTCAAAATAAACAACTCGTCTCACACTATGGGTAGAGTGTAAAGATTAAATATTTCGAGATAATATAAATCCGCCCCTAATTATAAATCAGTTTATTCATATTAATTAGTAATTTTAATAAATAGATGCAAGGAAGACAATTTCAAAGGTTTTTTATCTACCTTTTCGCGATAGCAGCGCCACTGTCGCTATAAGAATTGATAACGAAAGGGTGATCGTTGTTTAAGTCATAATGGGGGTTTTTCTTATTTGACGATTATTTTTTTTAATTTTTTTTTTCTCAAAATGCTTTTAATTTAATTAATTTTAGGGTGTATGAACTATGAACTTAGTAGAAACATTATTTCATTGAAAAAATGGGTTTTAATGGGTTTTCACAGTATTTAAATTGGTGATTAGAAGGTGAAATCACAATATTGTGTATTTTATTTTATTTATTGTTGATTAAAATAAAATTTAAATTTTATTTATGTTACTTTTAAATAATTTTAGTTTACACAGCACTCAAATTACCTTTTTATTGCATTGAATTGTTTAAATTATTTGTAACAGGTATTTAAATTAACTGACAAACAAGCTGATTTTCACCGTAATGGTCTTTAATTTATTATTGTTAATCATTTTGTTTACTCACTAAAATAATTATTAACTCAATAATTCACTTTTTTGTAAAATTGTTGTGTTTAAAATCCGTTTAAGTTTAATTATTTTCTGGGTTAAATCTGGACAAATCCAGGACTGTAGTGATAAGAGCCTAATTCTATAGCCTGATTTTTTTTTTGATTAGAATAGCCTTATTCTATAGCCGAGTGCTATTTGGTTGAATAGCAAGATTGCGGCTGAGCGATTTATTTGAGGTAAATGAGTGCGGATGTGAATTATACTTATGACAAGAAAAATAATTTTTTCCTTCTTTTATTAAATTTTGAACCGGATATAGTATTATTTAAACAAACAATTATCACCTTAAAGTAATAAAATATAACGTTGTGTAAGGTTCAATAAATTTGATCTTTTCAAAAGTCCATTATTTTTAGCGAATTTTTATTAACTGGATATCGTAATTTTATAATTGATAACCCTATACTTATCAGCAAAATTATTTATTTAATTTAACATTGAAGGCCTATTATTAACTTTAATTAGATTTTTATTCTTTGTTTCTAGCGAATTTTTTTATCAGAAAATGTCACTAATGAGGTTGTTCGTATAACGAAGTGGAAGAGGGGTGGGAGGGGGGGTCATTCCGTTCGCCGATTGATATATTATTCTATGACTGGCTGCAATATTATTACCAGTAATAATGATTATTAATTTATTAATAAAAATCGTATTAAATAATGATAAATATATTGTTTTGAATTAACTCTAGCAAGATAAAAAAAATATTTTTTTTAGATAATCTCGAGATTCCCAGTCTTTGTGAATGAAAATTAATTATCTGTTATAATATACGTTAAACAAATGACATGTTTTAACTTCCATCTAAAATAATACTACAATATGTTCGTCTTTAACTTAAATCGTTTAATAAATTTGGTAGTTTAAAATCTATCTTTTAAATTTCTCATGAGAGAACACATGTTATATTTATGAATGTTTGTATAAGATAATATTTAATCAAAAATAAAAAAAGCATTATCATTATTTGCAGGATAAAATAATTCAATTTCTTTTTATAATCTGTCTATTTTTTTTATTTTAAGTGGCCACACATCAAATAAATGATGAGAAAGGGGCGATAACCCGCTATCAGCTGTATAAAAGGGAATTCTGATAAGGAATTCAAATCAGTTGAGAAGGATAACTTGTTGCGCTCAGGACACTATGGCAGCTAAATTGTTGTTTGTTGTAGCTTTATGCTACTTGAATGTAAGTCATAATTGACTTTATTATTTATTTTTACTTTTCCACATTACCCGTATATTAAGTTTGACTTAAAGTCGAAACTGGGATTTCAACATAAATCATCCATTTCAGGTGTTTTTAAGAGCACCTTAATAGTTTTTACAAAGTTATCTGTCTGTCTGTATGTGTGTGTCTTCGTATCCCCAGTGTATTTATGCTTGAGAGTTGAACTTTGTACAAAAACTATCTTTAGGTCTATTGTTCTATCCGGAAAATATTTTTTTATGACGTCATGCTTAGCAAATGTTTCGAAAATGTATAATTGCAGGAAAATGTTTCGATGATTAAAAGAGGGCCTTATATGAAGGGCCGACAAATGTGCTAAATTGCATTTCTCATTATAAGAATTATTTCAATTTTTATCAAATATGTTCGTTTCTTTGATATTTTGTTATGTTAAAATTGAAATGATCTATTGAGTTGAAGTTGGTTTAAGTCTTTCCTTTGTAATTTTGTATTGTTTTTTTTGTTAGATTTAAGTTGAAAAAGTATTGAGTAAGAAGACAATCGTTTTTGGCAGCTAATTCAACAGGGGCTTGCTCTGTTGCTAATACTTGGGTGTACATTATTCATCGGAACCTACTCATCGATAAGTTAACATTTATGGCCAGATGAGTGTTGTGTTTATCATCAGTGTTTCATGGCTGGAAAGCTAACTCATTACCTTGGCGAGCTGATGTTGCTTATCATAACTTAAATACCTTACTTTTTATAAAGTTCAGAAAGTCATTTAACATACATAGTTCGAAAAAAACATAAGATTTTCTAAAAACACAAGAAAATTCAAAAACAGACAACATAACCTTAACAATCTCGAAGAGAGATGCAATAAAGTGTATCTTTATTCATTTGATTTAAAATTGTTACATCTAGTGAACAGATCAGTAACAGCAATAGAGTTTACGCAGTTGTTTGGTAAAAACTCGTGCTTATGAAATGTGGGCATCTAATGACAAAAATGTGTGTCGATTTGTTTCTTACTTCAATGCTTCCCTTCCTATTGGAGGAGATGGGTAGCAATTATAAACTTAACATCAAAGTTTAAAACGTGACTCGTTTTGTTGTGCTTGTGGACAGACATGTGTGAACTGGTTACTGACGGATCTCCTAATTAACATTTGATTCAACTACGTTCTTAAAGGTCTCCTGGTTCTGGGATTGAGTTAAAAACTATTAAGAATCTCGTAAGGAAGACGATTTTCTTTTTCTTTACTCACTCAATAGGCATAGAAGAGGTAGATATTTATAGTATTTACCATAAAAACTCAGTACGCAGGTTTTTAAATGAATCCTTTCTTTTAAGCATTTCATGTCCACCTGAGTGTTTTTCACCACTTCCTCTGTCTTCCTGAGTATGTCACTCATAACTCCTATTGTATTCAGACTAGAGAGAAACTTGTTCAAAATCAACTTTAGGACTGGTTGATTGTGCCATTTCCAATAGAGGAAAAGTAAAAATATTTTATAAAACGGTTGTTTTATAAAAAACATACATAGACTTAGTGATATTCTTTAGCCACTAAACATTACCCACTAAAAAGCAATAATCGGTTTGACGATTGTGTTTTCATACAGTTCCGACATACACTTTCATACAATTAATCATTGTATTGTATAAACATTATTATTGTAATAATAATTAATGATTGATTTATTTTTAGGTTGTTAGAGGAGATGACTGTGCCTGGGCCGACAGTGAGGTAATTTTTTTATCCATAAATTAAATTAGTTTCTTTTAGAGTTCGACCAAGAAGATAAAAACTTAGGAATTCCGTTTAAGCACTATATTTTTTTTCGGAATATTTTTTAGAATTATTTGTGACCTTACTCAATGTCAAATAAAATACTAACTAAAATTACTTACTGTGTGATCTCAATAACAGTGTACAATACCTAGTTTGGTAATTTCTCCAGTGACTTTTTACAAGCGTTTTTTAATAACATTCTTATATTTTCACCGCCTCAATCATATACTATAACGACCCTTTTTGTTTAAATCTTACAAGCTTAGATGTTTGCAAACTTACTTTATCTAAAGAAATCGTTGGTTAGAGGCAATATGAACTCGCGGATACTTGTTCATAATTTTATTATTTTAAGACATACTTACTTGATTAAAGAATCCTTCGACTTGCGGTAAATATGATTTCAGATCAATGTTAATAATTTAGTGCAAAAAATAAATTCTTTAAAACATTGAAGTAATTTAAAATATTACTTATTAATGAAGAGTTCGATCAAGAAGATAAAAACTTAGGAATTCCGTTTAAGCACTTGTTTCGTGCACAATGGTAACAGAACTGCTGGAGTCAGTTTATTCTGTTGTCCGATGATAACTTGTCTAATGCAAACAAACATGACAAGTCTTTATTGCATTATAACTGTTTAAACGAGGCAAAAAGGGAATTACAAACTCACCAATACGTTTTTTGTGTTTTTGGTCGGCTTAAAATGAAATCAAGTTATTTTATTTGTACTTATTTCATATGAGAATCTTTTAAACAGGAACATAACTATTTCTCTGTCTTGATTTTATGCGTCATGAATATAATGGGCCTTTTTTATACAGAAAACGAGACTGCTGTAATCTGCCAAATGTGCGAGGAGAATTCGCTAAGGTCTGCGCTGATAAACTCGACTACCAATACCCACCTGGTAAGCAATAATTAAAATCACTGCAAGAGATATTATGTAGGGATACGCTTTCTTATTACATTATTAGAAAACAATTAACATCTTACGACACCACAAGCGCTATGCTAGGCAAAGATGTTGTTGAGGTCTCGTTAGACACAAAGCAGTTTAAACTAGTTCTGTAATCATTTATTTATATTTTGTGTGTACCAAAAGTAGCCTCCGAGCCAGAGGGCTACTACAGGAGCCGATGCCACATATGGGTTAATGGACCAAAAGCCCCATAAAATCATATACATATACATTCTTGTATTTTTAACAAAAGCAAATTTTATTTCTTTCTACATTGAAAACTATTTTCTAAAGCCTATTTGGGTATTTATATGTATAGAGTATCAGAAGTCAAAACTAGCTTTGAAACTACAAATAATATTATTTTTACTAATTTAATTCCGTTCCAACGAGTGTCCAATAGTATAATGTGATTCCTTTGTTGCCGTTGTTCTATAAAGATTGATCGAAAACAACCTCTCTTCTATAATGCCTTCTTTTAAGTGCGGCTTTGAATTTATGGCTTCCTATTTATTCTAGGCTCTAAACCTAAAATTCAGCATGATATATTAAGGGTCTCTTTTTCATTAAATTCTAGTTTTAGTTCAAACGTTAAAGTGCGATATTACTTGTCACAAATACGGGCCTTCGGCCATAGCCGCGTTGGCCCTTAGGTCGCCTTGCGGCCACATTTGTTTTATTTTTATTTGTCGATAGATGGCAATTTGCTATGTATTTAGCGAAATTTCATCGCCTATATATTCAATAACTACCTGAGATGCGGTTGAACTACAAGATGCGGTTGATAAAAGTATCTTTATATGTATGTGTATATTATAAATTCCCTATAACCTAATTTGTAGTAGCTAATATTTGAGGATAAACACAATTGTATATATGCCTGTTCATGATACCTTTGAATTTCTATTCAATATATTTCTTTTTGTTGGAGGAATGCCCTCGTGGCAAATAACTAAGCTCTATTAAATATTTAAACGCGCAAGTTTTAGAAAACAAAACACGTTAAATCAAAAATCTTCGACGTACAATCATAAACAAACATTATTAAATCTTATTTATCAGCATCCATAGCAACCAGTGCAATAATACTTCACACTCCTCCTGAATAGGTTGTCCGTTACAAGCTGCCTATTCCCATAGCACTCGTCACTAATATGGCATTCGTATTGTTCTACAACTTTTAGGTCTTTTAACAACGGTCCACGTTTCGTTCTACTCAAATTTTTTAATTTCTTCTTTGATAGCATTTCTCCGTTCACTACTTCTTCACATTGTAGTGCATTTTATAGGTTTTAGGTTCGACGATTTCGTGTGATTTTCTTATTCTTTCTCTGTTCTTCTTACTATTTGTCCACTTTTCGTTTGACTTCGTTATTTCGTTATTATATTCATTTTTTATAGTGTTTTTTCAAAATTTGCTCTTCGTTTTTCAACCAAAACATAGATCATTTCGTTTTTCGCCTTTTAAAACAGTTTCGTTCTCGTCTCTAAACATTTTTTCGTTGAATACTATCTTTGGATTCTTTCGCTTAATTTCGCAACTGACAGCAAATTTCCATTGAGTTTAGGTAAATATAAAACATCGTTTAACACCATTTGAGCACCATCGCTCAGGTTATACATATATCGCCACTACCTTCGCATTTTAAACTTTCGCCGTTTGCACATAAACGTTACTTTTCTTGTTTGTTCATTTTGTAACTTGTTCAGATCGTTTGTCATGTGATCACTGCATCCACTATCTATCGTCCATTCATTTCGTTTGGCAATATAAGCTTTTTTACCAATTTTATCGTTTTTTGGGCACATCTTTATTTGTTTATTCTTCATTATTCGATGGAACCTCAGTCGTAATTACTTTGTTCAGATTTATCTTGATTCCGTTTAACATGATCACCAAATTTTGGACAATTTCGGCCTAAATGATCTCCAACTCATTACATCTAAAACATTTAATTCTATTTCGTCTCGTGTTCCGCTTGTATTCACCGCGTTTTGCTTGTTTTTCCTCATAATCGTCATTTCGTTCATCAAATCATTGACTTGTAATCGTTATAATTAGGCCTAGAATTATTTCCTACTTTTTGAGTTATAAACGTTTTCACACCTGCGTCTTCGTTACTTCGTTTTTGATTTATTATAGTTCTTCGTCTACTAACTTAACTTTCACGTTTTCTAACTTTTAAATTGGAATCATTTAATTAATCGTCCTAATCGTAGCTTCATATTCAGAAGGCAAACCAATCAATAACTCCTATCTGAATTTGATGTCTAATGCAAGTCCGTATTTACTTAATGTTTTGTACGTTTGAAATTTTTCGTGTATATAATCATTAATCGTTGTTCTCCGTTTCTTTTCGTTAACATAGTCTTTTAAAGTTAGTAAAGCATGATATCCATCCATTTCGTATGAGAAGTCAATAGTTTTGCCACATATCGTAGGCGTTTGGCATTCCTCTATTATTGACAAGTTCTTGTCATCAACATTTAGAATAATGACAGCTCTCGCTTTGTTGTCTTTTTCAACCGTTCCATCGTCTTCTGGATCTAAATAATCGTCAGACCGATCGCTTCAACTAAATTCTTAACCGTAAGATAGCTTTTCATTCGTATTGAACACGAATTATAATTATCGTCTCCTAGTTTTGGAAGATCTATCGCTCCGTTAAACATTTTCTTTGTTTATTTAAAAAAATCGTTTTCGTAAAATAAAACAAATAAGCAGATCTTACCACCGTTGTTTTCTTTTTTCGGTTATGGTTTTGTATTAAATCGTTTTAACATCTGGGCCGTAACCTGTTGGAGGGATGCCCTCGTGGCAAATAACTAAGCTCTATTAAATAATTTAAACGCAAGTTTTTAGAAAACATAAAACACGTATAATCAAAATCTTCGACGTACAATCATAAACAAACATTATTAAATCTTATTTATCAGCATCCATAGCAACCAGTGCTATAATACTTCAACATTTTCTTTCTCCTTTTTTTCAATGGTTGTCTTTAAGACTCTAGTCATAATTCAAATTTTATTCTGTAGATCCAATTATAAAGTCTATTTATTGTATTTTATGTTTCAGTTAAGACTGACAAGCTTGATATTGTAAGTATTTAATTTAAGTAGTATTTACTATTGTTATATTTTAATAGAAATAATTAAAAAATGAATCGTTACGGTTCATTAGACTGCTGCAGGACAAATAAAATAAGAGCTCAACATGTTAACTAATCTTTGCGAAAAAATATTTCTTCGAAAAATTATTTGAATTCCAATAGGGCTTTGATAAATTAATAAAAACCGAGAGCATTATTCAGTATGAGAACTTTTATCCTTAGCGATGACGAGGGCGTAATTGTTTGATAGCGACCACAGAGACAACTAACATTTTCTCCATCTTACATTAAATTTACTTTTATCAAGTAAATTAAGAATTTACCAATGAAGCTTGTATCTGCTGACATTAGCATTCCAAAATGACGGTGTTGCAGGCTTAATTTCCAACAACGTTTTCTAAAAAGTATCTGTGTGATATAACTAAACGTTTTAATTTGACTATAATAAGATATCAATATTTTAAAATACGTATTTCGAAGTTATTTTATACATAAAATAAAGTTATTGCAATAATGTTTTTTTTTTTTAAATTTTTCAGTGCGGTGAGGAGTGCGTATACCTGGAAGCTGGATTTATGGTAATTCATTTGGTCATTTTTATTAAACTAAAAAAATGGAGCATTATTTAGAAACTTCCTTTTATAAAATGTTTGCTTCCCCATATCGCTTATAGAAACCTAAAATCAAATTGTGGAGTTTATCAATCATATATTAAAAAACGATAAATAACATTTATTGTTTCTTTTTTCTTAGAGCGCTGATAAAAAGCTAAATGGAGATACCATCATGGAGAAAGGAATGAAATTAGAGCCTAAAGACTGGGTACCTACTATTCATCTTGGTGTCGAACACTGCAACGCTCGTAAGTAGACAGTCTGATATTTTATTTTAAATTAATGTGCTTCATTTGAGTGCCTAATATGCACTACATGACCTTTTAAACCTAAAGGATAAAAATTCGTGGCAAATACCCGGAAAATCTATAAAATATGGATCAATAATAACTACAAAATACGGTTGGTAATCACCAAATCTCGAGCAGAGTGTCGTTTTTCTCGTTGGAGTTTTGAGTCAAATGAAAAAGTATTTAAAGCCTAATGCCCTTTATTTACACAATATAAGCAATTCTAAAGGTTCGCAATCCAAGCGAATTTTCTTTTAAATGCTTGTTTCCGTGTTTGATAATCCATTTCATTAGTTTTATTTGTTCACGTGTTCAGATTACTGCCAATACTGATCAGGGCTTACTGAGCCCTGAGCAGTAGCTTTACTACATTCGTTTCTAAAATTTGCAAAGAAATGCGCCAAAAATGTTTAATAATAAACTTTGTTTTGAGTGACAGCACAAAACGTGTTGAGCTAATTTTGGAGGGATGGACATAGTTTTCTATAACCTATCGGATGAACGATGAACATTCGCGATTCGTGTAAAAAATTAAGACTTAAATAACTACTTTGCTTGAAAATCCATTTCTTCTTAAAGATTTATGGTTATAAATTATAACCTGAGTAGTAGCAATATTTCTTGTTACAAAAATGTTTCTGGATTTTTTAAATTAATGTAGCACACGTGTCATTAGCAATGCGCACTTCTTAAATTATTAAACATAGCTTAAACTGAGTGCAAAAAAATGCTTTAGATTGTCGTATATGGAATGATCATCATATTTTTGTATAACCTGTGGAATAAATATGCGTATTTCCTTTAAACATCGTAAAACAGCTACTGCTCAGACTCATGCTAAACTGCCTATTCAGACATAAACCGAAAACTTCAGCAAGAAATGGATTATTACGCACGTTAGCAAGCATTTAAGGGGATTTTAAATACGGTTTTTAAGATAAAGTAATTAAATACCTTACACTGCTTAGCTTGTAGCGCTAAGAAATACTGCTAATGCTAGATTTGGCTATTTGCGACAATAAATTATCTTCTTTGAAAGTTAAAAAAAACTTTCTTTCCAGGATAAATCTGTTAATGAAACCTAATGTCTATTTTACAGCACATCACAAACCTTATGATGTTCTGTAAAATTGAAATTAGGTCTCATTAAATTATCCTGGAAAGTCTTTTTTTAACCTAAACCAACAAACCACACCAACAACATGTTTTTGCATGGCTGATATTATTGCTAATGTGTGTAAAATAAGCATTTTATTCCAAGTCCTAACTTTTTTTAGCGGATTCAAAACTAGAAATAAGCTTATCTTCTAAATTAAAATATTAACATTATAATATTTTAACTCGATTCATTATATTGAATGTGTTAATTATTATTTTTACAATTATTTGTTTCAGAAACCTTCGATAATGGAGATGGAAAATGCGCTGAAGGCCCAGCTAAATACACTCACTGTCTCGTCAATTACTTATACTCGGTAAGAAAATCAAGTTCTAATGAACTAGCTATAATGCTGAACAATGCTCAACAAATTAAAATATTTACATTTGTTACATTCATTGCTAAATTATGCTGTGAGCTAACAGGAATGTACATTATAGTTAAAATTGTTTGGGCCTTCTACACTTGTTAATTATTATTAATTTATAAATAATAAACTGAGAACTAAGTACTAAGTCAGTATGAATATTTTTTAGAATTATTTGTGACCTCAATGTCGAAAATAAAAGTACGAAATAAAGTTACATATTGTGTGATCTCAATAAGAGTGCACAAAAACCTAGTTTTGAAAAACTCCAGTGACTTTTTAAAAGCGTTTTTTATTGACATTCTTATTTTTTCACCGCCTCAATCATTACAGCTATAACGACCCTTTTTGTAAAAATCTTACAAGCATAGATGTTTGCAAACTTAGTTTTTCTAAATAAATCGTTGGTTGGGGGCATTATGGACTCGTGGACACTTGTTCCTACTTTTATTATTTTAAAAAATACTTACTTAATTAAAGTAATTAAGTAATCCTTCAACTTGCGGTAAATATAAACACTTCAAGTACTGTTTTATCTACCCGTAAATATAATTTAAGATTAATGTTAATAATTTAGTACGAAAAATAAATTCTTTTCAACATTGAAGTAATTTAAAATATTACTTATTAATGAAATAAAAGCAAAAAAAGAAATGAATTTCTTTAACGCAAAATCGCTAAAAAAGAATTACATTTACATGCTTTGCAATTATGGACCACATATTTTGTCGCACTTGCATATAATTTTAATAGATTATAAATATTTTTTTAATGTTGTTTACAGCACTGTCCTACTAACTACTGGAAAAACAGTAAGTATTAAAATCTATATAACACTTTTAATTATTTGTATTATTATTATAATAGAATTTTAACGTTAATACAGTCACATAAAGAAGCGATAATACAATTACGAGCAAAATGCTTTTTAGGGGTTCTTATTTATACTCAAATTAAGGCTCTTTTGGGGAAAAAAATGACAACACAAACCACCAAATCTGTTAAAGTTATCTATTGAATTGAAACGAAATATTATAATACAATAAAAAGGAATGCATAAAAGAGTAATTCAAGAATTGCTTGAATAAATAATTTTATATAATATATTCCTAATTCTAATTTCATTAAGAAGAACTTATTATGTAACTTATTACAGAAATTTAAAAGTTACTGCTTCTGCTTGCGAAATAGAACATATATTTTGGAGTCTAAATTAACATAATTTACTTCTATTTTCAGCTGATACCTGCAATACCATCAAGGAAAAACTTGTCAAGTGCCCTCAACTCATCGCTCCACCCCATCCCTTCAGTATCATCCCTAAATAAATTGTAAATAAAATCAACTAATTTAAGTTTAAAGACGTAATTATTATTACCGATACTCAAAGAACTTTAAAAAATATTAGAAGCTTTGATTTTGAAAAATATGCATATTTTGCGAAAGAATTGTTACTCTTTGTCTTGTGTAAATGAGTTAGCACAAGGGAAAGAACTATATAGGAATTGTTGTGCTTTCCTTGGGGAAAAAATTAATTGCTATTATAAGAATGTGTATAATATGTAGGCTAGTAAAATATAAATGCATATTCCAAAATCCAAATTAAATATATGGCTAAATTGATAAATTTAAATAGTTTTCCCTGAATTACGTTGCTTTTCTTTTTTAGGCTAATCATGATTTATTATAATATAAAAACTTGGGGTTTGTTCGAAGGCTGTTTTATTACTAGCGCAAAATAGTTGAGTTAAAAGTCTAATTTATTTTCTGGTTCCTGCTTTTTTTTAATTGAAAAATATTCAACAAGTGTGTTCAGATTGTTAATTAGAGGTTACTGGTACCTTATCCTTAGGTTTCTTTGTTAGTTCCAACAAATGAATATATTTGATCTTGATGCATTACTGTCTAAAGTCATGTAGGTCTAAGTGATTTTTATATAAGAAAATATTGTGTCACAAAGCTTGGGTAAAGGTTAGTTGTCAATATTAAAGCATAGGATCAAGCCCCTGGGGATTTCAACTTATGATTGAAGGTATATAGTAGTCAGTTTATAAGGTCCTCTAAGAAAAAGAAGGGTCAGAGAATATTGACGTGGCAATGACTCCTTCAAGGGCTTTTATATTTTTTACAAGCTCTAAATCAAATGAGCGAGGAAGAAAAGTGAGGCGATAAGTTGATCAAGATATAGAGAAGGTTTTCATCTCGTGCTAACTTGGTTTTTTAAGGGACGTGACATAATGTCCTCGGGCTTTCTTCATATTGAACTAAAATATAACTTACAGAAAGCTTTGATAACACTCTATAAA
Organism: Microvelia longipes; assembly: GCA_018340805.1. Classification (NCBI taxonomy): domain Eukaryota; kingdom Metazoa; phylum Arthropoda; class Insecta; order Hemiptera; family Veliidae; genus Microvelia; species Microvelia longipes. The sequence goes on along the minus strand of JACMZG010000008.1, from coordinate 48,501,749 downwards.
CACTTTATATAAGAGTATAATTATAAAGAGACTGTGCGCAAAAAGTTTTTTTATTTCTTATTAAGTAAGTATGTATACAAATAGTTGGAACATAATAATAACAAATTTAAAAATAAGCTTATGGTTGTGTAGCTATTATGATCTATTTAAACAATATGCATTAATTTGTATTATAGTTATACGACACTGCAATTTATGACTGTTGACATATACATGGAGAAACTGGAAGTACAACAAATATTGCATAGTTCTTGAACATACTGCTAGCTACAGTGCGGTTATTAGATAAAATCAAATCCTAACGCTTCATAATTACTCACAAGGGAAATGTTCCTGAATCTTCTTTCCTACCCTCTTATTTCATTTTTTATCGAGCAACCCATTCATATCTTTATGTTGTCACTTTTGGGACTAATAATTTTTATAGCTATGAGAAACTGTTCTCATGTTACTTAATCGAAGTTCTTTTTATCGTTGCCATAAACCAATAAACATTAGTAGTTATGGTCTTTGCTTGATAATGGAATGAATTGAGTGGATAATATAAAAGGAACGAATAACTAAGAGTGAATTGATGTTTTTGGTTCTACGGCTCTAAATATTTCAGAATATACAGCAGGGGTTGTTAGCAAAGAATTCTTAGAATCTTTTATAATCAATTTAAGTCTTGCAAAAGTACAATTCGATCAATAACAAGTAATACATGTCACAGAAAACGTGGAAAATCAACCAGAACAAACTCTTTTCTATTTCCACCTTTTGGGATTTCTGAGAAAAAGTCGAAATAAGAATTATAAAGTGATCGTTAGTTTTATTAAGAATGTTGTTTTTGATAGAGAACGAGTAGGTTTTAGATTGGCTTGCTTCCTTAGGGAAAACTCTAGAAAAAGTTTCAATCAAAGCACATCTGAGACTCTAGGTCTTCATCAGTCACTCCATACCCAGAACAAATAACTTGCCTTCCAACTTAACTCAGGACATCAGTCAATGACAACATGTAACTTGGACTTACAATCCGTTACTTTATATTGATACCTTTTTCTACTGAACAAATATTATGAACTGAACTTAATATGTCATATCTTTAAAAAACATTATTACCTTCATTTTATTTTTTATTCTAAATTTTGTTTTTACCTTCTAAAAGTATAAAAAGGTAAGAAATGCTTTAAGCGTGCATTATTAAACTGCAATTTTTTTACTGTCTCTGTAAAAATATTATTCCTGTATTACTTTTTACCCGTCAAAAGAAAAGTTAGCTCTTTTATACTTATGCAGCTACGTTTACTTGGTTGACACAAAAATATTTTATACGTAACAGTTATTTTTTGATGATCATTATAAGACACAAGAAAGCAATTACAAGAAAAAGGTTTGGCGAATTTTAACAATTCTTGGTTTTTTACGTACTTTAACAAATTTTTCCAAAACAGTCTCTCCTAAATTCACGTTAATTTCTGTATATAATAACACACCTTCTTTTCAAAATATGATTTTACTAAGAGCTAATAACTTATACTTATTTAGTAAATATACTGGTATTAATTAAATTCATACTAAGTCTGTGAAACATGGTTATAATTGGACATTAGATTAAATTAAGATAATCTGATAATAGCATAGCATCCGCTACAAGCTTCTTAGAATTAGTTGATTTAACACTGATGTAATTTATATAACCCTGATAGGATTAAATGAAAATACTCATCTCTTCTTATGTCACAGAATTAATTGATAATCTTAAAGTATTCCTTATTCTTTTCAAAAGTTATTATTCTCTTTTTATTTTACCCACAAGTTTGTACATGGCTACAGTTTAATGTTTTAGCGCGTAGGTATAACTTAACAAGAAAATAAAAAATGCGCCTCTGTAAAATCGGGGTTTGAAACCCAGCTAAAATTTAGGATTTACACACCAGATTAAGACACCAAAGTTAGAATCATGTTTAAAACAAATGTGCTTCCAACGTCACATTTTCTGCGAACAGCCCTAGTGTCTAAACTATTTAAAACAAGGATATTGAATAAGGACGATGTCGCATTAAGTCTATTTGTCGTACAACAAAGTGACTAAGCTAAGAATAAGAAAATAGAGAAGAATCCATAAAAAACATAGTGCACATGCTTGGTAAAAACTACGCATTCTTACAATCATTATATTTACCGCGCAGGTTAAAAAATTAAATGCAAAGTTACCTCCCAATAGTGTCCTATTTTTTTCGTTTTTCGCTTATTGAGAAGGTTATAAACAATTAGTAAAAAGTAATATTTTCTTGATTAACTTAACAAACACCTAAGGTAACTAAAAGCTCAGAGAAAATATGAGGAGCAAACTTGACTTATCCTTGTTACGTAATCTGCGTTTCGCGCAGATTGGGAAGGTAAATTTGCGCCTATTTCTGTCTCCATCAAGCAGATACAAAAAAGGGCCAGAAAAGTTCCTATCGCGTCATCCTCTTTATCAAGATCCTTTATTTTAGAAAAGTCCAATCTTCATTTTAGACATGTTATCAAAAGTTGAAGAGAGTTTGACTTATAAGTATAACATTAATTTGACAATTTATGACTCAAAGAGAAAATCAAACAAAAATAATTGAATATTATTTGGATTAAGTTGTACATTTGATGTACAACTTCATCGGCACTCTGCACGGCCTTCCATAGAGTGCCGTATTTCAGTCAAGTATTTTTTTCTTTAAAACATTAATTAACTATTTTTTGTTTGTGACATTTATAATTTGTATTTAAATTTTCTGAAATTCATTTAAAAAAAATGCCTTACTTTTCAGGAGAGAAAAAAGAAATTGAGCATATGACTCCAGATCATGCTTTAAATTGTAGATTTATTCCCTGCATTCTGAGGAGTACATTAGCCAGCCGAAATCGGTGAGACAATCCATTTCAAATCTTTCTTGTTGTAATTATAGTAAATTTATTTTATAATGGCAACAGGGGTGGACTGGCCATTAAGTGTGAGGGTGGCAGCCCTTCTTGGGTCCTTATTCGCAATTTCTTACCTAAATTTAGGTTCTTTAAGGCCCCCAAATTAAGCCCGTTGAGATTTTGGTTTGGTACCTTTTAGGCCAAACCCCTTCTTGGGCCTTTTGGGCTCAGTCCGCCACTGAATGCCAACTAAAAACAAACAACAGATTAATATTTCGTATTATTAATAACGAAACACAAAAAGTATTATAAACTGAAAGATTTAAAATGAAAAATTATACTAGCATGGAGTCAGTATAATGAAAACCCCTTTTGAAATAAGGAATCTGGGTAAAAACAAGTTGTTGATATATGTTAATTACTTTAGTCAGATGGGTCGGAACAAAGCTTTTCAAGGTACATTGTTTGACTACGTTGTTGTATCAAACAAAGTCTAAACCCTTCACAATATTCAGGACAAAAAACAACTCTTAACTCTTGTTTAGCATAATTAATGTCTTACTATTTATCACACATTCCTTCCTTGGTTTTTGTATATACATACCGTTCTTTATCCGTATTATCAACAGAAGTTATCCACGGTTCCTTTCTGTAGCATCCCTTTTGGTTCAACTGTCTTCATTATTTCTTACTTAGATAATTTACAACGGTTTTAAACAAAAGTTTTCTATTTTGCTGTTATTAATTTTACATGTTACATTTACTCTATTAATACTATGATTTTTTTTACAAATTCAAACGGCTCATATGAAAATACGAACCTAAATTAAGATAATGATATTAGACGTCACCAATAGATCGCATCAAAGGGTTTTTTAACACTGGATACAAATCTTTGTCTACTTAGACACACTTATTAACTTAATAGAAAATATAATATCTAGAAAAATAAAGAAAACAGCCACAAAAAGGTACCTACCCTAAAACCATGTAAAATCGCATGTACGATAATCATTTGATACTACCGAGTTTTCCAAAACATGAATAGTTGACACAATATATTGTGTCTCTCGCACAATTATATTGTGTCAACATATACGTTTTTTGTAGTTTCCTTCGATACACATTTATTAACAATGAGATGTTAGGTCAAGAATCATTATACATTTAATAAATGTTTGGCAAATAATGTAGCAACGAAAATTGAACCAGTTTCTTTTTTATTGCTCGTATAATGGCTTAATACGTTGTATAATTTTTTTTTTAAACAAGTTCTTTATTGGCAAAAGTAATACAATTTATTTTGTGTATACCGGAGCCTATTATATTTATTGATTAGGGTAATTTGTGCCTCTTTTATTTTATTTATTTATTTGTTATTTTTGTGGTATAAATTTGATTTTTTTGGGGTGTGAGGGGGTTTGTTTGGTCAGGATAATTTTATATTTTTTGGTTTGGTTATTTTATTTTTTTTATTTTTTTTTTTTTTTGGGGGGGGGATTGTCAAAAGGTATTTTTGGTGGTGTTTTGAATAGGATTATATTGTATAGGTAGTTTGCAGGAGTTTCAAAAAGGTTGCCTATGCAGTCTGTGGACTGACTTTTAATGATTCAACCTGGCATTGCCCTGTAAAATTGAGGGAAACACAGAACCTCAATCAGGTGATCGGACACGCGGGTCCTGGTGTAAAGGTAATGTATTATTTTTTTACGTTTGGGGGTTTAACTGTTACGGTTTGGTCTCTAGATTTTTTTTTTTTTTTTGAGGCTAAGGGGAATAGTTAATTTTATTACGAATTTGAGTGTATTTATTATATTTTTTAATTTTGAGAAGAGCAGAGTCTTTGATTTTTTCAGTATTGTCTTGGATATCTTGAAGTTTGACATTTGATATAATTTTGTCCGTTCTGTCTTGTATTTTGTGCAGTCTAGTAGTATGTGTTCTACTGTTTCGTCTATTGTCGGCAGGAGTGGCATGCTGGGGAGTCGCTTTAACCCAATCTTGTAGTGATATTGAATGCATCTGGCATGTTGACTTTCTTAATCTGTTTATGCAGACAATATCTCTTCTTGACAGTCTCGATTTCCAGAACCAAGGTTTAGCGGGAACTATCTTGATGATTTCTTTAAAAAATTTCCCCTTTTCTGGTTCTTCGTTGAGTTTGGTGTTTCCAGTCTTCTAGCATTTTCCTTTTTTGATACTGATATAAGACACTTGCAGTGCAGGTATTTTATAGCTCGATGATCTTGTTGGATTTTTGCAAGGTGATCAGCTTGTTCATTTCCCTGGACTCCAGAGTGTGATTTTACCCATATAAGTCTATTTGTTTGTACTGTTTGGTCAGTTCGTTTATTTCTTGTAGGATATGCATATATATGTGATCCATTTTGCAAGTGAGTGAAATGTTGGATAGTTTTGTAAGTATTCCTTGGTTGTCGCAAATATAGTGGTATTTTGTTTTGAGTATTTTGTAATGTTTTTATATATGTAAGAGATTGTAAGATTCCTAAGCTTTCTAATGTAAATATGTTAGTGTACTGTGGGCATGAAAACTTTGTCCAATTTTTAGTTGTAAGTCATAATATGAGTAACCAGTTTTTGTCTTGTTGTTTTGATCCGTCGGTAAATATTAAGGGTGGGTTGTGGATGTATGTTGTATAGTTGTTCATGGAAGTTATGTTGTTGTACGGATAGTTAGTTTTGGTATGTTATTGTTATGTTTGGTAGATATCGTCAAAAAGAAATTTGATAGTTTGGAGTAATTATGTTGTATATACTTTGGTTGAGATGAGGCTGTAATAGTTTGTAGCTATTTATATGTAATGGAGTGTTTTTATGTCGCCAGTATCGATGATTATTATTTATTTTGTTGTTTAAATTGACAATAGTTGTAGTAAGGAGATTGTTGAGAATATAATTTGATGAAGTGTTTGTCAGTCAGATATTGTCTTCGTTGTTAAGTGGTGGTTCTGAGCATTCAGTATATTATTGTTATTGGTGTGGATTTAGATATCCCATACATAATCTTAAAGCTCTGTATTGTAAACGGTCTAGTTTGTAAGTAAGTATTGTTTGGCATTACCGTAAATGGGGAGGCAAAGTCTATGCATGCCCGTATTGTTGCCCTATAAAATGTAATAAGAGTTTTGGGTCACATCCCATGCTTTTTGCTGACCATTTCTTGATGTTAAGGTATTTTTCACATTTTGAGACTACTGTATTTATATGGTCTTTCCATGTCAGTTTTTGGTCAAGGTAGAGTTCTAGAAATCTAACAGTTCTTTCTTTTTTTCTTATGTTGTCAAAAAGATCTCGTCATCAAGAAAGGATATTGTTACGTCTTGTAAAGATGCAACATTCAGATTTGTCTTGGATGTTCTAACCCAGTAAGTTTTTGTCCATTCGTGTATTTGTTTAGCGTGTTAGTTAGGTTCGTTATCATGTCATTTAATTTTGCTGTTTATAGTAATATATAAGTATGTCGTTCAGCAAATTGAAGTATTTTTACGGAGGGTTATAATTTGTTTCTAAGTCCAAGGTATGTATTAAGTATAAAAGTGGCTTAGATGGCCCCTTGAGGGACACTCGTTTGTCGAGTCTACTCCGACTATTTGGACCGTTAATTCGAAAAGAAGATTCGGTCAGTTATTTAATTTAATGATAAGTTTGCAGTTTGTTTTGGTATGTCTAGTCGTAAGTTTCTGGTAAAGTATAGTTAAATCTACGTTGTCATAAGCTCCGTGATGTGTAATAAGAGAGATAATACTGTTTTTTTGAGTAAATGCACTATGTATGTCATTTGTTAGTTGTGTTTGACTTTCTAGGTTGATTTATTTCTTCTGAAGCCCTTTTGTGAAAAAGGCAGTTTGTATATGGATTCCAACCACCATTCTAATCTATTTTTAAGTAATCTTCAAATGTCTTCAGCATGCAAGATGATAAAGATATTGGTCTATAGTTTGAAGCTATGTCAACAGTTTTTCCTGGTTTTTTATTGGGAGTATTATGTATGTGCGCCATGAGTCGGATTTGTTGAGAAGTCCAATATTATTAAATATATTAAAAAAAGATTTGTTTTGATATTGTTGGTAAGTGATGTATCATGTCATAGTGTATATTATCAAGCCGGAAGCAGTTTACTGTGCTTTATTGCAGCATTTAATTCATTGATTGTAAAAGTTTCGGTCAGTATGTGATTATTATTGGTTGGGATATAGGGTGGTTATGTTGGTAACTGACGGAGGGGCAAGTTTGTCCATAAAGTCTTCGAGCCATGGTCCTGTTTTAGTATGGAGTCCGTAATTTTCAGTTTGTTTTTTTTCTAAAAAGATTTCCAAACAGAGATGGGGAATTTTTGTAAGTTTAAGTTGTCACAATATTTTTTCCAACCACTTTTTTGTTTACGTTTTAATGTTCGTCTAAATTTAGCATTTGTTCTTTTGAAACTAATAAAAGTTTGTAAGTTAGGGTTAGTATTGTAATTTGGTAAGCATTATAACGATCGTTTTAGTTTGTTCACAACTAGAGTCCCACCATGAATTAAATTAGGGTACGGAATTGAGTATTTTACGTTTCTTTATTTCAGGGATAGATTTTTTGCATGCGTCGTTAATGTCTTGTATAAATTCATCGTAATTGGTTGGATGTGATTATCTAATATTTTTTGTGTCGAAGTTAGTAAAAAGTGTCATGGTATTCTGTCCAGTTAGCTTTATCATATTCCAGCGTCTTGCTGGATATATAGTTTAGTATATTAAAGAGTTTGTTTCATTTTATGGGAGTGGTTGGAACCATGGGGGTCGTCTAAAATTGTCCATGAAAGTCCGTTGCAATATTGTTAGAAGCTAGAGAAAGGTCAATTACAGAGTTGGTTTTTTGATTTATTTTGGGTATTAGGGTTGGTTGTGATTGTTAAGAACAATTTGTATGGTATCTTCAATTGCTGTCAGTAAGTTGTCTCCTTTTAAGTCACTATAAGTACATCCCCATGCCGTGTGATGGCTGTTAAAGTCTCCTAATATTAGGTATGGGGTGTTAAAGAGTTAAATAATTAAGCCATTGGTTTGTCGTTATTTTATTTGTTGGTGGGTTGTATAATGAAATTATATTAATGTTGAGTGTTTATATGTTATTTGTATTCCTATAATGTCTGTGGTGTATGTGTGGTAGGTTATGGAGTGGTTTGTACTGTATATTAGATTTAATTAATATTGCGACTCCACCACCCTTTCTGTCGTCTTGTCTGTTAAAGATAGTAAATTATATCCTTTAAAGGTGATATTAGTTTGTTTGTCAAACCATGTCTCAGAAAGACATGCATGTCAATATTGGATGTGAATAAGAGGTGTTCAAGAGAAATGTTTTTGTTATTTTGCTGACCTAATGTTCCACTGCAGTATCCTGAATGCCGCAAGTTAAACTTGGCGAGCATTCAAGACACTGCAGTGGTTGTTTGTCTTGTTAAGAGGCCTAGACATGTATGGTGAGTGAGTTTAGAATGTATTAAGTTTTTATAGTATTGTCGTCTTGTGAGCTTTGTGTTAATGTTTGTGTGTAATTGTAATATTGTTTTTGTTACTTCAGTTATAATGTTTATTATGTGTTTGTTGATTATGTCAATATTATAGTTTTCAGTAGGGGTCATTGGTTATAGGGATTTTGACTGTATCAGTCCTCCCGTGTTTGTTTGGGGTTTAATGGTTTGTTATATATAGTTTATTGTGCGGGCTATATGATGAAGTTTTTTGGCGCTTAGGTTATTTTTGGGGGATTGTAAGGTTTGTATTTGATATTTGCGTGATTCAGTATTTATGGTTAGGTTGGGAATAGTTTCAGTTGGTTCGGATTGAGGACTGTTGCATATGTTGTTACTAATTTGTAGTTTTGCCTCGCCGAAAGATATATTATTTTGTACCATAGTTTTCTTTATGCTTTTTTGTATTTTAAATTTCGGGACCAGTCTTTTAAGTTTGTTGTCTTATTGTCCTTGTTTACAGTGAATACATATGGGGGAAGTTATTAGGCATTGTTGTATCTATTTTTTATCATTTATTCCCATGAGTTGAAGGTTTAACCCGCATGTTTCACAGCGGGTAACCTTTGCAATCAATTTCTCTATGTCCAAATCGGAGACAATTTTGACACTGTATTACTCGGGGAATGTACGGTTCCTTGGGCATCTCACAAAGTGTAGATAAGCGAAGGTGGTAATGATTGGCCTCTAAACTGTTATAATATTATTGTTGGGGATAAATTTTGGTGTATTGTTGTCAATCACTTTCTTGTTATTCGTTTAACGTTAATTAGTTTTATATTGTATTCTGAAAATTCATATTTTTGTAAAATTTCTGATTCTGTTAAGGATTGCTCACATCCCCGAACAACCCCTTTTTTTAGATTATTGATTTTGGTATGAATGTGTTTAAATTTCATTTAGTGTTTGGGAAGTTATGAGTTTTGTTTCCATTAATTCTATTATTAAGTGTTATTTTATTTTTGTTCACAGAATACTGGTATTTGAGTAATTTCGTTGTTTTTAAATCCTAAGGTTTCATGTAATAGTTTACCTATCGTCATGGGTGGAGTCTTTTGAATATTCCTTATTATTAGAATTGGTATTTTGTGTTGTATGAACATGGTATGGACCCATGTCAGTGTGTCATATTGTTTCTGGTGTATTGGTATGTCCCGTCATAGTAAAGTTGATTGGTCTCCTTACCTCGTTAGTCCTCCGCTGTTTCTTGCATTTTTTTACTATTTCTTTTTGTTCTTCTGACTTCTTCTTTTCTTGGGTGCTGTCTTCTAGAAGTTCTTAAATAGTTTTTTTTTATTTTAGTAGATTTAGGCGTTTTCTTCTCTTTTTTTTTAATTTATTTTTTAACGCTGTCACTGCTGTCAAGCGTATTGATGTCGTGTATAATAAATTTAAGAAAATATACTTTTTTTCAAGAATTCACATCTTGACGGAAAAAGAAAATATAAATAAGGATTTATTATTTTGAAGAGGTAAGAGTTATGGAAGGTGTGGGGGCCGCTAAATCATAAAGTCGAGTTAAAGCAGATAGGAGAGGAAATTGTTGGCCCAGCCGGGAGAGAAAAGTTAAAATATGGCTTCACATAGAGAAAACTCCAAGCAGAGGTTCCTCCATCTCAAAACACTGATATGGAAAATTAAACAACAAAACTTGAGAAAGTTTTTTTTTCCAGTTTGAGACATTATCCTTGTTTGTATAAGTGATAATTTATTGCTACTTTTTATTATTTTTCTTAAAAAAAAGAATGTAATGATTTTATTCACAAGGCAATTAAAATTACAATATTGTTTTAGTTTATATTGGAATTTAAATGCAATCTCATGTATATGTAATTGTTTATAGCTTTGCCTGACAGAGCTTAATGTAACGTATAGATTATATATATATTATATATATATATATATATATATATATATATATATATATATATATATTATATAATATATATATATAAGAATTTGAAAAAAAAGAAAATTTGAATTATAATATTATATATATAATTAATATAATATATATATATTATTATTATATTATTATTATTACATTACATTAAGCTAGACAAATAAATGCAATCATGAACTACATAGAATCTACTGCTTACATAATGAAATATTCAGCTTACGAGTATTTGTACATTGTACAAATACTTCTAAATTACATGAAGTATTTTCAAATACAAGCATTTTCACACACCACATACACTTTACTAAATTCTCCAATAACTACAAAATATAAATATTAATTGGTGAGAAAAAGTACAGAGGTATCACGAGCCCGATTTATTGTTAATTTACTTTTCCTCATTTATACCGTATGAAGTATATGCATAAAGTATTGCCTTTGCAAAAAATCCTAAACCGGGATGAAACCGGAGTTATCTGTTTCAGATCTTTTTGAGTCCTCCAGAGTAGTTTTCTCAAAGTTGTCTGTCTGTGTGTGTGTGATTGTGTGTGTGTGTATGTGTTTGTGAAAAGTCCATTATCATCTCAGCTCCAATGTTATTTATGCTAGAGAGTTGAAACTTTGTACGAAAATCAGTCTATAGGTTTAGTTGCGCTTTCAGAAAATCATTTTTATGACTTCACTAACCACAATATTGCCTCAGAATTTTTTTTTGAAAAATTTAAGCCCGCGAAAAATGATGCGATCGGATTTGAGATTTAACACGCATGTGGCTATGTATAAGACTAACAAATGTGTCAAGTTTCATCTCATTGCCAGTATTTCCATTGTTATTAAATGACTTATGTAGGTTATTAAAATAAAATTGTGAACAATTAGAAAATTTATCCAATTGATCCGGTTAAAGTGTTTACCTTTACCTAATAAATAAGTACACAAGTTTCGTTTCATTACAACAAGTATATCCATAATTTTTGTTAGATCATAAACTTTAAGCAGCACTGGCCGTGGTCAGTTTCTGGATGAGTGACCGTTGGGAATGAAAGGATGTATTTACTATATGAGGACGTGCGAAGCGAGTCCGAAGTAGGGAAGTTGAGCGTAGCAAATCCGATGTGACGAGGAAAAGTTTCGAGGTACTCCATATCCAATGTTTTTGTAATATTCTTTATATTTCCAAATATTTAATTGTGTACCCCGCTAAACTAGTTTTTGAATATTTCATTTTTCTTTTTAAATTGATTAGCTTAATATTTTTTAATAAACATTTTGAGGAGTTATCTTTAAGAATGGTGGTAATAGAAGTTAAATTGCTTAATATTTATGTAAAAAATTAGATATTTTTTTGTCCAAAACATATTCTTGTTTTGCTGTCCTATTAATAAAAAGAAGGATAGAATTTGCTCTAGAGAGGGTTAAACCTACTCATGTTGAAAGTTTATTTTACTTAGTAAAACAGTAATGAAATATAGCAGTTAATATCACAAGTTTAAGGATAGTTTGTTTAAAGGCCAGAGTAAGTGGCAGAGAAAGGGAAGTGTTGGGAAAGTAGAGGCAATGAAGAGTTTCTCGTGGATCCAGCCAAGCCGACTATCTCGCTGTGTGTTGCTGGCTTGAAACGATTCAAAACTAAACTGCGGATACGAATATGCAGATAAGGACTGTAGAACTTAACTCTCGCTTCATTAATGAAATACTGCCAAACTCCCTTTTTCGAGTTCTCTCTCTTTTTAACTAGATTTAATCTCAGAGTTATTCGGATGGTGCTGAGCTTTAGTTTACCCCGTCCTCGTTCATATAATGAATCTAAATGAGGTGGAAACACAGATTGCGGTTCTACTCTCACAGCTCCTATAGCTTCCTCTTTATTTAGTGTTCTTTGGGACCTATTATCTGCTCAACTCGACAAAAGTCCGCACTGCCTAATTACCTAACAGATTCCTCTCTTTATAAACCCTACACAAAAAATATTGTTCACCACTTCCACATTTTTTTATTTTATTTCAAAAAATATATCCGCTTGAAGCAAAGTTAGCGCATTTATAAGAAAAATATTTAAGAGTATTTAACTAACAGTGCCTTGTTTTTTAATTTATTTAAAAAAGAATTGACTTTCAATAATAATAATGATGATCAAATAATTATTTATTAAAAGTATTATTCCAAAAGAAATATTTTAAAATAAAATTTTAAATAATTAAAATAAAATGTATTATTAAACACTAATTACTCATTCGCGGCTTTAGGCTGATTTGATAAAAAAATGAAAAAGTAAGGTCAAATAGCTATTAATGTCGCAAGCAAAGGAAAAATGTTTTATAGCTGAAAAAGACAAACTAGTTTGCTCCCGAGTCTTCCCGAGCTTTGTAATGGTATTTCACCTACACTGCTAACAAAATATCTTAAAACAGCGCGAGACATATTTTAATAATAAGATACCTTCTAGGAAGTTATAGTGCATTTGTATATAGTAATAATAAAATCAAAATCAAGAAGGAGAAATTAATGAGTGAAGGTTATAATGTTGTATGTTGTTCAGTGTAAATTTCGGGGTTTATGGTTTCGAAAAATATTTTTATAGCTTGTTTGTAATAAATTTTCTAATAATATTGCTCATAATTAGAAAATAATATGAAGTAGTAATATGGGGGGAGTGGTAGTAACTACCAGGCAAGTAGGCCATGTTGTTGGGCCCTTTTTTGTCAGCTCCTAAGATAGTGTTCTACTCCTTTTTATTTCAAGTGTAGGTATATTTCATTCTAATCTAGACAGAGGAGCCGTGAATTTCTATGGTTCCTCTCGTGCTTTTTCAAGCAATCATACATATTTTCACTGACTCTTTAGTCTAGTGAAAACTGGGAACACACACGTGCTCTCACTGTTAAACTAAACCCTCCATACACTTTTAATCTACAAGGCAGAAGCATTTTATAATAAATCTACAATATGAGGGTCCTAAATTTTGCCTATACCCAGTTTCATTTAGGGTAAGGATCTTTAACGAGTACCTGACAAACAACAGGCTCGAGACCACCCGGCTGTACGTCCCTTCTGAAGGACGTGGTACGCAGAATTTTTATCCCTTTCATAAAAATCCAAGAGGCCCGTGCTGGGATTGAACCCATGACTAAAGTCCATTCATTCTGTGTATAGGCCGCGTACCTTAACCACTACACCATGGGTGACTCTTAAATAATATAAAAGTATTCAACATTTATATTAAATAACTAATAATGTAAAAAATTGGCAGCAAAGATATTTTCAGCTCTTAAGCGTTAGTTTTTATGGTTGAGTTGACACTTGGAAAAAACATAAGTCTTGTGATTTCCAGTGTTGACTCACTGGTAGCATATTACTAAAAATTCAATCTCCTGCCAAATCATGCATTTAAAAAACACATGACTTCGTTTAGATTTATTCCGATTCATTAATAGCTCTTTAAACAGCTTAAAGGGATGTTTAAATAAACTACCACTGTGTGCTAATGTATCAATAGGGTGAAGTCGCAGTGGTGAGGACGCGATATAAATGTTAACAAGGGGACGCTCACTACAGCATGGGGGTCTTTAGGGATAAAGGTTTAACGTGACAGGTGGCAGTGGTTTGGACAGATGGACCTATAGTTAACCCTCTGCTTATAATATTGCACTATAAGCATCCCTTACATACACAAGACCTCATGGATAGTTGACTCTGAAGATCTTCAGTACCACTCGATAACTATTCACATATTTAGAACCCTAACATACTTCTTTTCTCAACTAATCAATACGTTGCTTATACAATAATCATTTGTTACTTTCTATTCATAACTTTAAATAAGTCCCCATACTGTTGTTTTATTAGAATTTGGTCGTACATATTTGTTTATGATTATAAAATTATTATACATATATTGAGAGTTGTTTTTTTTTTTACTTTTCTTGTATACCTGTACAATATACTTGTATAGTGACTAGCACCCCTATGCTCTCCTCTGCACCTCTCAATTCTCAACTAAACTCTCTTTTTCTTCTTTTTTAAAGTCTGTTGTTCCTATTTTCTTATACAAAAAGCCGAACTAAATTAAAATTGTTTAATACAATCAAATACTTTTGAATCTAAATGATTCGAATATTTCAAAAACGTGCATCGCTCAGTCACTTTAAAAAGATCGCAATTCAAAAACTTATCTTCTTATCGATACACACACACACACACACATATATATATATATATATATATATATAATATAATATATATATATATATATATATATATATATATATATAAACACACATATATAACTGTGAGTGTTTTCTTTATTGTTATGTTATTGGTAGGTTTCTACATGCAGTAAAATATCTTTTGTGACTGAATATTATGTTGTAGATTATCGATATGACGGAATGTTTTATCAAAAAAGACTTGAGCGCTGCGAACAAATTAGAATTTTTTTTGAATGAGCAATACATTGAACTAACTTTTTAAATAATGGTAACAATTATTTAGACGTAAAAATTATTTTGTTTAAAACATTTCAACCAAATTTAATGAGTACCAGGAAAATGCTATTTTTATTTGGTAACATTATTTCTATACATTTATTTATTCCACAAAATGTGCCAAGTATGGCAATTATGGTTATACACTTTTAACATCAGTAACATTTGTTAAAGTTTTATTTAATAGCATTTAAATATTATGGTGAGGTTGAATAAAAAGCGTCAAAATCTTTAAGACCATATGCTATGTATTAACCAAGTACGTAAATAGTTACATAATGCGCAGGGCTGTTTATGGTGGTAGGGGCGTGTTTCCGGAAAAAGGGGGACTTATCTTTTCCGTATTAAAGTCCAATGGTTAGACAGTGCCATATGCCAACTCGTGCCTATCAAGAGAACAGGTGCAGCTTTTCATAAAGAACTACCCCTCGTAGTTTGATTTTCCCCTCAACCTTGTCTTACAGAGTAATACTCAAAACATTTAATTCATTTAGTATTTGCTCTGTTCATTGTCATACGAAAATCTGTTTCATAGCTTTGCCTTTATGTGTGTCAATAAAAAAATCTTTTAAGGGAAGATCCTTAATGACAAATGAACAACAATATGTCCATTGATAGTGAATAGTTTTATGTGCAAAAAGAATCAACATCACCTGATCAAACATGACTGACATCAACTAACTAAAGCCAATCTGATCATTTTGACTCATTGATTTATCTTGATCTTATGCTTGCTTTTCTTTTACTAATTGTGCTATAGGTAGGATTGAGTTCCAAAATAACCTGTATAAAGGACAACATTAATAAAATTGTTGCCTTTAAAGTGATAGTGAATTCACTAAAGTGAAGTTATAATTCAGTTTTGGATATTAACCAGTTCGAGTGTACCTGTATAGTGCGTTGGTCTCTAAATAATATTTTCTTAGAGAGGATAATGACTGAGATTGTGGTCGTTGTTTCAAAGAATTATACTCATATATAATCGTATCGTTCTAATAGTACTTTATCTGCCAATAATATGTATAGCGCTATTAATAGAGAAATCAGCAATTAATTTCTATTTAATAATGAATGGCATTTCATATTCCCTAACGACATCCTGAATGTTAAACTCTTATTTTTGTCACTATTTTGGACTTCAGAAATTAAATTAATTTATTTTGGTAACCGCGGTGTATCAGATTCTCTTACGAGAGGCAGTGGCCGAACTCTGTGATATTAGGCTTTAGTTGTTTGTCTTTAGGCTAGTGAAGTCATTAGGCTACGCAGGGAGGCCAACTGTGTCAGGGCTCTCCCGGTCATTTGTTAAACGCGATGTAGAGTCCGCTTCCACTGAAGGCACGGTTGAAAACTCTGTTATACCTAACTACCCCGTAAAACCCATCAGCTTCTTTAGCGACACCTTCCATCATCATCAGTTTCTCTGGGTGTGACGGGGCGAGCGGGGGCTGTGTCTGGGGTATTGCGGCCCGGCAAGATCCGCTGGTCGTCGGGAAGCTTTAGCTGAAAGCTCTCCTATGTCGGAGGTGGAAGAGCGGGAGAGCTGCAGGGCGAACAGATGGACTGATGGGTCCACCACATGGACGGGTTCCCCCTGGGGTACCTCTTCTTTCTAAAGTGCCGTTGGTCTTTAGAACACTCGAAGGCACTTCATCCCAACACCAACAGTCAACGATGCATTTTCCATCGATGGGTCTTCAGCCTCCCCCTTTCTGACTGGTACAGGAAGTGGCAGGAAAGAATAATTGTTAGAAGCCGCCCCCTCACTGGTCAGCAGAAGTTAGCCGACCATGTGCTGGGACCGTGGTGGAGAACTATTAGTCACCGTGAAAAGCCAAACGAAAGTGGAGAAGCATATAAAACACAAGAGAAGACGATAATATAAGGCTTTCCAAGATGCTCGTCGTAATTTTAAGAAGCACTAAGAATACATCAAGAAATAGCTGGAGAAATTTCACTGCTGACATAGAATCACACCAAGCATCAGCCAGGCTTGTCAGAGTTCTCAAAGTCAAGAAGATAAACATGCTGAACTTGGACCTTTTAAATCAGAATGATGGAATTATAGTACACAATATACAAGACTCTTTAGAACTGTTTGCTCAAAGCGCACTTTCCTCAGAAACAGCCTCAACCCTCTATTGACACTAATTATATCTGTGATTTTTGATCGTGAACTAGGTCAGAAGGATCGTTACTGTAGAAGGACCTCTCCGTTGGGCAGCAGGTTCATTGAGTCCTTATAAAAGCTGCTGGTATGGAAGATCTTTCCAGCTCTTATTCAGAAGGCGCTTGACCATATAATAATTTCAGCATTATTATCTATTTTTCAATCCAGCATTTGCTTTAGGACGGGTGCCTGACTCATGGAAGTCAGTCCGAGTGATATTCATTCCAAAATCTGGAAGAAAGGACTACACTGACCCTAAATCTTTTAGACCCATAAGTCTTACACCATATTTACTAAAGATGCTAGAGATTAGTCGATGAATATTTAAATGTGGAATTTTAACGAAGAAACCCATTATATCCTACCCAACATGCTTACTTAAAGAAGCGCTCTACTGATTACAGCTCTTTCATGCTTTAGTAATGTGAGTCGAGAGGCGCCCTTCATCATAAGGAAATTCTGCTATGTCTAAGCCTTGATGTGGAAGGAGCCTTATGACAAGAACTACATCAGGTATCATTAGAGCTGCACTGGAGTAAAGACGAGATGGTCCACCAAATGTCATCAGTTGGATTGTAAGCATGCTGCATAATCGTAGGATTACTGTTTCACACAATATGAGTGCAACTTGAACTGAGTTTATTTCAGTCGGTTGTCCAAGGAGGATGTCTGAGCCCAAAAGCTCTGGTGTCTTGTAATGGGACGCGTTGCTGTCTGAGCTTTCAAAAGCAGGTTTTTCTATTGTCAAGCTTACGCAGATGATGGGTTCTGGTGCTTATAGTTGGAAAATTTTCTCAATACACTGTATGAGCTAATGCAAGTTGTATGCAGTTTAATAGAAAGTTGGTGCAGGAAGTAGGCCTGTCCGTAAATCCAGGAAAGACAAATCTCATTCTTTTCACAAACCATAAAAAACTCGACTTTAAAGCTCCTCGACTGTTTGGTGAAAGACTTGTTCTTTCTAGTAGTATCAAATACTTAGGAGTCATTTTAGATAACAGACTGAATTGGAATGAGCATATAGATAAGTTGTAAGGCAAAAGCTACACACCTTATGAATGGACTTCGTTACGGCAGTTGGAAGACTTGGGGACTCAAACCAAAAGTACTTAAGTGGATTTACACAGCAATTGTCAGACCAAGGATACAATATGGTTCTTTGGTTGGTGGCCCGCTGTGAAACAAAACCACAATTGATCGCAAGCTTACCAAAGGTTCAAAGAATAGCTTGTCTTGCATAACAGGATCATGAAAACCACTTCCAACAGTTGCTCTAGGAAGTTCTTCCTATGTTTATCCAAAATTTAACCTCTGTGATATTAAGAGAAGCAGCAGCCACTTTATTAGACTTCGAGACACTGGTATGTGGAATCCATATAAATAACAACAAACATGCTGGGATTGAAACATTGTTCTAGAGGACTACCCTCAATATTAGCAGCAGCCAACCCCAAGAGAGCGTAGCAAAGTAGCCATTATCACAACAATATAGCAGTGTTATACCTTCTAGAAGCATGGTTTGAACCTACAATAAAAGAAGCCGAGCAAAACTAACTTGTTTCACAGATGGCTCTAAGAAAAGGCCGAGAAGGCCTCACTGGTTCAGGGTCTATATTCCTAAATATTTCTGTAGAACTAAGTTACTCTTCTTGGGCTTCATGCTACTGTGTTCCAAGCAGAGGTATATGCTATCTTGATGGTTGCCGACCTTCCAGTTGTGCGAGAAGGTAATGAGAAATTCCATTATAATCTGCATGATAGTCAGGCTGCAATAAGCCCTTACCTCCAATCCTAGTAGCTCCTCTGCCCTTGTTCAAGAATGTAAGCTTCCACTTGTCTCTCTTGGCAGAGAGCAAAACTGTTGACCTAAGTGGTACCTAGGCCATATGGTGTCGTGGGTAATGAGGAAGCAGATAAACTTGCTAGACTGGGAGCAGAAACCCATTCATTGGACCAGAACCTGTCCTTCCCCTTCAGCAACACATGCTAAAACACTCTTGATAGCTGGCGTAATGAACCCCTAAACTTAACTGGCATGCTTTGCTGGTGGGCAGACAAGCAAAAATGTTCATTACTGGGCAATTGGTAAAAAAATACAAATTTTCTAATTAACCTCACAAGCCTTGCCTTAGGAACCTAGTTAGTGTTTCTGACCGGTCACTGTAGAATTAAATAACATCTTAATACTTTAGGCATAATCCCAGAGGCTAGCTGCCCATGTGTGGGCATTATGAGGAGACAACTCTTTCACTTGCTGCAGAGTGTGATGCCTAATACATCTCTCGTACCCGCATATTTGGCGTAGGCCTTGTATGAAGAGGAGCTTTTTCTTTGTAGTTGAGAGATATCCTACAAATTCAACCTTTCCAAGAGGTTCTGGTAGAGGTGGTGTAGGCCTAAGGAATCGGGGCTGGCAAAGAAGGCCCAACACGTGGCCTATTTGCCTGGCTTTGCCTCCCCACCCTATTACTACTACTACTATCACGTGAAGGTGCAATACTCCTTGCCATTGGGGAGTCAGTATTTCCTGAAAATCATGCTTCGGTACCGCTAGGCAGACGAGAAAGTCGGTCAGTCCCTACACTTCATAGTACCGGTTTGGCTTCGTCGCCGTAATTTCCCAACGGGGAATCCTAGGTAGACGAACCTTCGTCTCTGATCATCCAAGGGATGATCAAGACCATCCCTTTTAGGTGTAGCTGCTTTGATTCCGAGGGATAACGCTTTTCTCCTCCGTTGCCAGGTAAATTGAATTAAATTTACCATTTATTAGGTCCTAACACAATTTGTTGTGCAAGTGAGATGTATATTAAACCATGTTGACTAAGTCTGCAATTGGTTTTTAAAAGTTTCATAAAAGCAGTTCGTTATTACTTCTCACCTATTATCGTAGGTATGCAAATGCACCATGCTCTAAAAGTCTGAAGTCGAGATATCACTTAAATTATTAGCAAATTTTCTTTGGGAAACATTCGGTAATGGAATAGGCGTAATGACGGAAATCAAACCTCGGACCATGACCAAAATACCTAAAATCCATTTTAAAGGTCCCGAAAAATATAGTTATGATCACGAATAGAATACAAAACTGTATAATATATGTATATATATATATATATATTATATATATATATATTATATATATATTATACTATATAATATTATAATATATAATATTTTTGTTTGTATATGTAATTCTAGACAACTTCTTTAATCATTTTTTGTAACTTAATACACAGGTTGTTTTGACGTCATCGACCCAGTTTGCTGAGTCAGAAAATGTTTAAAAAATTGGCTTGATTCAAGGTTATTAAAATGCGCTAAAACATTACAAGGTAAACACTAACTGAGCTTTAGTCTAGTGCAAATAATAGTGTGAAATGCCAATTTTAGAGGCATAGTTTTGTATAAACAAGAGGATAATTATGCGCATTTTTAAAGAAAAATACAGAAAAAATGAGTAAGGAGTAGCGCTTGATAATTGAGCAACTGCTTAAGTTACGAAGCATGAACAGGAACCTTATCCCTCTTACAGAAACATGCATTCCAAAGGAAATTTGCCTGGCTTGCGGACCACCTCGGCCAGATTTTTAGATCACAACCACTGTGGAATAGCAGTTGTGTAGTACATTAGTAGAGTATATTAAATACAGAAGTACAGAACATTTAGTAGTACACTAAATACAGTAGTACGTGAAGTATACAGTACAGTGCATGTAGTACTCAATATTTTATTTGATTAATTAATTTTGAAAGGATTCATTGAAATAAGATTCTCTTTTTCTAGAGAAGAAAATCTTTGTGACCTTAGATGGTATTTATTTTATTCTATATTGAGCTATGCATAAATATATTTAAGCCAATTTAGGGGTTATGGCAATAAATTAATTATTTTAAAGAGATTAGTCAATCTCATTATCTTTGTGAGATACTATTTAAAATTATATTTTCTTTTTGACTATTATGGATTCATTTTTATTAATGTGCTAATGTACATATATAGTACTCTGTGAATTATTACCTAATATTGAAGTAAGCCCTATTTCTGAAACCAATAAAGTAAATACCACTCTGAATAATTTCTTTAGCCGAGGGTGTACAAGAATTTTTTAAACCCACGTATATCTCAATTTGAATATAATTGTCTTAGCACTTGTTCCGATTCAAACAAAAAAAAAGAAAGAAGATTTTCTTTTGAATTCGAACCAATGAAGCAATTAAGGAGGGTGTATCAATTAACCTCGATAAGAAAGGACGACAGAACGCCATATGGAACAAGCTTATGGGTTAGATTAGAGCTAGTGCAATGATGAAACTTTGGATATCGCTGATCTAGAAACAGAAGGTGATCAAAGTAGCATGTGTCTTGGAACAGATGTGGCTTTGTAGGTCGGAGAAACAAGTGCCCAATATGCCACCAACTCACCGCACCAGAACCCCTCTATACCGCAAACCATATCATACATATATACCAGCATTACATATCACCTTGATCACTTGGTTCTTAAATTATTCCTGTCACATGCGCTTCCACTAGTTTATATCCTTCCTTAAACATTTGTACTGCATTAGTATGAAAATGCAATATAATCAATATTGCTAAGGTTATAATTTACATCAAAACAATAATATAACTTATGAAACTATTTATAAGTTTAATTAAGCTAGAAGATATTAAAATCATGATATTAAACTTGTGATTATAACTTGAGAGAGAGTAATATAAATTGAGATTATATTTAAAGTACGGATATAGTAAGTAGAGATATTTTATCTTCTTATCCATCTTATTGCTGACTTTTTACTTTCCCACGTATACTCAATTACTTCTCTCTAAAGGATATAGGTTGAATAGAATAAATATGATTTTACAAACATCCGAGCACGGGAGTTCACTTATAATATCTATTCTAGGCTTTTTAAGACCTCCGAAGTGGTTTCCACATAAGTTTGTCAGTCTTATCTACATTATTACGAGCTCCCTTGTAATTGACTATAGAAAGTTAAACTTTGTTCAAAGACTGTTACATGTTAAATCTTAACGACTTTGTATATCTGAGGAGATGTGTTCCTAAGTCATTATTCCACTAATGACGTCATATTATTTTATTTTCCGTGATACACAATTCCACCCATAACTGATTATTGTTGCGATCGGACCGCTTCGCATCGTCCTTCAATAGTAAATGCATCAGTGTCATTCTCAGCGGTCACCCATATCAGCTCTGACTACGCTCAGTGCTCCTTCGAATCTTTTATGATCCAACAAAAATTCAAATAGATCATAGTACTTAGCATGTATTGAGAACACATTAAAAGACTAGCTGTCAATTGCGATATATTTACTTAGATCGATGGAAATAATAAGTCTCGAGTCATTATGTTAGAAGATATTCATAGCTGCAAAAGGACATTTTCCAATTTTTCCCTATTTTTTAAAGCACACATACTAGCAAGTTATTGTATCAGCAAATAAAAATTGAGCATTAACTTACGATTAAATTAAGTGTGCTTAATGGTAAATCAAGCTTGAGTATATGACGAATATCAAGCCACTTGCACTAATTGGTTGTCTGATAGAAGCTTGAGCGAAGATTACTTAATACTGTCAGGTAAAAATTTTCAATGCGCGAATTTAATAGATCGCTAAATCTAATAAGGTTACAGCGCCGATTTATTGTGTCCTTTCATTCAAAATTTCTAGAGACTTCACATCGAGAGCGATAGATGAAATGGTGACTGTATCATAGTATCACTGTAGGTACTATCCGAATAGTCATAAGTACAGACTAAAGCGGTAGACTGCGCATGTTTGTCTACTAACATTCAACACTCATCACATAAATATGCATAACTGAAGACTGCTAATGTATGCTATGTAATATATACGGAGTGAACACATAGCAGCATACACAGCCATTTGCCTGTTCAAGTAAATCACACACAATCAAAGAACTACACATTCGAGTAGTCTATAATGCGACACATATCTACTTACTCGAGTAGAATCGTAAAAAGAGCTGACAAATAATTTTGGTTTCATGCCCATTGTAGTTCGGATTGTTTGAAACACAAATCCTTGTCCTCATATAAGTCCTATCGTGAGTAAAAAATTGAGAAAAAGTATCAAAAGTAACACAGATGATATATATTATGATAGCACACTTTAGTCGATTTATATTCTTTATAAGATAATGCATATTTAAAGCGTGTATCAAGATTCAATATATATACTATATATACGTGAGTAACTAGATCTGTATCCGTTATGTCAGGTAATACTGAGTTATGGTACACATATATTGCCATTTACGCTGATCATATACAATTTGTAAACTATTTAGCATAAACTATAACACACACGAGAGATACTAACAGCACGGCTTTTCTCAAATCCATTTTTGACCATATTACGTAAAACCACCCTTTTTTAAAAAAGACTCTAAACAAGCCTTGGAACAAAGTAATATCATTGACACATAGGTGAAAATACCGGAGATTCGAGTAATAACGTATTTTTGTACGTGTAACGTAAGCAAGTACTAGGTACATGCCATAGCCGTTATATATATCTGTATATACTACGATATATTGAATCAAAGGAATAATCATCTAATCGAAGTAATATAAAGTGCTGCATGTAAGAATCATCGTGTAAAAGGTACAAGAAGATAACAATATTAAATATCAAGCATTTTGGCTCGGATTTGCATATCAAAAGATATTACTCAATCGCGGCTCACAAAGAAATAAAGATTTACTTGATATTCGCACTAGGTACTTCGATGATAGAGGAATTATAATTACATAAAGTAGTTGAGCCATTAAAGTATGAGAGCTGATTCAGCCGTAAATAAGTTATCCCTCTTAATCGAGTTATATAACTGTGCTTTATGTACCGGTCTATCACTATGTTTAACAAACTAGCTTTCTGCTAGGCCGATTGAATAAGAATAGTATTTCACTACCGTTCATTGAATATACGGTGCTAATTAATATCGGAGCGATTAATTATAAGTGTGTGCTCTAGCTATGTCCGGTAGGTAAGATCACGCAATAAAAAGTCTACTGCTCACCACCTGTGCTCTCTTACGGCCGTCCCACGCATACCTCCCACGCACCGAATCGGAACACGACGCGAGAACCAGATCTGATAACTGATTCATAACAAGCAGCTCTAATAAGAGCTAATATAACAACTCACTATCACACAATTTTCGAGCATCTCACTATATAGAGTGTCAATTCTAGTCTAGAATAGCTGTACTATATCAAAGCTGTCACCCTTCGTCAAGTCCTGTGTTATGTCACGTTAAAACGATTCATCTGTATGAGTCTCGCTCGTAATCAGATATGAGGTGAAGACTATAGGACTCAGAATATAATCAACACTACCTACAATTAGTAATCTATTGAGAGTTGTCGAGCAGCCGTATAATAGATCAATGCTATTATGACTATGATAGGTTACATAATTTGTTGACAATGAAACACATATTGTCATGTCCTATCATGCAGTTTCGGTTAAAATCTAAATAATAATAGTATAATTATCTAAAATATATAGAACTCGAGTAATTAGAAATGTTAAGTTACGAATTATATTCATGAATAGTTACGACACGACGACACTGGTAACTATTTACTATGCAGATAGACCCAATGTAGTAACTAGAGCTCAACACTATAGTTTCGCAAAATTACTTAAGACGTACGTAAAAAGGTTGTGAATATTGCAGCTTCAGAGGTAGAAAATATGAGTAAGGGTGCGAGTGAGCATATGAATGAAATGAACAAACACGATACAGCTGAGCGATTCTATGAATAAGAATGAACTACCTAACTACCGAGAGTAATTAATTAGCTGTGAGCTTCTATATAATGATGAGAGGCGAAGACAGTGTAGGTACAACTATAGAAGCACATTTAGCTTCAGTATGTAACTCTTAATTATAAGTCGCTCTGTATATCCCACTAATATACTGATAGATGATTATAATCCATAACGCACAGCATAAGTCAATTAACAGTAGAATCAGATGCTTAGGTAAAAGATATAAGTAAGGATGTCTATCTGTTGTTCATCAACATGTTATATAGCAGAGCTTATTAGTCTTGATATAGTATATTATAGATGTTACATGTAAATGTTTAGAGAAACTATAAGAAGGTATAACTAAAATTTATAAGAGAGTACCAGTCACATGTATCCCGATACATTAGTAATATATATCATCTAATGACGAAGTATAATCAAACGACGTTATCATATACTATAGTGAGTATATCAGTAGCGTCACGGCTAATAGAAACTATAGTATTTCTAGGTAATAGATATAGTATAAGTTGTCACTTTGGGGCGAGATACATCAGTATCAGTTAGCGTTGTTACAGTTAAGATATATACTATTATATTTGATCGAACGTATGACCAATATATGTATATAAGATTACAGCTTATAATATCATGTATTCATGTCACTAGCTTTCACACATACACCGGGCACTGACAACGCTCGATCTGCTTAACATTCATGACATATACACTATAAATATAGTGATAAATATCTGTTCACAAGATAGTATATTTATACGTAAAGAGAGTACTACTTATGCGAACTCTACGTCAAGGTGATTATATTCTACGTAGACTATTTTTTAAATCATGTCGCGAATTAAATAAAATTCATACTAATACTGATCAGAGTGAGAATACTTAATCGAAGATAATCATACATGATATTATAAGTCATATTATAAATAATATGTATGTAGTAACTTATAAATATATAGTATGTATATATAACATATATTATCACAGTCATTATGTAAATAAATTAATCTATATTATACGAGTAATATTATGCTTTATATGTATAGGTATAATCTGTAGGTACAGCCATATGGTCGTTACATATATAAGATAACTATAATAATATCACGAGTAAGTATAATTAAAGTGTGTATTTAATTGGATCATTAGTTAACTATAGCCATTTGGACTTAGTCTATATATATATATAATATAATACTATATAACACAGATAGATATAACAAGTTGCTATATAAAGTAGGTATATATACTAAGAGATAACAATATATATGCTCATTATATATAGCCTGTATGCATTAAATACTTATAATGAGAATAATATTAGTATGCTATTATATTAGTAGTAATAATGTTAATGAGTACAAAATGTATAAATATCAATCTATAGATATATCCGTTACTTATATATGAAAAATCTATAATTACGAGTATTAATATAAGTTATTGCTTTAATGTATGTATTATTAGTACTGAAGGTACAACTCCGAGTGTGTGTCGTTCGGATTACGATTGAGTTTCCTAAACTATATACACATACAGGATCACGATAGTAATATATTCGAAGCGAGTAGGCTTTCTGGATCGATAAGTAAACTTGAGAGATACATAGATATCAGTACACCACGCCATTAGTTAATACCTCCAGACTCTATTGCAATAAAAGAATATGAGACGCTCATTTATGCGAGAATTTCAACTATTAACAAGCAAAAAAGAAGTATATGCTTTATATAATACGTTTAATAGATTTATGATACACTATTAATGACACTGATGAATGAAACTCATTGAATAGTGTGCGTACACTGAATGCGAAGCAGGCATGAATAATAGTGCTCAGATGACCCATGCGATATATTCAGTTGAGAAGATCTTACTCTAATATATCAGAGTATTGTTATATACATAGCATGCATTGGTCTTATATCGAGTAGACTATGTTGTAAGTAGTGAAATATAAAAATGACCTTAAAGACACATGAACAAGATCTGACTGCCATAGTCGCTAATTGTTCCTATATATTAGAACCCAGTTAATGCCTAGTCTAGTATAGCCAATGTGCTGGTTACTGCTAGAAGAGCTCATAATTTATTTGCGCAATAATAAATGCGTTTAAAGGAGAATGAATCATTAATTCAGGTCATAGATAACGCAGACTCATGCCTATTTCGAGCACAACCTGCTCACGACTTGATATTGTTGTAACAATTCACTCTTAGACTTCAACCAGTCGAGAGTATATATAGATCGTGCACACTTAAGCCAAATGACAACATATCACATAGTACGAATACAAATATATTATGTCTAGATTTTACAGTTTCTCAAGAGATTAAATACTTAAGAGTATATAAGTTGCTTATAGTAATGATAAGATTATACTTAGGTACAGCCATTTTGCTGTTCAGTAAAATACGTAATCGAGTATATAAGTTTGAGCTAGCAATTATTATATTGTGCGAGAGCTACACATAGCTCTATTGAGTAAATGTAATAGAGAAAGGCTACTATGCTACATCTGGCGAACTGTTCCACCATGTCGATTCGCACGCATTTCGTCTAACAGTACATAGAGATGAGCGTACTATGAGAATGTATATATTATCATGCACCACTCGTTTCGTTCCGTTCACACTCTATACTAGTAGCGCGAGCGTACGGTGAGCGTAACACTGAACTCAGCTCTAGACCTGTCAATTACCGATTCATCTCTGAAGATGAATATTAACTTAATTCATAGTGCACGAGAATGACCTCATATAGGTTGAAAGCCTTAGCCAATAAAAATTAATTTTTAGTGGAGACACTCTATTCATGTATCATGCTCACGTATAGCTAAGGAATTAACTCCACTTGTGCTCAATCTCGATTCAAATTGACCATAGTGTAAGCTTATGTATCTCACCATAAGAAGACCTGATGCGGTGAGCGTACTTACCAACCTATCAATGCATGGCAAGCAATGATACATCACATTATTTGTGAGTAGCTATATCTGTGGTACGCTTTAGCCGTTGATGTGTAACACACAACAATAACATGAAATACGATACACAAATGTGCGAGAATATACAAGCTCGAAGGAACAGTGCTAAAATCGATATAAGAGTGCATAATCTTGAAGCATAATCTGGAACTGTTTCATCATATGTCATGCACCTTAGATTGCTCGGCACTGTCTAGATCTCAGACTCTGTTTCGGCCACGTATATACATATACTCATCAAGGGCCGCACGAGATTAACTGGCCTCAACTTATCTATTTATATAGAAATAAATATGACTGACCATGTGTCAAGCAATAATCCGAGTTACATCTCTCAAAAAAATATTTATATAATACCTTAATCAGAATAGTAAACTAATGATTGTGTCATATGTAAGATATAAACACGGTTGTAGTACACCAGGGGTAACCGCGAACACATGTTGGTGATGCTTACAGTCAGACACTCGTATACCAGACGGATCATAAACTAAACTTTTAACACTACTCTAGCTATATAACAGAGTTACTTAACAGACACAGCATCGTAGCACACTATCAATAGAGTACATATGCTCTCCATAATAATAGGTATTGAGTTAATAGCAAATCTATAGTTCACAAGTTTCTAATGTGAAACACTCTGAGAACATCATCATCAATGACATTAAGTACATAAGACTTATAGCTTGTCATTAATAGAGTAGATCATAGCAGACAAAATAGTAATCGGTGTAGAAGTCTCACAAAATCCGTATTAAAAATTAATGAGAAGTTCCATATTGTACTGTTCATGATAAACATAGAGTATATTTAAGTGTGGCCTTAATGTAGGGTATCTCAATGAGTACAGAACATAATCACTTTATATTTTAAAGTTTTAGTCTCAATATCCACTGCGATATATAGTAATCATCTACTATAAGTAAAGCTATATGTTTGCATTAAAATGTTGTAGTTGAGAGAATTAATCTTTGGGGAAACAGTGAGATCTACGTGTTGAAAACCAGATCTCATTTAGTCCGTTCATTGAATACTAATCGAGTAATAAGTGTGCTTATGTAGGTATCTGTCGTGTAGCATGCCATTGGCTTGTTCAGTAAATACAATAGATATATAATGTTGCTTTAGTAGTATCTGTTAGGTACATTGATGCATGGGCCATTAAGCGGTCATGAATACTTAATCGAGTATATTAAGTGGGTGCTTTTATGTAGGTATCTGTAGGTCAGCCATTTAGCCTTCATTGAAATACTTTAATCGAGTATATAAGTGTGCTTTATGTAGGTATCTGTAGGTACAGCCATTTAGCCGTTCATAAAATACTTAATCGAGTATAAAGTGTGCTTTATGTAGGTATCTGTAGGTACAGCCATTTGGCTGTTCAGTAAAAACTTAATCGAGTATATAAGTGTGCTTTATGTAGGTATCTGTAGGTACAGCCATTTGGCGTTCAGTAAAATACTTATCGAGTATATAAGTGTGCTTTATGTAGGTATCTGTAGGTACAGCATTTAGCCGTTCATTGAAATACTTAATCGAGTATATAAGTGTGCTTTATGTAGGTATCTGTAGGTACAGCCATTTGGTTCAGTAAAATACTTAATCGAGTATATAAGTGTGCTTTATGTAGTATCTGTAGGTACAGCCATTTAGCCGTTCATTGAAATACTTAATCGAGTATATAAGTGTGCTTTATGTAGGTATCTGTAGGTACAGCCATTTGCTGTTCAGTAAAATACTTAATCGAGTATATAAGTGTGCTTTATGTAGGTATCTGTAGGTACAGCCATTTAGCCGTTCATTGAAATACTTAATCGAGTATATAAGTGTGCTTTATGTAGGTATCTGTAGGTACAGCCATGTTCAAAATACTTAATCGAGTATATAAGTGTGCTTTATGTAGGTATCTGTAGGTACAGCCATTTGGCTGTTCAGTAAAATACTTAATCGAGTATATAAGTGTGCTTTATGTAGGTATCTGTAGGTACAGCCATTTAGCCGTTCATTGAAATACTTAATCGAGTATATAAGTGTGCTTTATGTAGGTATCTGTAGGTACAGCCATTTGCTGTTCAGTAAAATACTTAATCGAGTATATAAGTGTGCTTATGTAGGTATCTGTAGGTACAGCCATTTAGCCGTTCATTGAAATACTTATCGAGTATATAAGTGTGCTTTATGTAGGTATCTGTAGGTACAGCCATTTGGCTGTTCAGTAAAATACTTAATCGAGTATATAAGTGTGCTTTATGTAGGTATCTGTAGGTACAGCCATTTAGCCGTTCATTGAAATACTTAATCGAGTATATAAGTGTGCTTTATGTAGGTATCTGTAGGTACAGCCATTTGCTGTTCAGTAAAATACTTAATCGAGTATATAAGTGTGCTTTATGTAGGTATCTGTAGGTACAGCCATTTAGCCGTTCATTGAAATACTTAATCGAGTATATAAGTGTGCTTTATGTAGGTATCTGTAGGTACAGCCATTTGTGTTCAGGAGTATAAGTGTGTAGGTATCTGTAGGTACAGCCATTTAGCCGTGAAATACTTAATCGAGTATATAAGTGTGCTTTATGTAGGTATCTGTAGGTACAGCCATTTGGCTGTTCAGTAAAATACTTAATCGAGTATATAAGTGTGCTTTATGTAGGTATCTGTAGGTACAGCCATTTGGCTTTCAGTAAAATACTTAATCGAGTATATAAGTGTGCTTTATGTAGGTATCTGTAGGTACAGCCATTTAGCCGTTCATTGAAATACTTAATCGAGTATATAAGTGTGCTTTATGTAGGTATCTGTAGGTACAGCCATTTGGCTGTTCAGTAAAATACTTAATCGAGTATATAAGTGTGCTTTATGTAGGTATCTGTAGGTACAGCCATTTGGCTGTTCAGTAAAATACTTAATCGAGTATATAAGTGTGCTTTATGTAGGTATCTGTAGGTACAGCCATTTAGCCGTTCATTGAAATACTTAATCGAGTATAAGTGTGCTTTATGTAGGTATCTGTAGGTACAGCCATTAGCCGTTCATTAAATACTTAATCGAGTATATAAGTGTGCTTTATGTAGGTATCTGTAGGTACAGCCATTTAGCCGTTCATGAAATACTTAATCGAGTATATAAGTGTGCTTTATGTAGGTATCTGTAGGTACAGCCATTTGGCTGTTCATAAAATACTTAATCGAGTATATAAGTGTGCTTTATGTAGGTATCTGTAGGTACAGCCATTTGCCGTTCATTGAAATACTTAATCGAGTATATAAGTGTGCTTTATGTAGGTATCTGTAGGTACAGCCATTTGGCTGTTCAGTAAAATACTTAATCGAGTATATAAGTGTGCTTTATGTAGGTATCTGTAGGTTTGTTCAGAAATACTTAATCGAGTATATAAGTGTGCTTTATGTAGGTATCTGTAGTACAGCCATTTAGCCGTTCATTGAAATACTTAATCGAGTATATAAGTGTGCTTTATGTAGGTATCTGTAGGTACAGCCATTTAGCCGTTCATTGAAATACTTAATCGAGTATATAAGTGTGCTTTATGTAGGTATCTGTAGGTACAGCCATTTAGCCGTTCATAAAATACTTAATCGAGTATATAAGTGTGCTTTATGTAGGTATCTGTAGGTACAGCCATTTGGCTGTTCAGTAAAATACTTAATCGAGTATATAAGTGTGCTTTATGTAGGTATCTGTAGGTACAGCCATTTAGCCGTTCATTGAAATACTTAATCGAGTATATAAGTGTGCTTTATGTAGGTATCTGTAGGTACAGCCATTTGCTGTTCAGTAAAATACTTAATCGAGTATATAAGTGTGCTTTATAGGTATCTGTAGGTACAGCCATTTGCTGTTCAGAAATACTTAATCGAGTATATAAGTGTGCTTTATGTAGGTATCTGTAGGTACAGCCATTTAGCCGTTCATTGAAATACTTAATCGAGTATATAAGTGTGCTTTATGTAGGTATCTGTAGGTACAGCCATTTGCTGTTCATTGAAATACTTAATCGAGTATATAAGTGTGCTTTATGTAGGTATCTGTAGGTACAGCCATTTAGCCGTTCATTGAAAATACTTAATCGAGTATATAAGTGTGCTTTATGTAGGTATCTGTAGGTACAGCCATTTGGCTGTTCAGTAAAAATACTTAATCGAGTATATAAGTGTGCTTTATGTAGGTATCTGTAGGTACAGCCATTTAGCCGTTCATTGAAATACTTAATCGAGTATATAAGTGTGCTTTATGTAGGTATCTGTAGGTACAGCCATTTGGCTGTTCAGTAAAATACTTAATCGAGTATAAGTGTGCTTTATGTAGGTATCTGTAGGTACAGCCATTTACTTAATCGAGTATATAAGTGTGCTTTATGTAGTATCTGTAGGTACAGCCATTTAGCCGTTCATTGAAATACTTAATCGAGTATATAAGTGTGCTTTATGTAGGTATCTGTAGGTACAGCCATTTGGCTGTTCAGTAAAATACTTAATCGAGTATATAGTGTGCTTTATGTAGGTATCTGTAGGTACAGCCATTTAGCCGTTCATTAAATACTTAATCGAGTATATAAGTGTGCTTTATGTAGGTATCTGTAGGTACAGCCATTTGCCGT
>JACMZG010000008.1:48404486-48468437 GCA_018340805.1 Microvelia longipes | reverse complement strand
TTCATTATGATATTTTTAGATTTTTTAATGTCAAATGTTTGAGAAACTAAAGAGTATAAATTTATAAGAGAGACTTGCATTGTATCGGTATAAAGTAGTATTTACTAATGAAACAATGCAGCGTTAGCAAACTATAGTATAACCCCCTAGAAACTATAGTAGTTTCTAGGGTTAATAGATATAGTATAAAGTTAGTCACTTTGGGCTAGATAATTGTTACATTAGTGTAATTTGTTATATTATTTTGATACATGCCATTTTATATATACATACAAATCATTTCATTCCCAGCGTTCACTCATCCGGGCACTGACAACGCTCGATGCTGCTTAACATTCATGATCTAACAAAAATCATAGTTATAATTGTCATATTATTATTTGTTACGTAAAGGAATACACTTATGCCGAACTTCAACTCAAGTGGATTATTTTCCGATTTTTTAAAATTTTAGACAAGTCTTTCGATAAAAAATTAACTAATACTGATAGTGAGATATTAGCATATCTCATATATAAATATATTATATATTTATTATATAAATATTATATATATATTATATATATATATATATATATGTAATATATATATATGTATATATATATATATAATATATATATAATATATATATACTATATATATATATATATATATATATATATATATATATATATATATAATAATATAATATATATAATATATAATATATAATATATATATGTATATATATATAATGTATATATAATATATATATATATATATATATATATAAATATATAATAATATATATGTATATTATATATATTTGTTGTGTGTGTGTGTATGTACGATTTGAGTTCCTAAACGTTCCCATGGGACACGATAGGTTTCGAATGCTTTCTTGGATCGAAATGAAACTTGGTACAAAAATCAACCACGTTAATATCCCGAACTCTATTGCTTATGAAATATGTGTGACGTCATTTAGCTAATATTTTTCCCTTAACAGCAAAAAAGTATAGTTTTTTTTATAAACGTTTATAGATTTTCTAGCTATTAATGACACTGAATGAATGAAACTCATTGAATAGTGTGCGTACCACTGAATAGCGAGAGCAGTGCATGATAATGTGCTCAAGACCCATTGCAAGTATTACAGTTAGGATCTTCCTCTAATTTAATTTTATTTACAGGCATCATGATTTATTCGTAGACGTGTTTTAAGTGTTGAAAATGCCTTAAAACCAATGAACAAGACTGACTGTTCGCTAATGTTCCTTTTAGAAACTGCCAGTTTGCTAGTTATTTTGCCATATTTGCCTTCTAGATAGAGCCGATAATTTATTTTGCCAATAAATATCTTTAAATAGAATGTTTTAATTCATGTCATAGATAATCGCAGACTCATCGTCGTCACAACTTTGCTTAGCTTTGTTGTGTACAATTTCATTAGGCGTGAAACCTGCGAGGGTTATATAACACACTTTAAGCCAAACAAACACAATATTCAAATATATATGTATTTATTCTTCAAAGAGTTAATAGTATAATATAATTATTTGGACACAATATAATTGTGCGAGAGACACCTTGGAAATGTAACAAGCAAAATGCAATGCTACATCTGCGAACTGTTCCATCATTCGACATTCGTCATCATTGAGGGCTCGACATAATGTCATGCACCACTCTGTTTCATTACGTCTAACTCATCAGGGCGCCGACGGAGCCTGAGCCTGAACTCACTCTGACCTTCAATTAATTCCGAAGAATATAATGTGAAGTATTTACCAGAGACGAGCGGTGCTTTCTTACCACCATCATGCATGGCAAGCAAAACATATATTATTTGATACTATAGAGTTTTACAAAACATGAATAGTTGACACAATATTGTGCGAGAGACACCAAGGAAATGTAACAAGCAAAATGCAATGTTACATCTGGGAACTGTTTCATCATATTCGTCATCATTGATGGCTCGACATAATGTCATATCCCACTCTGTTTCGCTACGTCTAACTCATCAGGGCGCCGACAGAGCCTCAACTTATTATTTAAAAAATATACTACTGATTGGTCACAATAATCACCTTTTATCTCTCAAATAATAATATTTATATACCACAAATAATACTATTATGTGTTATAAAATAATAGGCCTAGGGTAAACCAAATTTTGGGTGTTTACAGCTCAGAATCTAACTGACGGATCATGACTAAACTTTTAACTACTACTCATATGTAAGAACAGACACGTCTACACTTATCAAGATATTATGTTCCTAAATAATATAGGGTATTGAGTTAAATAGCAATCTTATTACAATTGTTAATTACAGCTGGGAATCTACTTCATGAATTATGACTACATACATATTACTTCATTTAAAGTACTTACAAGACAAAATAGTCATCTTTGTGAGAAGTCTCACAAAATCCGTATTAAAATAATAAAAGTTTAGTGTAACATAGTGGCCAAAATAATCACTTTATTTTTAAAGTTTTATTTTAAATCAACTTTCTTTGAGTTCAGTTCTAAAGTAAAGCTTGTTTCATCAAATTTGGTTGAAGAATAAATTTTGGGGAAGACAGGAACTCTATTGAAACCAGATTTTTGAGACCTCGTGAACCTAATTTTCTGAGTCAGCAGAATTTCCAAAATATCGTTAAAATTCAAGGTTGAAATTTTTCGTTTCTGAATCGGAATGTTGAATTGAATAAAACCAGTCCGGAGTCGATGCGATCACTTAAAGTGACCAATAAGTTATACTCTGTTATAAAAATGTGTAACCATTTAGGGGGCTGTAATCATTTTTAATTTAAAAAAAATGTCCAAGGAATAATATTTTTATTTATTTAAACAAAAGAAATAATAAATTAACGAAATACAAAGTACTTTTAAAAATATTTAAAATTACACATGAGTAGCTCAATAATAACTTCCAATAATAAATGGGTACAGGATACAGGGTGAAACAATTTTCATGTAGCAATCTTAAATCTTAAAAAAAATAAGGGGAGAACAACGTCTAACGTCTTAGACTTTTGAAAATTTTCTCCACCCCAGTTAATTGTCTCACGCAAATTTAAAATTCCTATTATTATTTTTATTACTATTTCCCAAATAATTTAATTTTGTTACTTATTTTAGTAAATTCAAAAAGTTAAGTTATGGGATACAGCAATGTTATTTGGAAACCGCTTTGAATTAAAAAAAAAATAATACTCATAAATATCACTACATTGCGGCCATTCTGTATTAAGCTATTAATAGTTTAATACAGAACATAGTTTTTTGTTCGAAACTAAGAAAAACATATTTTTATCTACTTACGGTTGCAAAATTGCTCATTACCACTGTTTTTAAGCTGCAAAATGTCATTTTGCCTACACTGTCAACAAAATATTTAAAAACAGTACGGGAAAATGGCTTGGTAATACAAAACCACCTAGGGAGTTATGGTACATTTAAATATAATGGTAAAAAAGTCAAAAATCCCTTAGGAGGAGAAATGAAACTATTTGAGGTTATTATGTTGCAGGTTATTAAGTAAATTTTAGTGTTTTTCACTTCGTCAGCAATGGATCTTTTTAGTTTGTTTTTTTATACATTTATTTAATAATATCACAATATATTACGGTATAATAGTTATTATTAATACAAGCATTAAATTTGTTACAAAAACATTATAATATAATTTAAAAAAATAAAGTTGGCAACCCTGATATATATCAGGGTTGTTTTAATTTTTTAATTTTAATAACAAGGCGTATATACGCCTTGTTTTAATTTTTTACCATGAGTTGTCAAATTTGTGTCATCGGTTTTTTTTTATTTTTTTTGTTTATTTACTTTGTTTAAATAAAGGCAGTAGGTAATATAAAACGTATAAGCGATAACTTTTATAAACAAACGAAAAGTTGCTAATAATCATAATGAATCGGATAAATAATAAAGAGAATGAACATAGAAACATTGATGAATTATTCGACCGCACGCCACCTGATATTTTAAGTATTGCATCAACTTTAAAACAGTCTTTACTGCCAAATGAAAGGTTATATTTTGAAGAATAATTAAGTCTTCTATATTTTTTTCGGCCGTAAGTAGATAAAATAATATATGCTACTATGCAGCAAAGGAAACATTGCTGCCTCGTTCAAGTATTTGCCTGCATCGGCTCCGCCTCTGCAGGTAAATCGCCATTTGCCTGACTCGGCTTCGCCTCGTCAGTCAAATGGGTTAATTACCAGCCTCGGCAGGTAATTTCAATAGCCTGCTCTCGCCTTCGGCTCGGGGGCTAATATAAAAACTCGTCTGCAAAATTCCATTTTGCTGCCTAGTAGCACAATATACTATTAACAAACATCTATAATATGTCGAACAAAAGCGTGACGAAAAAAATTACCAAAATATAGTGAGATTAGTATAAATTTTCTTAGGATTCAATGCGGTTTCCAAAATAGGCAATATTATGGTATACTATTACTTAATTTTTCAATAATACCAAACGTAGCAACAAAATTAATATATTTGGGTAATCCTTTCAAAATTATAGTGGTAATAAATTATAATTACAATTTTGATCTCGACAATTTTTTTTAGCAAGAGACCCGTTTTTACTACCAGGGGGAAATTTTTTTACAATCCAGAGAAGGGCTTCATTTAACATTTTCTGCCGGGGGGGGGGATTCTTGTTACTTTGAGCGGTAATACCCTTCCCCCTCCCTCATAGGAAATAGGAACTATTTCCTATGGAGGTTCCGGTCACCATTCCCTGTTTGTGTAAAGTCTAAGTTTTTTAAAGATAAAAATGCAAAATAAGAAAACAGATTGTCAAAAATACCATCTGCAGTTGACATTAAATTTATATGATCATCTCATTTGCATCCTAAATGACTTTCTATCTTTTCCGGATCATAATAATTTATTAAAGACGAAATGAGGGTTAACGGAAGTGTCTTAGTGAGTAATGGCTTTCTGAATAAGATGTTAAAAAAGGTTGTTAATATAATTTCCCCAGTGAATCTTAAAAATATTTGTTGGCTTTCCTCGACTCATACTGACCTGGTTGATGGAGTAATAAGAATGACTGATAACTCTGCGGACTATTTTTAATCTCATCAATTTTGGTTTTTTAACTGTTACAGATTTAAAAGCAATGGTGCAATTGCCAGTTGAAACCATTAGGTAGAGTTTCGCATTCCCTCGCTCTCATTTCAATTGTTTTCATGTGTTCACTGATGTCTGAAACGATAAAAGCTATATTTTATTTTATCATTTTCAAGTAGAAAAAAATGTGTGTTTTAGAACCCCTCTGTTACTGCTACGTCTGTCTGACATCGTTTGTCTTCGTTAACAGTTAGTGCTAACAAAGTGTAGCAGACACTATGTTGACTAAACTTAAATCTTCCTCACCTTCTGCTCTCATTTAATATTACTGGTAATCTTACGTTGTTAACGTTCCGAGGTATTGTGATAAAATGCCCAATATTTTTCGAATAATTCGTAATTAAATTTAAAAAATTATTAATATCATCACATTTTTTTTGGATGCATGTATGCTTTTATTTCTTACAGGTATTTTATTTTACAGGTAAATGTTAAGAACAAGCCTAAAATCCTCCTTAACTTTTTTAATTGATCACTTAAGGTATTTATTACATTGATCACTAATCAAGACTTTTAATTTTTTACTAAAATAAATACTCTGTTATCCTAAAATCGTTTTAGAAAAACCATTTTAGGCAAATTTTATTTACTGCATTGAAGTTGAGACTTTGTAATCATATATGCAAAGTTTTTATTAAGATTTGTTGGAAGTATACAAAAGAGCTGTCTTAAAAATCGAGGAAAAATAATATAAATTAATTTGGTTTTTAAGAAAAAGGAGTCTCTCCTCAAGATATCATCAGAACCAGCTTTTTTTTAATAATTCTTTTATTAAAAAGAAAAGCTTTTATCTTCACGGTAGTCATTATAAATGAAAAGCGAATGAATAAAAAATTCTGGCGTGGTGGTCCACATGTCGGGGCGAATTTCTTTTGGATCGTTGTATCGTGCTTATCAACATTCCTGGTTGGAATGATAATTTTTATAGTTTTTTACATTATATAAGTTTACAACTACTAAATAAATAATTCTGGCGCGGTGGTCCGTTGTTGGGCGAATTTCATTTAGAATGCGTGTTTCCGTGCTTAACAACCATTTCTTGCTTATGCAAGAACCATGCCCATAGCGTGGTTCCGGTTCATGCTTTAGAACCTTAGCAGTTACTCAATTGTCAAGCACTGCTCGTAACTCATTTTGTTTGTATTTTCCAAAGGAAATACGCTAAAACCTTTTAAGGTAACTGACTAAACTTAAACATAAGTAAGCTTTAAACTAGTCAAAATACTAGTGCGTACTTCTAATTTTAGAGGCATAGTTTTGTACAACCAACTGGTAACTATGCGCATGTCGGGCGAATTTCCTTTGGATGCGTGTTTCCGTGCTTAACATCAATTCTGGTTGG
Organism: Microvelia longipes; assembly: GCA_018340805.1. Taxonomy (NCBI): domain Eukaryota; kingdom Metazoa; phylum Arthropoda; class Insecta; order Hemiptera; family Veliidae; genus Microvelia; species Microvelia longipes. The sequence goes on along the minus strand of JACMZG010000008.1, from coordinate 48,461,940 downwards.
AATGATAATTTTTTAGTTTTTTTACATTATATAAGTTTACAACTACTAAATAAATGCGGACCACCGCGCTAGAATTATTTTCTAGTTATATTAACTTATATTAAGTAAAAAAAACGATATAAAATTATCGTCCCTTCCAGGATGTGAACCCAGGTACCCTGAGTTTGAGTGGTCGTATTGACTCCGGACCACTGGCATTCAACTCAGAGGCTTTAAAAACATTGAAAACGACACCCAACTCGAAATTTATTTTTCAACGACAGTAATTTTGGTTTTCTATAATTTTTGTGGTTTTTTCGACTTTTTGGAAACTTAGAGTGGTCGTATCGACTTCGGACCGGTTTTATTCGATTCAGCGTCTTAAAAAACATAAATATTGACCTTTTTCGCGGCAAAAGATATTAACCCTGAATTTTGCCGATTTTTTGAAAATTTCGCTGACTCAGCAAACCGAGTTAATGACGTTACAAAAACCTGGTTTTCAATAGGGTCCGTGTCCTCCCAAAGGTTTATTTTTGTGCCAAGTTTGATTAAAAAACATCAATCCGTTCGAAAGATAGAGTGTTTACAAGAAAGTGTGTTTTCTCGCGAAACGTATGTTTTCGTCATTAGGGACCTCTGAAACGGATTTGTGTCGTGGTCCGAAGTTCGATTTCCACCATGACGCCTATCCCATTAGGCGAATTTCCAAAGGAAATTTGCTAAAATGAAACTACAAATGTAAATATTAGGAAGTTTTATGATATACTGTAAGCTAATTTATAAAATTAAAAACTTTCTTTCCTTGTTTTGAAGTAGGAAGTTTTATTATTTATTTTGATCTTACACCTTGAAGGACGATCCTCATTTGCTTTCTTATTATTTAAGTATCTTTAGGGATCACTTCTTCAGCCTAGTTCTTCTCTTATTTTAACTGACTGAGTTCGATATTTTAATTGTTTACCTTAATTTAAATATAGGTTCTGATCCTAATATATGTTAGGAATTGGAGATTTAACACAGGGTAGCAGATTTATGTTGCCAACACCCTAATCTTCCAAAAAGGAGCCTTATAATTATTTTCGGAACCCTTTTGATGCTTTTTTGGGGTTATAATAAGAGTAATAGGTAAATAAATAGTAATCATTATGTTGATTCCTTAAGAAATGAAAAAAATAAACAATGGCTTCTCACAACAAAATTTAATTACAAATGTATTAATGAGAAAAAACTTTAATTTTTAAATGCTTTTTTTAATGAATCTGCATAATACTGCAGTTGCATTGAACAAGGATTGCAGAATAATAACTTAAAGAACAAATAAAAAAGACAAAAAGCTATTAGATAGGGAGAAAAACAATTGTGTATTTTTGACTCTTAAAGAGCTGACATTATACAAATTAAAGATGTTTTTAGAAATAGAAACATTGTTCAAACAGTTGATAATTATGCACGCTTTATTATGATACAAACTAGATCCCACACTATTTCCTTGCCAGTCTGGTAAAGAGAATTTTTAGTTCCGGCAACAGGAAAAAGCTGCTCAGTGAATGTTATCAGTTCCGGTAGGGTATAGGTTGAGTTTGAGCTGCCACGTCCGAATCTAATCTCCTTTATCCCCTTCCAAGCTTTTCCCATAGTAGTGTCACTGTTACACTTGAAAAAGCCAGATTTTCACATTAGTATGCACTCTTTCCGTGTCGACCCTCCCTTATAAATCTCAATTTTCTTCACTTTATATTTTTTATGTGACTCATAATAAAATCACATTGTGTTCTACATACTTCATTAATTTATACATAAATGATTGCAGTTGAGTTTTTAGCCAGTCTCCCTTCTTTTTCCCATACTTTTATAATCCTGAGTGTAAGGAAAATCAGCTTAAATCTTCAGTATACCTGCTTGAAAAAGATACAATACAGAATTTTTTATGAAAAGAATGTCTCTATTTTATACTTCAGGCAGTAAAAACTTCTTTGCCAAAAGTAAGGTAAGTATTATACAAAGTAAAGTATTATTATTACATTTCTTTTCGTATTTTTACATTCAAAGTTAGAAAAATAAAATAATATATATCTTAAGTATTATAAAGTAGTTGGAAAGCAACCTGGCTGACTTATTCTTATACACATTTCCCTCCTTATTATAATATAATATTATACAAGAAAAAAATGGTGCAGTAAATCCGCCGAGTAGACTGGAGCCTGTTTTCTTGTGGCTGAATATGGAAAAGTTGGCGCTGTTAAAGAAAAGAAATAAAATGTTTGTTTGTCACCAAACAATAGTGGATTTGCATAAGGGTCAGGGGGGAGCAACCTTCTTCCAAGTCTATAAAAACAGGGGGAGACCTTTCCTGGCCACCTCCACCTTCTTCCAGGTTTTTCTTATTTTTTCTTTGTTCCTTTTCGATATAATAGCACCCCCTCAACGTTAGATTCAGAAAAAAACTCCGAAAAAAATAAAGGTACAAAACTCTTAAAACAATTTTATTCAGAGCCATGCTGTTTGAAAAGAATGAGAAAAAATTGTGGGGTTACAGTTGTGAAAGTTTTTATATAAATAACTTACTCTATTTGACAGAGAAACAAAAGATTTTCAAGAGATAGACCCGGTCGTGTTCCCTTCTTATTTAAAAAAAAACCACTACCATGGTTTATCTATTAAACCCGAAAAACATTATTGTTTAAAATTATGATCAACTTTAAACATATAGATAGATAATTGATACGAATAAGTCCCTCCGCGGAGTATATTTACTATTAACTAAGCCCACTTTCAACCTTATCGGTTCATGTCTCAATGAAAGATGTTAAACTAAACTATGTTACTAAAAATGTTTAAACTAAAGACTAAGGCCCGTATTCAAAGACGTTTCCTAACATTTTCCTAACTTTTTCCTAACATTTCCTAACATTCTCCTAACTTTTCCTAACTTTTTGCTAACATTTTCCTAACATTCTCCTAACATTTCCTAACATTCTCTATCGTGTTTTAAAAGTCTTTTAGAGGCTCGCACGATTTATTTAGTGGTTAAGTCAAAAGTGATACCATTGTAAGTAACGTAATATATCGCAAAATATCAATTTTATTAACCTATTACCTGGATTTACGACACACTTTGTCATAAACAACAATGCGGCCTTGCTTTGGCGAATGTTAAATATATTAGAACCTTTATTTACATATGTTTTCAGTAAACAGTAGAGTTAATACAAATACAATGTTCAATTATTGTAACAGCTTTCATAAATAAAGCAGTATCAAGCGTTTCAAGTTTGAACGTGCACCAGGCTGTACGAATCCAAAGGTGTCTAAATGAAGACCTGTTAATCAGTGCAACACTGTTTTCATTTTGCTAAATCATTTACACAATTTTGTTTTCGTATTTTGTCATCAAATTCATTTGTTTGTGTAAAATGTTTTTGGTATAATAATGGCTGAATTATTCACACAGGACCAACTGAATTTCTTTTTGAATCGATAGCCCGCCACAAAACAGACCATAGAAAATAAAAAATCTGATTGTGTTAAAATTTCAGGATAAACTCCCTAATAGTAAGGTAAGTGGATTAATAGTAACTTATATTATGTATTTTTATGTAGATAGTTATTAATACGACAAAGTGTGTCGTAAATCCAGGTAATAAGTTAATAACATTGATATTTTGCGATATATTACGTTACTTACAATGGTATCACTTTTTGAATTAACTACCTTAGGTTCTTACTAAAAAAAATCATGCGAAGCCTCTAAATGACTTTTAAAAACACGGGAACAATCATTAAATTTCGTGGCTTAAAAACATTTCCCTTATACCTAAACCTAAGGTGAGTGTTAGAAGAATTAGGAGTTAGGAAAATGTTTAGGAAAAAGTTACGAAAATGTTAGGAAAAAGTTAGGTCTTAGGAAAATGTGGAGAATGTTTAGAAAATGTTAGGAAATGTTAGGAAAATGTTAGGAGAATCTTAGGAAAATGTTAGGAGAATGTTAGAAAAATGTTAGGAAAATGTTAGGAAAAAGTTAGGAGAATGTTAGGAAAATGTTAGGAAAACGTCTTTGAATACGGGCCTAAACCGCTTCATAATTCTCTTCTCTCTGATTCTGAAGATGACCAATTAAGTAAAAAGTCGGCTCAGTTTTTTCAGTGAATTTACTCTGTGGAGAGACGTATTCGAATCTTTTATTAATAATCTACTCCACTTGCGCTATAGATAAATGGTTAAAAATATTTTTTTAAACTATTAATATTCTCATAATATGACATTTTTCTGCATCCCCGATCTTGCAGCAGAGTTATGACCGTAACTGCAATATGGCTCTTCAAAGGTCAAGACTTCGGTTTTTGTATTTATACAATATTTTTTCACAATAGAACTATTATTGTTGACTTTTCGGACCATTGTTAATTATAGCCAATAGGTATATCATAGAGATTAGGTGTATCTTAGATAAATGACCATAAATCACGAATAATAAGTAAGTCACTAAAGTTATAATTAGTTCATTTTTCTGTAAAAAAAAGCGGCACATATAATACTCTGGACGGAAACAATTATGGCGCAAAGGGCCCTTGCTTTAAAATTCATGAATTCAAAGACTTCCAGTCATTCCTTAATTAGGTTTTCCGCTAATGCTCTTATTTAATGCACACATTTATTCCAATAATTACACAAAACTAAGCTCATCCTTAAAATTAACACGGGGCCCTTTAATCGCATTTATTAAGGTTTTGATCTTTTTACTTTGATAACTCCAAAAAAATGAATTTACAATTAGTAATGCTACAGATGCAAGTAATAAAACATAAACTGAAATCATATGACTGCAAGTCAATACTTGCTAAGAATATCCAACAGCAAGTTTAAAAAAAGTTGAAAAATAATTAAAATATTATTAATTAAATATTTACCTGTTCTGAAGAGTTGTGCGAGAGACACCTAGGAAATTTATCAAGCAAAATGCAATGTGACATCTGGGAACTGTTCCATTTCCGCCGACAGAGCCTGAATTCAGGCTCAATGATGACGATTGTCGTATGATGGATAGTTCCCAGATGTAGCATTGCATTTGCTTGTTACATTTCCTAGGTTCTCTCGCACAAATATATATTGTGTCAAACTATTCATGTTTTTAAAACTCGGTAGTATCAAATGATATATGTTTTGCATGCCATGCATGATGGCGGTAAGAAAGCACCGCTCGTCTCTGGTAAATACTTCACATTATATTCTTCGGAATTAATCGATGGTCAGAGTGAGTTCAGGCTGTGTCGGCGCCCTGATGAGTTAGGGCGCATTTCCTAGGAGTCTCTCGCACAATTGTATTGTGTCAACTATTCATTTTTGCAAAACTCGGTAGTATCAAATAATAATGGAGCTACCTTCGCCTATCTCACCCACTGCAGGGCGCTCTCGACTCTTACTAACAATCACAATTATTTTTAGTCTTTAAGAGCTAGAAGAGCACTTCTATATGCATTATCGGTACTATTACAAAGACTCTTATCATTCGCAATTTCGGGTTTAGAAAATGTATCGTAACCCGAGTGTATTGAGGAAACATCATGGATTATCGGACTGTCTGATAAATTCGGGTACCAAATTTGAAACGTATAGGATGAAAACAAAATTTTTTTTTTTAAAAAATTACGTTTATGAGGTAGATTGTATAGGAGTTATATGATCGACTCCCCTTGCGGCTTCTGATACTATATATATATATATATATATATATATATATATATATATATAATATATTATATATATATATATATATATATATATATATATATAAGCTCATGGACATCTCTTACCATACTGTTTATGAAAAGTTTATGACCTCATTAACTTACTTTTGGGTTATTAAAGTTATTAAAATCCGATTTAAATGGATTTTAATATCCATCAATGATCAATATACACATCTATCATTTTGATTCGGTACTGAATCCATGAATTAACTTTCAAACCGAGGTTAACCTATATTATACATTGACCATGTGGCAGTTTCATATCAATCCCACTCATATATATTTAACTATTATTTTATAATTGTTAATGTTACGATGAAACACCTTGTACACTATTTAAGTCGATGACTTGTATAAATAATGGAAATATGGTGATAGTTTAAAAATTGGTAAATTTATTCTACACCAGTTAAAATCCTTTCTATAATATTCAAAGAAACGATCCCATGTACTTAGTCAGATGAAAAATGCGATAATATAAAGTAATGACTATTTTGATGGCCCATTTGTCTCAATCATAGTGCATTGCGTATCTTTTGACTTTATATAATTTTTTTAAAGACCTAACTCAACTGTATAATACGAAAAAATAGGATTAACTGATTTTATTTAATAGAGATTTCAGCGGGAAGTTATTTGTGTGGCTATAATACACTGTTGGGACAGATGATAGTGCATAATGCCTTTGGTGTATGGCACGCGTCAGGCCGTGTGCCTATCATGTCAACCATCATATAATGTGACAAAATACCCTTATTTATTAAACACCCTTGTTATTCACACGTATAAGAAATCAAATTATAAACAGTATGATTTTCTATGCTTTAGCCTGCCGTTCTATACAAATTACACGTCGTTTTAGCCCAATCTAGTAAGAAGTCCCATACGTTGTTTTATCACAATAAAAAAGAACGTGTCCCATACTTTGCTTTATCCCAATCCAGAAAGATGTCACTTGCACACATTTATTCCAATAATTACACAAAACTAAGCTCATCCTTAAAATTAACACGGGGCCCTTTAATCGCATTTATTAAGGTTTTGATCTTTTTACTTTGATAACTCCAAAAAAATGAATTTACAATTAGTAATGCTACAGATGCAAGTAATAAACATAACTGAAATCATATGACTGCAAGTCAATACTTGCTAAGAATATCCAACAGCAAGTTTAAAAAAAGTTGAAAAATAATTAAAATATTATTAATTAAATATTTACCTGTTTCTGAAGAGTTGTGCGAGAGACACCTAGGAAATTTATCAAGCAAAATGCAATGTGACATCTGGGAACTGTTCCATTTCCGCCGACAGAGCCTGAATTCAGGCTCAATGATGACGATTGTCGTATGATGGAATAGTTCCCAGATGTAGCATTGCATTTTGCTTGTTACATTTCCTAGGTTTCTCTCGCACAAATATATATTGTGTCAACTATTCATGTTTTTTAAAACTCGGTAGTATCAAATGATATATGTTTTGCATGCCATGCATGATGGCGGTAAGAAAGCACCGCTCGTCTCTGGTAAATACTTCACATTATATTCTTCGGAATTAATCGATGGTCAGAGTGAGTTCAGGCTGTGTCGGCGCCCTGATGAGTTAGGGCGCATTTCCTAGGAGTCTCTCGCACAATTGTATTGTGTCAACTATTCATTTTTGCAAAACTCGGTAGTATCAAATAATAATGGAGCTACCTTCGCCTATCTCACCCACTGCAGGGCGCTCTCGACTCTTACTAACAATCACAATTATTTTTAGTCTTTAAGAGCTAGAAGAGCACTTCTATATGCATTATCGGTACTATTACAAAGACTCTTATCATTCGCAATTTCGGGTTTAGAAAATGTATCGTAACCCGAGTGTATTGAGGAAACATCATGGATTATCGGACTGTCTGATAAATTCGGGTACCAAATTTGAAACGTATAGGATGAAAACAAAATTTTTTTTTTTAAAAAATTACGTTTATGAGGTAGATTGTATAGGAGTTATATGATCGACTCCCCTTGCGGCTTCTGATACTATATATATATATATATATATATATTATATATATATATATATATATATTATATATATATATATATATATATAGCTCATGGACATCTCTTACCATACTGTTTATGAAAAGTTTATGACCTCATTAACTTACTTTTGGGTTATTAAAGTTATTAAAATCCGATTTAAATGGATTTTAATATCCATCAATGATCAATATACACATCTATCATTTTGATTCGGTACTGAATCCATGAATTAACTTTCAAACCGAGGTTAACCTATATTATACATTGACCATGTGGCAGTTTCATATCAATCCCACTCATATATATTAACTATTATTTTATAATTTGTTAATGTTACGATGAAACACCTTGTACACTATTTAAGTCGATGACTTGTATAAATAATGGAAATATGGTGATAGTTTAAAAATTGGTAAATTTATTCTACACCAGTTAAAATCCTTTCTATAAATATTCAAAGAAACGATCCCATGTACTTAGTCAGATGAAAAATGCGATAATATAAAGTAATGACTATTTTGATGGCCCATTTGTCTCAATCATAGTGCATTGCGTATCTTTTGACTTTATATAATTTTTTTAAAGACCTAACTCAACTGTATAATACGAAAAAATAGGATTAACTGATTTTATTTAATAGAGATTTCAGCGGGAAGTTATTTGTGTGGCTATAATACACTGTTGGGACAGATGATAGTGCATAATGCCTTGGTGTATGGCACGCGTCAGGCCGTGTGCCTATCATGTCAACCATCATATAATGTGACAAAATACCCTTATTTATTAAACACCCTTGTTATTCACACGTATAAGAAATCAAATTATAACAGTATGATTTTCTATGCTTTAGCCTGCCGTTCTATACAAATTACACGTCGTTTTAGCCCAATCTAGTAAGAAGTCCCATACGTTGTTTTATCACAATAAAAAAGAACGTGTCCCATACTTTGCTTTATCCCAATCCAGAAAGATGTCACATACTTTTTTCTATCCCAATCCAGAAAGATGTCTCATACTTTTTTCTATCCCAATCCAGAAAGATGTCACATACTTTTTTCTATCCCAATCCAGAAAGATGTCACATACTTTTTTCTATCCCAATCCAGAAAGATGTCCCATATTTTGCTTTATCCCAATCCAGAAAGATGTCCCATACTTTGTTTTATCTCAATCCAGAAAGGAATATATCCCATACTTTGTTTCATCCCAATCCAGAAAAAATATATCTCATACTTTGTTTTATCACAATCCAGTAAGCATAAGTCCCATTTAATTGTAAAAAATAAAGTAAGATGTAATAAAAACAATATTGATTAGGAAATAGGTTAGTAAGTCGGGTATATATTAGTAAGTAAATATATAGTCTTTGATTTTTACTAGTAATTCATGCTTGATTAACTTTCTGATTACTAACAGCTTTCTATTTATTTATATTTTAGATAACTTAGCATGAATATTGACTTTAAGATATCTTCTTCGGCGTTTTGATTGAATGTAAAAATGAAAGTTAATAGAATACTTATTTATCTGAATTCCTTTGAGTAGATTATTTCTATTCAATTTTGTATCTTCTTGTACTTGGAGTACAAGTAGAATTATTTTCATTGATTATTTGCTTTTAGACATGATTATAACTATACGTGTGGTCAAGATATAGTTAGTAGATTAATTGAAGTATATACTATTGTTTTCTCCTATATAAAAAATAATATTATTCAGTAAAATACGGAAAACAATTAAAGCATAGTAAAACAAAAGTTATTACTTTTATGACGTATTTAAGAATAGTGTTACATCAACTGTTACACAACCGGGACTCTTTGATTTGAAGTTATTGTATATTGTTCTTTAAAAAAAGGAACAATAATTATAAAACATAAGTATAGGAAAAGGTTGGCTTTTCTCGAAAGTTTACTGTAAAGAGACTTTAAAAATCGCTAGGAACGACTTACACACAACGTGAAATTGTGTATTTATAAAAATATAAAGCTCTTAAATGTAATTGTATGCATGACGATATGCTATTTTTAAAGATTTGAATTTTAAGAGGTATAGAAGAGACATAAAAGTTGTTCCTACTTTCAGTAAAGTAGAAGCAATATTTGTCAAGGGTGTCTGCTATTCTAGATATAAAAGCTTTAAGTCAGAATATTTAATCGAGTCTACAAGTATATTATAGGGAGCCTCCTTATGGCCGGCCCGATAGTTCCCTCCTCCACATCTGTGCTTTGAATATTGCTTGTAGAAAGAGTAAAATTTTTTACTGCCGAATTATGCAGATCCACTGCCTCGCGCACCGGGGAAGGATATAATATTTTTTTAGAATTACGGGCCATCTTTTTTCCGGATACTCTACGAGGTCGGTCGAGAGGAAATTCTACCGTCGAGTTTTTTTTCATCTCCGCGTTTTATAGGTCGGTATACCCGGAGGCGATGCCTTCACCCTCCTCCAAGAATTTATCCGTTCCGGCAACAGAAGATAGATGCTTTTTGGAAGTCATAAGGGTGAAATAGGCTTTAGAATAATGTTGGATGGAATATGATGCGAATGGGAATATGATTAGGGAAATACAGTAAAATTTCAAACTGCATGTAAATCTTATTTATCAGAAACCTTATACAAAATATCTAAATCGTTTTATTTAATGCCATTTCCTCTATTTCAGGGTTAAACTTTATGTTTTTAGTTCTCACTCCGACAACCCAAGTAGTAAATATGTATATAAGTTGTAAAGTAGAACATAAAGTTGTTTTTATGAACAATGATAATATAGAATGTAAATTTAATGCACAACAGTATACGAATGAGAAAGAAATTGCTTTGACCTTACATAACAACAAAATGTCAATATAAACTTGCACCGACTAATATTTTTAAATCACGTAATTCTTTATGATAATACATATTGAATAAGGCTCGCTTTGCCACTAGATGTACATATTTAGGATCAGATGCATGGTAAAAAGGGGCCGTTACGCTCTCCAGTTTGTGTATAGTTACAATAAAGCATAATAAAAAAGGCTCGCTTCACTAAAAAAGCTCGGGTACGGGGTACCTCGGAACTTTTCCTCATCAGATCTGAATCGCTACACTTTTCCCCCTGCTTCGCTCGACCCCAGAATATACAATACCACCAAATTTATACAAAGGTAAATAAATTTTTACGTAATAAATAAATATATTATTATTATTGAAATTGGTTTCTTTTTACGTCAGTTTTTTCACGTACTAACACACAAACATACACGTCCCAAACTTCTTTCATAAAAGAACTCACTTACGTTCGTTGAATTAATTATAATATTCCACATTTACTCCAAATATATTTTAAAAAATCAGGTGCGTGGTACCACGGAACTTTTCCTCATCACATCGGATCCGATATGCTTTTTCCTCCCAGGTTCGGATTCGCTTCGCTCGTCCTCAGAATATACAATTCGCCAAATTTAAACTGCAACAATGCTCGTCCTTAGATAGTAAATACATTCGCTTTATTCTCAGCGGTCACCCATACAGCACTGACCACGCTCAGTGCTATCTTTTATAATCCAACTAAATTAATGGATATATTTGTCTCGAGGCTTTGTGAACTTATTTATTATGTAAAGCTATACACTTGTACCAAATTTCAATTCAATTTAATCATTTTCTGTTTTTTTACAATTTTTTAAAAAACGTACAAAAGTCATTTGAACTAATGCTGATAATGAGATAAAACTTGGCACATATATTAGTCTACATGCAAGCCAAATTTCAATCAGATCACATCATTTTTCCGCGTTTTATGATTTTTCAAAATTTTTGAAAAATGAATCATTATTATGCAGATTAATGACGTCATAAAAATTATTTTCCGTGTAGCACAACTACTGCGGTATGTTGTTTTCCTACAATGTTTCCATTCTCTAATATAAATACACTAGGAGCTACGATGATAACAGATACATACACACACACACACTCATACAGACAGACAACTTTTTGAAAACCACTCATGAGGCCTTTGAAACACCTGAAATGGATAATGACGGTTTCATCTCGGTTCCGTACTTTTTTTTGCAAATATAATACTTTTCTATATACCTAGATATAAATGAGGAAAGTAAAAATAGGGTACAGGGTACCGTACTTTTCCTCTCATCGTTAGGCTCACCAAGGACCGGTATCTCAGTGGTAGAGCACTCGAATTTGGACGTAGAGGTTGAGGGTTCTATTCCAGCCCTGCGAAGCGGGCCTTTCAGGTGAGAGATGTGTTGATATGATATGGAATAACCCACTAGGGAAAACTCTATATAAGGGTCCTCTCCCTTCTAACTCTCATTTTTTCTGTTTTTTTCAAAGGAAATGCGCATAATTATTCTGTTGTTTATGCAGTGCTCACTATTAATTGAACTAGTTTAATGCTTTTTTGGTTTCTTAAAAGGTTTTAGCTCAATCCTTTTAAAAAATGCTTAAGAAACGCGTTACGAGTAGTGCTTGATAATTGAGTAAGAACATCTCAAGTTATAAAGCATAAACCCGATACTTAAGCAAGAAATAGATTGAAACACGCATTCCAAAGGAAATTCGCCCAATATGCGGATCACCGCCCAGGATTATTTTATAGTTATAAACTTATATAATGTAAAAAAAACAATAAAACGTTTTCGTCCCTACCAGGATTCGAACCCAGGTAACTTGGCTTTAAGTGCTCGAATCGATTCTGGACCACTCACATTCAACTTACAGGCCCAAAAACATGGAAAACGACTCCTCCATTCATATTTGTTGTCTAGGGGCCATATTATAGGTTATCTGGTATTGACCACCGTTTTTTCGTCTTATTGGCCACTTAGAGTGGTCGTATAGACTTCGGACCGGTTTTATTCAATTCAGCGCCCAAAAATACATAATGACCGACCCCTACTCGAAATGTATTATTATCGACGAAAATTTTGGTTCCTGGTAATTTATCATGTGTTTTTCGTCTTTTTGGTCACTTAAAATGGTCATATCGACTTCGGACTGGTTTCATTCGATTAATGGCATTTTATTGCGGCAGAAAATGTTAACCCTGAATTTGCTGATTTCTTGACAATAGGGCTTGTGTACTTTCTAAGGTTGATTTTTGTACCAAATTCGATTGAAAAATATTAATCCGTTCGAAAGATAGCGTGATTACAAGAATGTGTCTAGAAAAACATATAAAGATTCATATATATATATGTATATATGTATATATATATATTTATATAAATATTTATATATATATATATATATATATATATATATATTATATATATTTTATATATATATATATAAATATATATTATATATATATATATATATATATATATTATGGCGCCCAAAAAGAAGCGCAAAGGAAATTCGCCCAATATGCGGATCACCACCCGGATTATTTATAGTTATAAACTTATATAATGTAAAAAAAACAATAAAAAGTTTTCGTCCCTACCAGGATTCGAACCCAGGTAACTTGGCTTTAAGTGCTCGAATCGATTCTGACACTCACATTCAAACTTACAGGCCCAAAAACATGGAAAACGACTCCTCCATTCATATTTGTTGTCTAGGGGCCATATTATAGGTTATCTGGTATTGACCACCGTTTTTTCGTCTTATTGGCCACTTAGAGTGGTCGTATAGACTTCGACCCGGTTTATTCAATTTCAGCGCCCAAAAATACATAATGACCGACCCCTACTCGAAATGATTATTATCGACGAAAATTTTGGTTCCTGGTAATTTATCATGTGTTTTTCGTCTTTTTGGTCACTTAAAATGGTCATATCGACTTCGGACTGGTTTCATTCGATTAATGGCATTTTATTGCGGCAGAAAATGTTAACCCTGAATTTTGCTGATTTCTTGACAATAGGGCTTGTGTACTTTCTAAGGTTGATTTTTGTACCAAATTCGATTGAAAAATATTAATCCGTTCGAAAGATAGCGTGATTACAAGAATGTGTCTAGAAAAACATATAAAGATTCATATATATATGTTATATGTATATATTTATATATATATATATATATATATATATATAATATATATATTATATATATATTAATATATATATATATATATATATATATAATATGGACATGCTCTTCATCAGGGCAAATAAAGAACCTGGTCAAGCGCATTATGCCTTTAGTGCAACACATTGCGGACAACAACCAGTTTCCCATTCTGCATAAGAAAAACCTTATGGAGATAAAATGATTTAATGATACTATTAAAACTATTAAACAAATAAACATTCATGCACAAATACACATATACAAGTTTGCATAAACTCGCATACATATACCTACATGCACTTATGCATGTATATGTCTATAAAATTATTTTTATTTTTGTTGGTTCATTTATTTTTCATGAATCCTTGATGACTTTAATTTTAACAGTAAGTTATTGTCAGTTTAGGAGTATTATACAAGCATGTCTTGAAGCAAAGACGTATTGCAAAATTCAATATTTACATTAAGTTCTAGTTGGCTTCTTGTCGGATAAGAATGATTAATCAGATATTTTTTTGCTATTAAAATAATGTAATATAATAACTCTCAAATAATTGCTGCTGGTTGATAACCTGGAATTCTTTGTATATCAAGTAAGTAGGGTATAGAAAAGGTTTTTTCATTATAGTTTTGATTATTGCTTTCTGCGCTATCTCAATTGGAGTTATATGTAGAACAAGCTGAGCCCCATCCTATAACTACATATATAATTATAGACTGTACAAAACCATAGTAAATACTCTTCTTTAAATCGACGCTGCAAAACTCTCTTAACACACGAAAATAGTAGAGAAATTTTTAAGTTTATTGGTTAGGGTTTTTATTTGAATTTTTCAATTTAAATTTGAGTCCATAATTATTCCTAAATATTTGATATTCGTAACTATTTATTTTAAAACAAATACTATGAGAACGTTCTCATAGCTTTTGTTCGCATTTGCATCTATATTATTTTCAGGCTGACAATGCAGAATATATATCACAATGTCAGGCAATGTTGGTGAGAATGTTATAAATTTAGTTTTTTTTTATAATTTAGGTACAGAAGATTTTTATGGAGCCAATCATTAACTAGGCTTAGTCCTATTTCCGTATATATATATATATAATATATATATATATATATATATATATATATATATATATGTATATATATATATATATATATATATATATATATATATATATATATATATATATATATATATATTATATATATATATATATATATATATATATATATATATATAATATATATAATATATATATATTGTTTCACGAAACCTATTTTATCGTCAGCAGGAACCTCTGAAACGGATTTGTGTCGTGGTCCGAGGTTCGACTCCCATTAGCGATTTTTTCCCACTAGAAATTTGCTTAAAATCACTAACCTTTAAAACGTGTTTAGATCTGGTTGAAATATTACGCTTGTACTGCTTTGTTAACAAAAAAAGAAGTTACATTTTACTATCATCATCTGTTATGGTTTTATTTATTGATATAAAGAACTTAATGTAAATATATCACGCTTTTTGACTAATACATTTGTAAATTTGTATTAGGCCACTTATATAAACTAATAATATGACAAACTGATATAGAATAATGATTATGTGATTGCGAAGCTGCCCCCAGTGCTGACGCCGCTTAGCTGTCGTGGCGCGAAACTCTAAGGCCGCGGAGTGACCAAGAACATTCTGGTGTATCGAAGGCTAAAAAACTCGCTTTTTAACGTTTTGTTGACTCAGCAAAATAGGTTTTTGTTGTCTGAAAAATAGGTTTTCGTTGTCTGAAAAATATCATCTTCAACTTGGCCTAAAGTACTAGCATGAATACAGCGGGAGTTATGCTAACACAGACAGACAGACAGCATGATAAAATTCACTCAAAACGTCAATGGTGAAACCTCGTTTCAGCTTTTTAGGGTGAACACAACAATTTTCCTTATACCTACGGTAGTAAGAAAGAGAAAGTAAAAACTCCAGTCCATCTTTTAATGAATCAAAACAGTTATTTGGGTATTGAAAACTGTTGTTAAAAATTAAATTACATAAACGCTTATTCATAGGTTAACAAAATAGGTCTGTACTAATAGAATGGAACAGAGTTACGTGAAAACAACTTTTTAATTGCTCTAAATAAGTTGTGAGTCGTTAGTAAAGAAACATGGCTTTGTAAAGTTTCTGCGCCAAATATGGAAATAAACGTAGAAACTCGCTTTGGCCCTTGGCCAAACGAGATTTTTTTTCGAACATACTAATATCATGGTAAGTTTACCACAACATCATTTAGCATGTAATAAAATAAATAGAAACACTTTTATTGTCTATTAAGACAGATAGGACTTTTTTTAATAGTGAGCTATTTTAACAAAAATACAATTTCTTTCCAAAAATTATAAATTCCGAGGCCTATTTCCAAAGAAATTAAAATTCAATAATTATTTTTTATGTATTAGTTTGTGAGGGCAAGAAAAATAATTTCTTGAGGATAAAGATGTTATGTTTTGCCTATTCTTCTCTGATGGATAAAATTATTTAACCAAAAAGTATTCTGTTACCTAACAACTCACAAAGCTGTCAAATGTTTTATTAAATACAATGGTTTTCCTAAAAGACTGTAATTAATGTTATTTTATTTTGGACAACTTTTCTTTTTCCTTCCCAGGGGACTTTTTTTCTATTAATATTAGAAGAAAATGGAAGAGGAAACATTTTGATCTCTTCATTATTTGTCGGGACAATGACCGTTTCAAAGATACAGTTGAAATTCTGTTTTCCCGTCAGGCTTGTGTTCTGCGGCTATGACAAACTGAATGTTATAATTTGGGATAATAACTGGTTTTTTAGATGGTAGTACATACAGATCTATTTCGCGCTAAAATGACAATTTTTAGTTTGTTTCTGTTGTAAAAAATGAAATTATGGTTTATTTTAGACTTGAAACCCTTTTTTAATGGTCTGAAATAGAGAGTAAACCAATAGAAACTTATTTTTAGACAATTTACTTAGCTTCAAACTTTATTTGAAAGCATTTTTGATATTTTGTATTCCTACCAAGATATTAACGTATACACAAAAAACGGGACCCGTTTTTGTCCACTACGATCGCACCTGTGATGCAAAGTTAGGGGCTTTTTTGGGGGGTATCCCTAATAATGTCCAAACAAATGACCAAAATAAAATTTTGACTATTAAAAAATTCGTGAAAACCCGTTCGTTGATTAGACAATACTTTGTCTAAAATATGGCATCTATTCTAGACAAAATACTATCTATTAATAAAGACAAATTAATATCAATAAAAAATTTTTTGCTCGCAGTTATTTTGATTTGGGTACCATATTAGTTTGAGCCATGTTTACAATAAAAGTGCACAGACAAACTTTTAAAAACACTAACTTTTTTCAATGTTACAAATCTATACAGGTGCTAAAGCGTTGCAACTTGATAATATAAAGTGAGAATATTATTTCTAAATACAATACTTTCCTTCCTATGATAGGAGACAGGGTAGTAAATTAATTATATTTGATTGATTAAAATACATATAATATTTAAATTATCAACATTTATATATTTTAATTGTCTAACACACTACGATTATATAGTATATGCGTATGAATTTAAAAGAAGAATTATTAATAACCAAACATCTTAGAGATAAGGATTACTAACCGACAAAATATATAGGTCAAATGAAAATGGATGTGTAAAACGTAGTTATGTTAGGTTGTTTCTGGTTGTGCCTTTGTCAAAACTGAGAATGTGTTAATAAGTTATCCATGTAGGGGTTAGGCAGAGTATGGAGGAGAGCCACACTTGTACAGATGTATAGGTGTTTGATTAAGTGTGGTGATTGCGGTCGTGTGAGAAAGTTAAGTTTTTAACCCTTTTTCTTCTTAGAAAGCTTCAGGTTGAGGATATAATATGTAGGGGCCAATAAGACAGGCAGGTGTCGTTAGGTGGGTGTAGGCAGGTTGGGCTTAAGTCCTCGCATAAGAACCGATGTCCCGGTTGTTCGGGGCGTTTTCCCGTAAGGGTAATTCTGTTCCAGGAACTGGGCGTAAACGTGCTGCAAAGTCTGTCTTCTGATTGGATAATATCTAGCTCCGCCCAAGGACACCCCAACTTGAAAGGGGCTTAAACACCCTTGCAATACTTCAAACTTGTTCGAACTACCACACCGTCAGTCGACTGGTAGATATTCCCTGATAAGTACATGCGATTTTGAGCTTCAAGAGTTCGAAAAATTGTAAGTACAATTACGATGTTTTGATATTATTTCGCTCTTTTTGTTAATTTTTAATAATGCATTTTATTTTGATATGAAAATAATGTTTAAGTCAATCAAGCAATAATGCAAACTGAGATTAGTGAAGAGTTCATTTAGAAATAAAAATGAAAAAAAAACCAATAAAAAATAACAGGTGGTTAGAGAGTGCATATAACTTGTCCAATCTTTTTCTTTTTACATATTAACAGATGCTTTTTAAAATTTTAAACTTTATTGATTACTGTTATTTATAATCTTAAATGGCTACTAAATATTTTTTCATTAAAGAAAAACATGTTTCTTAAGTGTAAACAATAAATTAATGACAAATTAATTAAAGAATAATTCAATGTAATCGTGTTAAAAGTCTTTGTGCAAATATCATTAGTCCTAGAAAAAAAATCCAGGATACTATGTAAAAATAATTTGTTGTAATATATACTACAATAAAGTTTTTGAAAATACTGTAATAGGTTTTACACAAATTTTTTAAACGTGTGTACTTCAATTTACTCTGCAGCAACAAGGTAGATTCTTATGTATGACAATGAAAGTTGTACTAATATTTATAGATCCAGGTTTTGCACTATTCGGATAATCAAATCAAGTTAAAGTATATTTATATAAAGCATCTGGTTTAAAAAAAGGTTTATATAATATTTAGATTAATTTTATCTCTATTAATCATCAATTTTAATAAGTAAAAGATTCTTATTCCCCTCAGATTAAAGAATAATGTGCTCATCCTCTTATTTATCCTCCGTCAGTGGGACTGTAACCCTATTTTTATCTTCCCCTTTATCTAAAGTATTTAAATGAATGACTTGTGATAAACATCTTAACGCTTCGATGAGGATTCTGTAATCTGTATTGAATAACAATAATGACTGGAACCTCCGTATAAAAACTTTAAGCTTTAATAAGAATAAATTAAATCATATCATTTTCAATTTGACTTTTAAAAAATAATACTAAAGACATTTTGTTATTCCTAATGATATTGCATTATCGTAGGTGTATTGGAAAAATTTTGTGGTAAACCTAAATTTGCACATGGGGTGCCTCCGTATATTAGATAGGTTAAAGGGGCCTATTCCCTTTAAAGATTTATTTTTACTATTTTAGTTTATAGATATTTATTTTCGTATTCATGTCCCACATATTATACACTTTCTTTGTGCAGCGCATGCAAGTATAATAGATTCTATTGATTAAAAATTTAGGTTGCATGTTATTTTATTACGGGTAAACTTGACTTTTAATTATTAATTAAATCGATCCCAACCCATTTTCGTCATGCAAACAACCTCATAAGCAGTGAATATTCGCTAGAAGATTAATTTTGCGCGACTTTGTACAACTAAGACACGGGGTCTATATATATTAAATGTAATGACATCTTAATTTTGATTATTAGGTTGAAATACTTTTGCTTGAGTGCGATTTGAGAAAAACATGAAAGTATAATATGTAAAAACAATTTAAAATTTTAAAAAGCTATTTTGTAGTTCATCAAAGTAAATTTGTTCAGACTCAGCTTTGAAATAATTAATCTTTTATAATTATGCTTTGAAGTAGTAACTGGCTACAAATTGAGAGATAAAATATATTAATTAATCAAATATAATAGACCTAAATCAATAAATATGTATACAATTAATATATTTGCTTAATTAGAATAAAATTCTTATTAATTAATGTTATTTTATAACTCAGAGTTTCTAATTATTGTTTTTATTTGATTGTTGCAGGCTTTATAATGATTATGGAACTTACTCAGGGGAGGTGTATGGAGAATTCAGCCTACCTACCTGAAGAAGAAACAAAGCTTCCAAGTAAACCAGTTAAAAGAAGTTTTGATGTTGCTTTTCTGATGGCTCCTGATGACCCAAAGAAAAAAGAAGAAGTTCGAGTTACCGGTGAAGGAAGTGCGTTTACAAAAGTAGGCAGATTAGAAGAGTCTACAAAAGGGTATGTCTATCCAAGTAGTCCCGAATACAGGAAGGAAGAGAAAAAGAGAGCATACCCTGTTGATGTTGCATCTTATCCAGGTCTTACATACCCATCATTCCCACCAACAGCACTTCTTCCAGCCCTATTACCTCCAGCACTAGCAGCCCTATCACCTTTAACTCAGAATATTTGTGCCAAATGTAATATTTCCTTTAGAATGACCTCTGATCTTGTTTATCATATGCGGTCTCATCATAAAAACGAATCTTCTACGTCAGATAGTGCGAGAAGGCGTCGCGAACAAGAAAAACTTCGTTGTCCTGTTTGTAACGAGAGTTTTAGAGAACGTCATCATTTGACGAGGCACATGACCGCACATCAAGATAAAGAAGGAGATACCCCTGAACTCGATCTTCAACTACCAAGAAGAATTAAGTGACATTATTAAATTTTATTATTCTTAAAGGAACAGCAGAAAAAAAATCTGATAAATCATACAAACAATGCTTAATCTTTAATACAAAAAATCTGGTTTTAATTTGTATTAAATTATATACGAGCCATTACCTAAGCTATTTTTTCTAATTATAATTCTATCAAATCTATCTGTTTTAATAAAGTTTAGGATTTAAAAATGAAGTATGATCATGTTTATCTCCTTAGGTCATGTTAATGACATCTTAGGTCTCAAATTATAAAACAGACCATTAAGGATAATTAAAATTAGAAAAGAAGTACAATTTAAGATTATTGATACCTCGATATCATTGGAATCAGCACAAATTCTACTGAAATAAACAAATTCATCAGAAAGGTTTTTTTGCTGTTCCCTTACTATTTGTTACATAACCTGTTCCATGTTACCTCTATGTATATATTATTATGTTAATGTGCAATTCTTTCTTTGTTAATATGTTGGTGTAAATTTTGTATCATATCAGTTTTTATTTATTTGTGTTTTATACATCGATCTAATGTCTTTCGTTTTGTTTAAAAATATTAGCTTTATTATACAACATAATAGTCACATTATGACATCAAATTATCATTTCTAAATAAAAATGTGGTTTTTAATCAATAAATCATTGTAATGAAATACTCAATCTAAAAATTGTTTTTTTTTTAATAATAATATTTTATTTTGACATTTTAAGATAAATATATTCCTTATCGAATTATATCACTTTTACTAGCTTTGATTTACTTATCTAATTTTGACGTATATTTACTTACTTAGGCCTACCCCTGAAAATTGGGGCAAAGGCCTTTAAAGTTATGTTCAATTTTAAGCAAAATACCAAAAACGTGCAACGGCTTGATATTCTTATCTGCACCCTTTTTATTTTAATTATGTTTTATGTTTTTACATTTTTCATCTTTTTGCAAATTATAATGGAGGCGAAGCTTAAGAAGTACAGTAAAAATAGTACTTCCTCCTAACCGAGTATTGTCTGAAACGAGAAGAAAAGATGATTAATTAATTATGTAATAAAATTATAAATTAATTAAATAAAATATATTACTTAAAATTAATTTATAAGTGCCTTTTATATTTTTGATATTTTGCTTTAAACATTTTAGTGCAATTTTAGAAAACTATCCATATTGCTAATTTCTGCTTCATTATAGTGCGGTTGTTAAGAACCTACAAAAGTTCATTAAGCTGCATTTATATAGATCTCATAGATTTCTAAGCTATGAGATCTCAGTAAGCTGCATCTATAAAGATCATATAGATTCTCATGTTAATGTAGCAAGGATCGTAGGTTCCTTTTTGTAGGTACAAAAAGTTTTACTTTTTGTATAGCAAAGTCTCGATGGTTTTCTGAAGTTGAAACAGACCTGCTAAGTGAAAGACTTCTGATTAGTCTTCTTATTTGCGTTATTATTATAAAATGATTAGAACCAGTTTTAACTCAATCGGACTATCCTGAATGGCGCAAACGGCATACTCGGTATACATATATACACACACACACACGCACCCGCACACACACACACACACACACACACACAACACACACACACACACACACACACACACATATATATAATATAATATATATATATATATATATATATTATATATATATATAATATATGTAGTCTACGTCTAGGTCAATGAGCTCTACGATATCTGTTTGAGTGTTGGGATGTCGTATGGAAGAGAGGCTATTCATTCTTGATCCGCGCCCTCATTAGCCTACTGTCCCAGACAGATAGGCCGCGTAGCAACTTTTAGATGTTTTTTTAATATTTTTTATCTGTTTATATGTGTGTCTGTGTATGTATGTGTGCTTGTGTGTCTGTTATCATTGTAGCTTTCAGTGTGTTTAAGCTATAGTAGTTTTAGGTGTATACACTTTTTATTGAAAATAATGTTAAGGCTTAGTTTCTTAAGGAATTCTTTATGACGATATTAACCGTCAATAATGACAGCGAAAGGATTGAAAAATAATACAACTCAAAAAATAATTGGATCGATTTGAAATTTGGCACACATGCAGTTATATACATCCTATCTTAGAATTTTATATTTTAATTTTAAATTTAAATTACAATGAAGTTAACATTTCGTTTAAAAATGAATATATTTAAACAGATTTAATGTTCCCCTCTTTTTGGTGGTATTAATTAGTATAACAACGATACCCACGGCAGTTATACGTATACATGAATCCGTTATAGGTATAAACGAGATCGTCAAGCAAGAAATGGATTTAAAGGAAAGGAAATTAGCCCGACATGCGGACCATCGCGCAGAATTTTCATTCTACCTAACTAACCATCTACTTCCTTGGCATTTTTAGTTATACTGCTAGGAAGATATACTTCTTAAAATAATCTTTCCAAGCCAATATACTTCTTCTTAAAATCTCCCTGCCCGGTCTCTTTGTTCTGCTTCGATATCTGTGTCTGCATATTGCTTCATGTTTGTTATTATTCCCTCATCTTCTTTTGTTATTTTCCTTTTTCAAGGTTCAAGGAGGTTTCAACCACAAAGATTAGCTGGCAAAACAATTAATCTGTCTCTTGGGTTGTTTGTATTTTAGACAATATGGATTCTCATACTTAGTAATAAATTAGAGCTAGGGGAAGCAAATTTCAAATCAGAGACACTAGTTGTCTATACTGATGGATCCAGGTTATAGACTCGGGTCCATCTGGAGCTGGTCTTTATGTTGAACAAACTGATAAGGTAAACAGTTATCCCCTAGGTAAATTTACAACAGTGTTTCAGGCAGAAGTATTTGCTATCTTGGAAGCCACAAGACAGCCAGAGGTCAAAGATTACTCAATCAAGGAACTAGCAATTTGCTCGGACAGTCAAGCCGCACTTAAAGCTGTAAGTGCCTCACACACTATTTCACCACTCGTAATGGAGTGCAGGGAATCCATTGAGGCAGTAGCTAAAGAAAAGCAAGTAAAATTAATTTGGGTCCCAGGTCATTCTGGAATACCAGGTAATGAAAGGGCACATTTGGCAGCCAAAGAAGGAGACTCTCTACCATTCTGTGGACCAGAACCCTCCATTGATTGGTCTAGAGGACAAGCCCGATCTCTGATTAAAGAGTGGATATAGAAAAAGGCTAATACACATTGGTACAACTCTAAAGGTTGTCGGCAGGCAAAGATGATGATGCCAACTATCAACAGGAAAAGAACTAGATGTCTTCTAGAACTGAGCAAAGGCAATATCAGGACGATGGTAGGGGTCTTGACTGGACACTGCAAACTCCAAAGACATCTCTCCATTATGAAAGTAGTACAAGATTCCACTTGCCCAGTGTGTGGTGATGAAGAGGAAACAGCCTATCACTTCTTAGGTAAATGTGAAAGTTTTGGTAGAATTCGTTCCCAGACCTTTGGATCCGGAGAACTGGCTGAGGAAGAGCTGGAATCGCTCAAGTGGCAGGACATCCTCACTTTCATAGGTCAATCCAGGAGATTCAACAGGGAACAGGAGGTAGAGGCGTAGTGGTGAGAGGGTGATTGAGTTATGGGGTTGGTGAAAAGGACCTTAAAGTTGGTCTACTCACCAGGCTTGACCTCCCCACCCCCCTACTACTACTACTACTACTAGTTATAAATTAAGTATAGATTTTAAATACATAAATATTGACGTATACATATTACATATATACGACGATACACACACACACACATATATATATAATATATATATATATATATATATATATATATATATATATTATATATATATATATATATATATATATATATATATATATATATATATATATATATATACACATATATACATATATGCATATATGTGTGTGTGTGTTATGTTATTGTTGTAGTAAAAGTATGTATATTGCATACTTTTACTATGCAGCCTGTAAGCAATACTTCTATTTAGCTAAAAGTTAAAAAGAGAGTTCTAGCCAAGGTTTATTTAACATCGCATACGACGATGCCGAGACATCATAGAAACATGTCTAGCTTTAAGATTATGGTTCGTTTTGACTATCATTCTTTAGGTAATATTTCTAGCTAAAGAAATTCGTGATCATGAACAAAAACGTTACCAATGACTTGGCGATAAAGAAGAAAGAAAAAATCAAATAAATGTCTTAACTTCATTTTTTAGGGTCCATTTTTTCCGCCTGTAAAAAGAACAATAAAAAAGATGTTAAATATGAGGAGGCTAACTAGAGAGAAAGATTATTCTGGTGAATTGTACTAATGAAACTCAAAAAAAGGTCTGTTACACAGATTATAATAGCAGGTCAAATGAAGTGTCGAAAGTGGATTTTGCTGTTTTGACTGATCTCATTAAACGGAGGTGTAGGCTAAACCCTCAGTTGTCTTATCTTTGCTTTCCCGCTCCATTTAATTTAAACAGGGGTGAAAATCTTGCCTCATTACAATTTACATCTACCTCTGCTATCCAATTACATCACATTCTCTCATATTTTGTTGTACAATACCTCTTATCAAAATGATTTTAATGTTTTAACAGATTTAAACCATAACCTTATTACATGCTTTGGATTTTTTTAACAGTTTACGTATTTTTGTAATTTTTTTGCAGTTATTGATAATAGATCTATTAATTATCTATAATAGATCATAGATTTATAAGCTAGAAAGTTCATTATTATTTCAAAAAAAAAACTAAAACATAAAACTTCAACTAACTTTTATTTCATTGATGTTTTTAAAAAGTTAGGATTTATTTTTTTTTTAATTTTCCTTAGACAATATACACGGAAGATTATATACTTAGAGAATATATACATAGTAATATGTTTGCTCTAAAAATCTGGCAATTTAACAGAATTATCCGTTGTCAGGTGTTTTAGAACCTCCTGACTGATTTATACAAAGTTTTTTGTCTGTATGTAATTGTGTAAGAGTGCGTGTCAATTATCATCGTAGATCTTAGGCTCGTATTCAAAGACATTTTCCTCAATACCTAAACCTAACATTTTCCTTAAGGGCTCTTTAAGGAACCCTTAAGGCTTCCTTTAGGAGACCTAACATTTTCCTTACCTAAACTGTAAACCAAACATTTTCTTTAAGGGCTCCTTAAGGAAAATGTTAGGTTTAGGTAAGGAAAATGTTAGGAAAATTCTTTGAATACGGGCCTAAATCTCTTTAAGTAAAGAGTTGAAACTTAGTACAAAAATCTCGTAATAGGATAAAAACGGCAGTATATACTATTCGATCGAAGTTAATCCGAAAATATACTGCAATATAGATTAGGCGACATCCATATTATGAGGGTTAGGATGAGCGTAGCGATTCCGATGAGGGCAGTAATTGTTCCGATGTACTCTGAACATGATTTTATTGCACGATTTCATGCCATTATACGTGCTCTCCAGATCCTTTAACATACTGAAGGATTCAATTCTGTTAACCGTACTGAGTCTCAAAATGTTAACCGTACTCAAAAGTTTCCTAATATAATTTCATCTGCGGGAACGCTGGCTAGACTAATGTTCTGCCACCAAAAATATGTTAAAATATTTAAAACTTTGAACCTTGGAGGCGAGAAAAAATTTCCTCTTCTCCCTTGAAATAAGCATTAAGAATAGTTTTTGACGACTTAAAAAAACTTTTAAGCCCTGATGCTGATTAATGTGAATTAATGAGTTTTTTACAGTTATTAATTAAGCATCTAATTAAGTCAACCATATATTACTTAAGGCTCTCACCAAGAACACAACATAGAACTCCTACAGGCTCTGGGTGGAAGGATACAGGCCTGCTCATTACCCTCAATACCAAACCAGTTGGGCTACGTAGAATGCCAGAATATTGAGATAAATAGTACATTTCTGGATCAGCTTAGACCGACAGAGCTTTAAAGGCAGCTTGAAATTCCGAACAAATATAAATTTGAAAACCAGTACGCGTCTCTGCTCAAAAATAGTGGCATATCAAACGATACGTCAAGTTGTGTCATGGTTTCTCACAATAATGCCAGCCTCTGACAGACCTTCCGTTCGAGAATCATCCGAAAACCCAAATAAAATAAGACTGGTGACTTAGCAGATCTCAACTATCAAGTTTTTTTTCTAGTCAAGAAAAAAATGGACAAGGTATAGGTTATTATCCATTGACTTACCCAATTTGAGCACAATTTATTTTTAGCGAATTTTCTTTTAACTCTTCAAAGTTTCATTTTTTTTAACTTTTCAAGTTTCAAACTTTTCGAAGTTATATATCCGAAAAACATACGACATTTACTAAAATCATAAATGCAGATTAAATTCGTTTGGTTTAGTAATATTTAGTACACGTGCTTTAAAGTGATGTAGCTAGTAGCTATATTGCCAAACCTTTCTTTGTGCGTTTTTGCACATTATATCACTGATAATTTCCACATTCTACATGCTCTCTAATAACAGAGATTTTGCTGTTAAATTATAGCTTTTGCTGTTAGGATAGTAATGAAAAACTGGCGCATTTTTCTTATAGAAAGTATACATTTCCATATAAATTTGTACCTTATATTTTATTTTTACAGCCGTTATTTTCTGTTTCAGTTTACTGGGTATAAGAACAATAAGTAATTGGGTTAATTACGACTTAGACTTTAGAGATCAGTTTGAGTTTTTTATCTCTGTAAACCTTGAAGAACAAATGATTGCCTTTATCAAGAGCATCTAAACAAGTAATTGTTAAAGATATTTTTTGTGTTAAAAAGTTTTAGAGGCAAAGAAGATATAAATTCAGAAAAAATGAGAGTTTACAGGTTATAATAAATGTTGGCTATAGTTTTTAAGCTCTTTCTCATCATCCATCATAGGATGAGGGAGGTCAAAAAACACGGTGCTCAAATACTTGTAAAATATTGTCGGCTCTTTCAGACAATATTTACTCGGGGTAGAATATAGGATGGGGTGGAATCTTTAGGAAAAGGGGTTATACACAGATAAGAAGAACTGGGAATAGTGGGGGCAAGATGGTGGTGCCTCCCCAATATGGGTGACCCAAGATAAGCCTTAAAAAATCTTTTCAAGACGTTAGACCTTTTTATGGGTATAATGCAATACTTTTTTCCCTGATTTCAATTTTATAAGAAGTTGACGAGGGTACATGATTGAGCCAATCCTAACCCAATCTGTAATTGAGGGCTTCCTAATCCTCTCTATTATCTCAAGTTTTTTTCTGGCACCCCTGTTATAGTTTTCTTTGAGTTTTTTTCGGTTCTGCTTTCATAATCATCATTTATTTTTATCCTTCGATTTTTTTCAATTCTGATTTTATTTAACATTCATAGCATTCAACATTTTAAATATTTTTAGTCATCAGCAGTTTCAGACGATTTTGCTTAAAGTGAAGTTAATAAGTGACTTGATATAAACAGGAGAAATAAGTTGCCAAAGATATCAAAACTTTTAACTTAAGCTGCTGTTTTTGTTCACTTAAACTAGTCGTACAAGAATGTCTGGTTTATTCTTAAACGGTAGTCATAAAATTTAATGCGTTTGAAAGACGGCATGAATTACGGATTTTAGTAAAAAGAACGAAAATGTATTACTGATCTAGTTAGTAAAATGATTTAGTGTGCTAACATAATAATCTTAATCTGACCACGAGTCAAACATGCTTGCCATAACAAGGGTGAGAAAGCTTGCAAGATTTGTTCCGGCTTAACGCACGACAAGCCGTGACTTACACACCGTATCAAGCAGCACTATCCAGTTACAAATACAAACATGCTTTCTCTCACGATCTGTCCTACAAATATGCCTTTTAGACTTATGTTAAAAATAGATATTTATGGTTTATAATAGTAATGACTTGGTCAGACATATGCTGAGTTTGAATAAAATCGAATGCATTTTTAATTTAAGCTTCCAATGAATTTTTTTTCGGGGTTTAAGAGGATAGTTGATTTCAGAATTTCGACGAGTAAATTGATCATCTAATCAAATGATGATAACTTTTACTTATATTTATATTTGGTACTTGTAGTGTTGTACAACCACATTGACTTAACTAATATACATAATCACAAATTCATGGAGCTTTATCTTTTTTTTTCTATGGCCCGGAATTTGCTTTTATTGGCTATTGGTCCCATATTTTTAGGGCTTCTCCTTATGCCTTAAAAGGGGGGGGGGACAAGCATTTTTTTGGTGGTTTTGAGATTTTGGCGGGTGTAATAGCCGCCATTTTTGAAAAAGCGATGCATATTTGTGTACTACCCATCGATACCTACAATTTGATACCCCACATGATTTTTCAAAAAAATATTTTTTTGGCGCGTGCGCGTTGGGCGATTTTGAAATTGCTAAAATTAACTTTTGAAACTTTTTTTCCGAAGAAATTTCTATGGCCCGAATTTGCTTTATTGGCTATTGGTCCCATATTTTTAGGGCTTCTCCTTATGCCTTAAAAGGGGGGGGACAAGCATTTTTTGGTGGTTTTTGAGATTTTTGGCGGGTGTAATAGCCGCCATTTTGAAAAAGCGATGGCATATTTGTGTACTACCCATCGATACCTACAATTTGATACCCACATGATTTTTTCAAAAAAATATTTTTTTTTTGGCGAATGTGCGCATTCGCTCATAAATCGACAGATGCGCGCGGTGATATAGTTGGCTATTTTTTCCTGTTGTTGGATAAAACAGTTACAATGTATACCAATTTCAACTTCCTAGCTATTGTAGTTCCTGAGATGAGAAATCGGAACAGACAGACCGCTCGACAGAAAAGTATAAGGGTTCGAAGATTATCTTCGAAACCCTAAAAATTCACCCCCACCCTAATCCCCATCCATAACCCCCAACCTCATAAGCTTACTTTTTCCTTGAAAATCCGCTAAAAGTATGGTAAGTAAAAAACTATATAGTAATATATATTATAGATAATAAAATGAAAAGTCTCTCCACAAAATAAAAACTTTATTGCAAAGCGCTTTCAACCTAGCTAGAGGCCATCATAAGTGCAAAACCGTTGAAAATATAAAAGGAAGACGAGTGAGTCTATATGATTTAGCTTTAGTTATTAGATTAGCTTTAGTTATTGAGTCTGAATCTAATAACTAAAGCTAAATCTAGACTCACTCGTCTTCCTTTTATATTTTCAACGGTTTTGCACTGATGATGGCCTAGCTAGGTTGAAAGCGCTTGCCAATAAAGTTTTATTTTGTGGAGAGACTTTTCATTTTATTATTTATGATGAACTCCATTCACGCTCATTCTCAAGATATATATTATAGAGTTTTTATTAAAAATACACACTATTGTCTAGTAGCATAATACTATTGTATATTATGCTACTAGGCAGCAAAATGGATTTTTGCAGACTAGTTTTATAAATTAGCTCCCGAGCCGCAGGCGAGGGTAGGCTATTGAAATTACCTGCTGAGGCTAGTAATTAACCCATTTGACTGACGAGGCAAAGCCGAGTCAGGCAAACGGCGATTTGCCTGCTGAGGCGAAGCCGATGCAGACTAATGCTAGAACGAGTCAGCAATGTTTCTTTTGCTGCATAGTAGCATATATTATTTTATCAACTTACGGCAGAAAAGTTTTTAAATACTTACTCCGAGATTTTGCTGACAGCAAAGACTGTTTTGAAGTTGCTTAAAATATCAGGTGGCGTGTGATCTTATAATTCATCAATGTCAACAATGTTTCTTTGTTCATTCTCCTTATTATTTATCTGATTCATTATGATTATTTGCAATTTTTCGTTTGTTTATAAAAGTTATCGTTTATATAAGTTTTATAATACCTACTGGCTTTATTAACACTAAGTAAATGAACAAAAATAAAAAAAAACCGATGACACAAATTCGACAAATCATATTAAAAAATAAAACAAGCCGTAGATATCAGGTTTGCCAACTTTATTTTTTTAATTATATTATAATGTTTTTTTTTTTAAGAAAAATGTAATACTTTTATTAATAATCATAATTATATCGTAATATATTGTGATATAAAAAAATATAAAAAACAAGCTCAAAGAATCATTGCTGATAAAGTGAAAAACACTAAAATTTACCTAATAGCCTGTAACATAATAACCTCAAATAATATCACTTCTCTTCCTTGGGAGTTTTGACTTTCTTACCATTATATTTAAATGTACCATAACTCCCTAGGTGGTTTTGTATTACCAAGTAATTTTCCCGTACTGTTTTTAAATATTTTGTTGACAGTGTAGGCAAAATGACATTTTGCAGCTTAAAAACAGTTCGGTAATAAGCAATTTTGCAAAATATATTTCTTATATGAGACAAAAAAATTCTAAAAAAATTCCATAAAAGCAAAAATGTTGAGTTCCGTAAATTGTTTGTGTACATTTACAAGGGTAAAACATGATGGCTGCGCCTATTGAATAATTTGTGGCATTTCTGACAAAAATCGCTACTTATAAATTATTATTTTAGTACACACACGTACATACAGAAAATTTTGTAAAAATCACTTAGGAGGTCATAAAATACCTGAAATGGATACCTTAGGATTAACATTGCACTTTGATTGAATCAATTAAACAATTATTTTATTTTCGATGACCAGCATATCGCAATAAGCGGGCATGGACAAAAAATAAGAGATTTTAGAGGAAAAGACCAGATCTTCTAGAAGCAAGAAGACGAAAATGAAAATATTGCTAACAAAATTTGTTTTTAAACAAAGAGAAGCAGATTGGATCATAGCTGTTTTTTCCTTTTTACCGAGAATTATGTATTTTTAAAAACTTTTAGGGTTTAAAGATAAGAAAATGCCGTAAAACAATTACTTGAAGCCAAGGGGTGTAGCGTTATCGTTTAGACAAGAGAGAAGTTGTCGTACAAAAGCATGCGCCGATGCCTCTCGGCTGTTTTATATTTGTCTAAATAAAAACATTTTTGATGTGATAAAATCAGCAGTTAAAGTTTATTAGGGTTAAAGCATAACGCAGCCGCTACAGAGTTGCTGTTTCAATATGGACTCTATTCAAATTAGACTGGAAATAAAAATAGACCTGAAATGAAAAAAATACCTACTTATACTTATAACACAATGTTAAATGTATACACTCACCTATCCATGTATAGGTAGTGTAAACACAAGGATGGACCTAAAGTTCCCTCACGCCCTCTTATATTTTGAATCTGAAGAAATAAGGTAATAAAACTTAAGATATTCTTTTTGAATAGAGAACTTATTTTCGGTGGTGATAAAAGTAGAAATTAAAAAATTAGAAGGTATACTTTTATTGAGCATTTTGGGTTTAAAAAGAATGAAAATGCCTTATTGTGGCTTAAAACACAATTTCTTCATTAAAATCAGGTTTAATTTCATTAAACCAATTATACCTTCCAATTTACTTTTTCCTATTATACCTTCCAATTTCTATTTTTTGTGCGAAATTCGGTGATGCATGAGATACATGAAGTGAACTACAATACCATAAAAATCCCGGGTTTCATTAATTTTTACTTTTATCCATTTATACCGAAGGTATATAGGAAAAGAAAAATGTTAGATATCGAAAAATAATAAAATTTACTTACAATTTGGTACAAGTGTATAAATAATAATAATAATACCCGTTTCGAGCCTTGCGGCCCATCAGGTATAAACCCTGCGGAAACACCTAAAGTGGTTGTGGCAACCGTTACGCTCAAAGTGTAATCTGAAGTTGGCGATAATTTGAACAATAATCTTATATAAACTAAGAGTGTAACCTAGGATGCCAACTCCAGACCTCCCTGGTGTCAAAGGTGAGTATAATAACTGATGCTCTAACTGCATCGACCACGGAGGTGGCTACAAGTGTATATACCTCTCGATAATAAAAATGTATGCGACATTTTACTCCAATACAGCTATATTGGAGTAAAATAAAATATATAGTAAATTTTAATATATTACAGCTATATTTATAAACCTTAAATAATCATAATTTAAGGTTTATATTGGATCAATAATGTTAGGCAGCATCCGGTAAGGTTAATACTGCCTAAATACAGTAACTGTCCTAGGACGAGCAAAGCAAATCAGAACGTGTACTGTAATATAAATTAAATTATTTCCATATCCTGTGAACGCGCAAAGCGAGTTCGAAGTGGCGAGGATTGGCGTAGCGAATCCGATATGATGAGAAAAGTTCCGAGGTACTTCGTACCCGGTTATTTGTAAATAATATAACCTTGGTAAAAGTTTTACTTCGGTATCCTCCAGATCCCATTGATCAATGGTAAAATGTAAAACCTTTTAGATGACCTTTGTCTTGCTTCCTTGAAAACTCTTAGAGAAACAACTTTCTTCTAAACCCACTAAACTGTGATACTTTTTTATAGAAAAGTTTCGAAACCTGTACATCTTATATCAACTACAAACATACAGGATACGTGGAAAGTAGGGGGTTTTAATGGTGGAGAATTTATGCAAGACACGCTCAATAAAACTAGACATAAATAATATTACACACATAACCACAAAAATAACTACAACATTATATTTTTCGACCCAAAAATCGTATAAAAAATAAGCAAAGCGATTGTCATGCCACTGTAAAAATTGGTGTTGATGTTTACGTTCATCTAAAGACCATCCAGGTGCTTTTCACATACGTTGACGTTCCATTTAAAAAGAGCAACACATTTTTGTGGATTTATATATTATTATGATATATCTTTGTCTAACATTAATGTAAGAAATCAATACTAAGCAGTTGTTATTTCTTTGTCTAAATCACATATTTGATAAAGAATTATCTATTGACTATGATACTATTTGTCCACAATTTATATGACTAAGCAATAATATTAAGTGGTTAATAAAATAATTAATTTAATTAAAAAAAAAAAACATAAAAAATTCGCTACATTGCAAGATCGTTATATCAAGTTAGTCTAAATTTGTTTTGTCCGCCGTATTCAGTTTATGACAATAATAATGAAAACAACAACTAACTCGAGTCCATACTGCGGCTGTTTATTTTTTTAGATTTCATTGTGCTCTAAATTTTTTATTTAATTCTTAAGTATAACTTGATTAGTTTTCTATATTTTGCTTCTTTTTAATAACTAGCTTAAGTGCGCGTGTCTTGCATAGGTCCCCCCTTAAAACCCACCTACTCCTTACGTATCCCGTGTCACCGTTTGTTGTTGATATACGATATACGGAATTTGTTACTTTTCTATCATTTCTTGCGAGTTAAGAGGAAATTCGTTCGTCTATGAATTGTTTAAGGAAGCAGACAAAGGTAAGGTTTTACATTAATTAATCAAAGGGATTGGGCCCCATTTCACAAAAGTACAAATCTTGTATACTACAAGTATAGTGAAATAAATAAACTAAAATAACAAGTGATCTCTCTCACGTAATTCTTACTTGCGATGTATCGAATAATGTCAAACGAAGGAAAGTTTGGCCGCTAGGGCTACTTTAGCGACTATAGTTATCAGATGAGGTTATGAAAATGTCTTGTAGCCAGTCATTATGAAGGCTATGTTGTTTTTTATTCCTTGTTTAACCGTGTTTTTAACTATCGCGAGTAGATTATTTACTTAATTACACTTACAAAATATTTCAACATACTAACATTTTACAGTCGGTCAGCCATTTTTTATATAAATATCGAGTAAAACTCGATTAATCGTTTTTAAAAATTCGCACTAGTATTTTAAGGGAGTGGAATCACTTGTTATTCTATTACACTATAACTTCAAATAAAAAGCTACAAATTTACTAAT
Source organism: Microvelia longipes (assembly GCA_018340805.1). Classification (NCBI taxonomy): domain Eukaryota; kingdom Metazoa; phylum Arthropoda; class Insecta; order Hemiptera; family Veliidae; genus Microvelia; species Microvelia longipes. The sequence continues at coordinate 48,427,744 of JACMZG010000008.1, read as the reverse complement.
ATTTGTAATAAAGTTGTTTTACTAATGTAAATGTGTAGACTAGTAATTATTATCGATTTTCATACAATTTTATTAAAAAACTGTTAGAGAAACGAGCATATTTGTTATAACTCCAATCAAATTTGATTATCTCCTCCACAAATCTTACAAACTATTGTACAAAACAACTTGTAACTACAAGTGTCAAAATTAAATGTTTCACGAATATCGTAAATTTATCGTAACCCAAAAGAGTTTTTGTAAACAATGAGTCAAAATATTATTAAAACCCAGTTTCATTTATTTGAGTTAATTATTTCGAATGCAATTATTTCTAAAATAAGAGAAGTAATATTCATAAAAAACGTTTTATAAACTCATATTGAGCACTACATTACTAATAAACTAAAACCATAATTACATACTAACATGCTTTTTTGATTTGGCGTTTTGTGAAAGTGAATACATTTGCAAAGGCAAGGTCTAAATAAAAAGAAATTAGTATCATATTAGTAATTGTATTATTGTTAGTTGGCAGTGATTCATATTTTGTAGCATGCCTTTTTAAATAAATATTCAAATTGATATTTAAATTACTAGTCATAAACTTGGTGTGTGAAATTTTATATTAACTTAAAAAGTAAATTTAAAAGTAGATATGTTGATCCGTCCGTATTGGAAAATAAGCTTGTCCAGTGTAGAGTATAAGCTTTATCGTAACTATTTCTTGTTACAAGGGGACTGAATGGCCGGTCTTGTGAACTGGCCTGTATTAAGGGCTTAGTATATGAGAATTGTGGCGGTGTTGAAGGGAAATAATATCCTGAGAGGATCCCAATCTGGCCCTTGCCTTAGTATAATTGAATTCCTTGTGACTCTCCAGACCCCTGATAAGACTTGTAAATTAAGCCACTTAGATTTAAACCAATCATATTATACTATGCTTTTCTACGCTTTTATAATACAAACATTTCCTTACACCCAAGCTTATGTATAGAATGTTATGTGTATATTCTTTTGAAAATTATTACTTGTTTACTTTTCCTCATCTGCTGCCATAGGTGTATTGGAAAGTAAATTTTTGTACTAAAAATTCTGAAATTCAAGACGCATAAACTTCTAAATTATTCTAACCAACATATCCATGCCACATTTTATTACATAATTTAACTTTTAGCAAATGTACAAAGGAAAATGTAAAGCTAATGAAATTGTAATATTAATAATCCAAGAGCCAACCCTAAAAAATGTGACTCACTTTTTGTAATACTTCAAATCAATTTTTTTTAAAATATACCTTAAATTATGAAGGAAAGCATTGTCTACCTTCTTTAGTTTTAGTAAACCGATTTTGACGAAAAAACTCGTTTCATAGGATATCAGCTTAAAAAATTATCTCTTCATGTTTTGCACTTGAGCTACAGGGAACCACTTACTGTAATAAAGCTTCTACTAATGAAGCTTCTGGTCCCAACGAATAATAAAGACCACTTTGTTTTATTGATTGACTTATACGTTTCTTTGAAATATTTTTAAATATATGTTAATTAGACTGGTATTATTGTACCCTTTGTTACGATCAATGTATAAACAAAGTTTTTTAGATGGATTTCGCCCTCGCAAGTTGTTAAGTTGTTTACACACCTACAACAATTATCTTATATATATATATATATATATATATATTATATATATATATATATATATATATATATATATATATATATATATATATTATATATATATATATATATATATAATATATATATATATATATAATATATATTATATATATATATAATATATATATATATATATATATATTATAATATATATATATATAATATAATATATATATATATATATATATATATTATATATATATATATATATATGGAAACCTTTATACCATGTAACAGGTTTTAGTATTTTCGTCATATCACCATGGAATAATATCTAGAGACCATTTCTAATTGTGGCAATACTACTTTGACCTAATAGGCAAAAAATATCACCTAGCATTTAAATAATTATTTTTGTCAATATTTTATAAATATAATTTGGAAAACATGTTTCAATGTACAACATAACCACATTAATATACCATGGAACAGTTGCGTTTATACTCTGAAATAAGTATTTTACGGAAGAAACTAAGAAAAAATGAGAGAGAAAGTAAATAAAAATTATTTTTCCTTTTTCCAAATTATGTTACGTTTCAAATGTATGTAAGTACCTTTTCATGATGTAACTTGAAACAAATACTTAGCTACATTACAAGGCCTCTATTGTTTCAAGGTACATTAAGGTTTCTTTAAACGAAAACATGACGCTCTAATTTATTGTTGTTTTTAAAGCCTGAACATTGGTACAAATAATTTAAAATCATTCACTTATCATTACTTAATATTATAAATTATGGGCAGAGTTTTATAAAATTAAATAATTTCTTTTACAAAATGTGCTATTTTTAAACATTTCATGGACCTCTGTCGGTCGCTCGTAGTTGACTGACACAGACTAGAGCTCTTTGTCCTTAATTAAAATAAGTAAGTATTGTTAAAACAGGAAATATGAAAGTTATTTCCCATGTTCCATCCAAGGTAATCTGCCTTCAAGGTACAACAGTCCCTCCGACCCTGTACCGAAGTTTTTGTTTCATGTTTCATAGCCAAAGCTACTTCTACTTGGTACTAATTTTTTTTTTATTTTCAAAGAAAATGATTTGAAGGTTTTAAAAGGTTACGAACATCATTCCTTTAGAACATGTGCACGAAATGTTGCCTAATATTAAATATTGCTCAAAATGTTATTATAACAAGCGTATTTCCTTTGAAAAATAAAACTAAGTAACATTGAGTAATGCTACTGCACAAGGCTCTGAAGCATAAATAAAATCGGGTATAATTAAACACCAGAGGATAATTCTGGTGTCATCCTGGTTTCGGATTTATTTGCAAACAATCCATTTTCTATATACCTACGGTATAAATGAGGAAAAGTAAGAAGGACAAATGCTAGATTGTTAATCAAGAAAGCAATAATTTCAGAGGAATTCGCCCGACTGAATTTCGTCAGAATGTTTATGTATTATAAACATATCACCATTTTGTAAACATATCATTTAAGTCTAATGAATAAAGGCTGCATAGGGTCCCGATAGGCGATGCCGCGTGGCAGCTAAAAGGCCGATGGTCCCTTATTATAGGATAAAATATTATAAGAAATTAGGGTTTTCATCAATTTTATTGATTATTGTCTATAATAAATGTATTTGACATAGTGCTCATACTGGTATGAGCCAATGTCAAGCCTGCCAAGTGACTTGGCAGGCTTGATAAGAGGAATCACCCAGTGGTGATAATCTTCTGGCGAGGTAAGTAAAATTAGGGTTTGCATACTTAATTTTAGGCTAGAATTCCTTTGGAATAAATGTCTACTTTTGTTATTTTACCACATTAGCATCTGTTGTACTTTTATCCTGTTTATTTTAGCCATTACGATAATTTCTCTTTGTATTTTCCTTAAAAAGCCAACAGCACATTGTTATTTTAAAGTTTTTTCTCTTTAAAATTACGTAAAAATGAATTTTTAATGCTAATGCCGTCGTCACAATAGAAACCATATGGGAATAAGCGCGGTTTCAAAGCTTTAGTTTTGTCTTGAGGTATATAGTCTGCGCTGCAATTAGCATTTTGAATTAATTTTCTGAATTAAAATACGCTTTTTATATTTTAGGAAACCCCTTTACATTGTACAGAGAAATTAGGCATAACAGTGAGTAATTTACATAAATATACTTCATCAAGTGGCTTTATATTCCTTATATATGTACAAAAGAAAAAATTACTACCCTTCAAATTTTCTTTTCTTTGTTTTTTAAGCTTATAATAGTTGATCCAAGATAATCAAATGAATATTTTGGAATATATATTTACATTATTAGGTTTTTATGTATGGAAACTTGGTGCAAAAATCAACCTTGTTAATGCCCCAAAGCCTATTGTTAAGAAAATATTTGTGGCATCATTAAATCACAATTATGACCCCTAAACATTTTAAAAAAATCACTAATCTTCAAAAAGTGTTTAAAAATCGTGCTGAAATCTTTAACACGCATGTTATGGTTAACAAAAATACAAAGATACATTTTATAATCGGCATTACATTTGTATATACATACTGTACACAACAATGTATATACATATCTAATGTTAACAAATCGTTTTAACTACATAGTACATTTGAAAATTTGCTACCGTGCTAGTATGCCACTTATACAAACTAGTAATATGACAAATTGATAAAGTACAACAACCACCTGGCCGCAAAGCGGCCACATGGACATCGACCACACAAAAAACGTGGCCCACGGTGCGCTTCACACAAAAAAAGGGCCGACGGCCCGTTTGTTTCATTGTTTAGGGACTTAAATTACCGATAGTTACGAGTAGGGGCTAAGTATTTAAACTGTATTTTTAATATTTTGATTGCAAAACTTGTGTTAGTGTAGTGAATAAATACGTTGTTAAAGAATAACATTTTTTCGAAAATTAATTGTTAAGCTACTTTATTATTGGTGCTTATTAAAATGAAATTACTTATAACGTTTAAGGTACAAAATAAAAATTAAGAAATAGCTTTTTATTTTTATGTGAAAATAAAAATTTTTATGAGGAGTGACTTTATTCCAAAAAAAATATTTTTTTGTCCATTTTAGGTATGCGCTACCAGCGCAGTGAACAGTACAAAAGAGTCTCCAAGAGAGAAGAAGGTGAATAGTCTAATTTTCTAAGAAATTGTTTTCTTTATAGAAACTTTTACTTGGTTTGAAAGTAAGATTTTTCTAAGATAAAATTCAGCATTTTGTAACACATACTTTAAAAGTACTATTCTCTTTTCTACTTACGGTATTATTTTGGTACAAAAACAAGGTAAAACAAAAACAAGTTTTAATAGTTATTTATGTAACTAGGCAGGAAAGAGGAATTTTGCTGACTAGTTTAACATTTTGCCCTTATTTATTATTAGTCATATATTATAATTTATAATTATAAAAAACTAATAAAACTGTTTTCAAATATTAAATTAAGAAACACAAACATAAAAATGCTTTGCTGCTTGAAGCTATGTTTAAAAACACGTCCGGCGGGTGTTTTTCAAAAAGATCATCAATTATCTTCTACTATATTATCTGTCATGATTACGCGTTTTTTGTAATAGATGAACAAATTAGGTGTAAACACAATTAATTTTTAAGAAAAAAAAGAGGTAATAAGTATGAAGAGACTTGACCTTGACAAAACAAAAAACAAAACGAGTGTAAACAGCTGTTTAAACTCGTTTTATAGATGTACAATTAGATTTTTTTAAATTTTTATATTCTTTAAAATCAATTAATTAAATATATTATGAGTAATTAGTAATTAATTGATTTAATAGTAGTTAACAGAAAATGAGAACATGATTTTTATCGAATATTTTACCTAAACAGCGATATATTTAATAAAATCATATTTTTGATTAGTCAAAACAGTCAGTTTTTGCTACTTTCCCTGCCTAGGGAGTTTTGAGAAATATCCATGTATTTAGGCCTTACTTTGACTCCCTAGGCAGGGAAAGTACTCAAATCACTTTGCTGCCTGTTTTGAAGTAAAAGATCAGCGAAACGCTTCTTTCCTGCCTAAAACTAGTTCAGTAATGCTTAATTTTGCTGCCGTGAGCAGATAAATTATTTTACATCCTTGGTAATACAACTTATTGTAAAAAGTGGGCATTCCCTGTGACGAGCTGAAGGTGCTAACAACTTAGCTAAAGGGAAAATGCAGAGCGTGAATAAAGTATTGAGTAGAGCTATTTTTCTTAGATACTTACATTTCTCCCTGTAGATTCAAACCAGGAGTTATTTGTAATTTTTCTCCCTCGACAAGGGGGAGGAAAAGTACACTTTTTCTCCCAACTGGAGATAAAACTAATTAAAACTAGTCTGCCAGGTATGGTTCACAGGTTTGTAATGCATTTGTGAACATAATATATCATTATTTGCTATATTATTAAATTGTGCTTGCTACATGTCTTAATTTTAACTAACCTTCGTAAATATCTTCGTAATAAAAATTAATTCGGTTATCGTATGATTTTAAGATCGAGCGTTAGGAGTGACCAAACTGACCAAAGCACCCTAAACTCTAATTGTGACTTTCAAAGACGAGCAACGATGGTTAAAAATTAAAACAATCGTATGCTTCCCTAACTCCTTTTAATGATTGGAAAAATATGATCCCCATTTTCCTCAAGTGTCCACGTTTCAGTGCCTACAAATCCCAATAATAATAAAAAATGTTTAATTTTTGGTCTTGGACTTATTTAAGACTTATTAAGTCTAACAAGACATCAACCATATCTCTGACTAAAAATATTCTGGAGATATCAGAGATCTTAAAGTAGTTAATGCTTAATGACTTTTGATAATTAAGCTTAGTTCCATATTCGACCACTGTTTTCATTTTCCCCCTAAACTAGATATTGATCTAAACTTGATGTGCTTCCGAAAATTAATTACTTGATTTATCATACACATTTTATTCAATTTTTAAAATTAATAAACTAAAAGTCATATTTTATTCTGGTTTTTATTTTTCTTTTTTTCCGTGTCTAAAAATGAAATTTAAAAAATGTATTTATTGTAGACAGGATATACATATTATACTTGTATGCGATGTTACATGTTTATAATGGTTTGTTTTTTATACTTACACGTTTCCTCTGTTAGAATACATTTTCCGGAATGAATTTATTATATATAATTCTCTTCTGTTGTGTTTGATAGAGCATATTTTATGGTCCGGACTGCTGGTAGAAATTTAGATATTTTTGTTCTTTTGACATGTATATTTATTTAATAAAAATTCCTGGGTCAATTAATCAAAAGAGACTGCTGTATTTTTCTAATAAAAAGTTCAAAAGAACATTGTTTATTATTTTTTCGGAATGAGTTAACCGGTAGAGACTTTTTTATTTTATTTTTGAGGCCAACAGTTATAATTTGTACAATTGTTTGGAATCCACCCGTCATAGCGACAAAACAACGTTTAGAGATTTTTTTACAAGTTGTTTAAAGAGAGGAAAGTCGATGGAGCGGATCGACGATTTGTCTCACCGCTGCGGAGTTTTAACAGGAAACCAAATACCGTGAGTGGTTGAAAAAAAACTTCGTGGCGTTTTTCCATTCGATGTAAAAATATTGGTTAGGAAAGGGATGAAAATCTCTCATAATGAGTCATTAATAACGTTAAGTATTTCCTGGACTGTGCGGTTTTTGCTTTAAGGGTGGATTTGTATTTTTGACCGATCTATCAAGAGGGTAGAGGGGTCAGATCGAGAAGGACAAAGGAGCTACCGGAAGGTCATAATAAATAACTTCAACTTCCTTCACGGGTTTCCCTTGCTTTTCTCTAGGACAAAAGACTCGAAAACAGCGTATTTTGCCAGGCTGATAATTCTGACTTCTTTCTCTTTCTATATGCTAAACCTATTCTTATCTTGCTCCTGATAAATCACCTTTCTCTTACGAAATCTTATAGTTGCCTGAATGTTATTCAATTCATTAAGCCTTCTCGCTCTTTCCCGACTCAGGGCCCTTACATATTTCCTAAGTAATTTAATAACACAAACAACAAGTCTTACATGAAATCTACCCGTTTGCCTTTTGTTTAACGACCATTAAAAAACAAATTATTCCAGGTTCATTTGCATTTTATTTTTATAAATTTTTCAAACAAATCCTTGCGAAACAATAAAGGTAGTTTATTTATTTAATCCTTTACTTCAGTCTGTTACAGACAGTGTCATCAGAAATATAGAACTTATGTTTTACTCAAGGGCTTGTTGTTGCTTTGGTCGAAAACATATCTATTTGTTCCACTTACTGACTCTATTCTCTTATTGACTCCATTGTATTTTCATAACTAAAGCAAGAAAAAACGATAGGGACACTATTGAAAACAACAATATTGGTACAATTATCTTAATAACTGCACTTGATCTCGAAGTTGTAAAATTTTTAGTGAAAAAATGATTTTTTTACTTTACCTCAGGTATGGGATCATCACCTACATCATTACAAATCGTCATATATAATTAGTATACATATTATACATTATACATAAAAAGTTATCACATAATCTCGGACTAAGCCAACGAAATAGCATATATTGTGGTTAATTGGAGCCAAACTGCAAAGGGTTTAGTTGATTTCATTAGATTGTAGTTTTATTAATTGATATAACACCACCTCTATGAAATATTTTAAATTTCATTGGTCATTTTAAACTTTCCTCTATAAAAGTTTTCTTTAAATCTCCTTTTTCTTTTTTATTTCTTTAAATTGAGACGTATATCTCATTCCTGACACTCGCTTTAAACTCGAAGTTAAATGCGATAGGGTTAGTGGAAAAAATGCAGTTAAGCGATTAACTCTATTAGTCTCAAGGGGAGAGACAAGAGAATAGGGTACAAGATCTAAAGGGTGCCTGCTGCGGCCTAGTAACTTTGGTTTTAAACGCTTGTTATCAACGCTATGACTTCTATAAGAACTCTATGAACCTGTCAAATCCCCCTGTTGTCAGTTTTTCTCTATCCAAAACTGTTCAATGCACAAATCTGTTTTTTGACTTTTCTAACTCTTTTATTTCTTGCAGCTTCTTAGGACGTGAGTTGTATGCTTGAATTGATAATATAGTTGATGCATTTGTAATTCAAAGTCGTTGTATCCTTGCATGAATGTATGTGATTTATTTCAAACGAAAGCTCTTGGATAGAAATGTAACATGTATGCGCATACTACTGTGCCCTGGTATAATCGATAAGAATAATGTCACAATCCAAAAATAAAAATGTAGGCTCCCGTGGTTGATATATAGAAGTTTAAAGTCTTCTAGTTAAGGCCTTGTTGAAAAGGATATTAAAGTTCCTGTGTAAAGTAAGTAAAACATTTGTTTACTATAGGAAATATCAGGAGCGTAGACTCGACGTAATATCTTCCGTAGCTCATAGACATACTCACCATTTTCCAAATTGTAGCTGCTTCAAACGCTTATATGTATATCTATCTCTCTCTCTCTTTCTCTCTCTCTCTCTCTCTCTCTCTCTCTCTCTCTCTCTATTATATATATATATATATATATATATATATATATATATATATATATATATATATATATATATATATATATATATATTATGTATTATTGAATAGGATCTAATGTAATAAACTTTTCGTTGTTAATATGTACCAATATTACTCATCTTCCTATTTAACTTCTAAGCAAAATGCAATTAAGTAAATTGCTCTTGGAAAATATGCAACGCCTCTAATAATAATATCTTATGGATACTCATTTCGAATTCAACAAATTTTGTTTCACTAAATTTAAAATTATGTTTGAGGGTTTAGCATGTATGGATAAGGCAGGGCCTCTTTTGGTGATTGTGGATCTTATATCACCTTCCACGAACATAACTGATGTTATATCCATCTAGTTTTTTCCATGAGGATATATTTTTTTGATCAGGTTATCTATTAAATCCCCGTTTGATCTAGCTCTTTTAAAATCTAATTAATTTTAATCTAGTATATATATTCGTGTATTGTACATAATAATTTGTGGATATGCGCATTTATTTAACTTATTTCAAATTTTTAATTAGGGTTTGCTTTACTACTACTTTAGTAATCTATTTATTTATTTTTCTTGGTAATACTTAAGTCTTTCTTGGTGTAAATTGTATTTTTACTTGTATTCCACCACAAATTCCTTGTATTTAATATACTTTGTTCAGGGAACTTTAGAAGAAAAAATGAGCTTATAAGATTTGGGTCATGGAGGGAGGAGGGGGTGGTGGTGGATTTTAGGAAAGGAGGACTCACTGATCAACTGTACTTATTATAATTTATGCAAGAGCTATAAGATCTATGAGATCAAGTGTGTGGGTATTTAAGCCTGAGGGGTTTCAGTGTTCCATTGTTTTAATTAAGACATATTTGTGGGATCAGCAAAAATATTTCAGTTTTTTTTAATTTTATTTTAAAGATACACAAGAAAAAAGTTTTAGTCAGAGAATGCGTTAAAAGAGAAAATGTATTAATATTATAAAAATGCCAATAAATATTATTTGTTTGCTCAGTAAGGGGAAATGGTTGTGAAACAGTTAGGGCTTTAAGTAGTTAAAAAGAATAAGGCGTTAGGGAGTTATATGAAATGTGTTTAGTCCGTATTGGTTATGGATGGCGGCGCTTATATCAGACTAGATTTCTAGCTAAAAGAAAAATCCTTAGCCTCTTGCCATATGCACTGTCTCACATATAGCCGGAGAGAATTCATCAGAAAAAAATCTAATCTACTAAATGGAGTCTCACTGTCGTATGTGTAACTATATATAGCGGGGGGGGGGGAGCCCGGAGCCAAAACCGACTTGAGCAGATTTAATATTCTCGAGCGGTTTCTCGCGTTTCTACTCCCCAGAAACGGACACATATGTATAACCCTTTTACAGGATTCAAAACTCTAGTAGCAGAAAAATACAAAACCCTTGTCTCTCTTTAACGTTCTCGGACGCCAAGAGAACAATTTATTGCCTCAAAAAGTTTATCCCCTCGAAGCAGATTTCACACGATACCGGTCCTCTTTTTCTTGATGGATGGTTTTATTTTTAGTTTTGAATATTAAAAAAAAAGAAAGATGTCGTTTTCTTATCAAAACAATAAACAACTCTTCTTTAAGTGTTAAAGCTGCAAATTATTGTAGAGTATCCCAGTCATAGGTAGTCCCAGTTATAGGTATATATAGCCTATTTCATTGCTTTAAGACAACAGAACTATTGAATGCATTGCAACATTGAGGCGATCCAGTTTCAAAGTTAAACACCCCTTTTTAGAAAAATATTTTCCTTCGCGTTGTCATAAATGAATGACATTTTTAATCACTATTACACATTCTTTTTATAGGAAAATTTTGGAACAACCATGACACGAATAGTAGAAATAAATGATTTTAACAATAAAGAAACAACCTATAACATACAGGGTTATAGGTCAGGCATCAGTCTTCAGACGTTTCTTAGAAGCCAGTATTTTACAAATCGTATTAACCTCATCATCTCTTATTGATATGAACCTCGGTGGCATCTTTATTGATTGATGACTGAGTCTATTAATTTTTACGATATTTTTGTAGAAGAGTTGTCTTGATGTTTTTGCACAAAAAAGTTTTTTTTTTCATATTTCCCTAAAATATTAATAAGTTGATTCGAGGCTTTTGCTATCCCTTAAGAGGCAGGCAGGCCCTTTATCGTGTAATGAAAATAAAGGCTATAATGACCATTTAACATTACAACACAGCTCTTGTTTTCAATCCATCCTCTCAAAGGAAACTTAGGTAACCTAGCTGGCAAAAAAACTTTAGTGACCTAATCAAGAATTCAGACTTCCGCAGGGAACTTCCCGAAAATGCACCATCATATTAGCGTTTTCCCCCTCACTCAAACCTCACACAACTAATCCATCCCAGAGTTTGTACACACTCAATTATCTAAGATGCACACTCTCCGTACGTGGCGGTACATATTACTAGTTTACAGTTTGCCTAATTCATCTAGTCTTACTCGTCTCTCTGCGATTAGTCTCACTTGGCCCGTCATCGTTCAACAAGACTCACCAATCTCATCACCTCTAGTATCACTAGACTCTAACTAGGTTCACCACTCTGGCTTGTCTAGGAGGAACCCAACAGAGAACTCTAGCAACCCTGACGTCAGAGTAGACAAACTAGGAAACGTCTGTCTTCAAGAACCGATCACTTTTTCTTAGTCCCTCACGTTATTCGTGGCACCGACTTCACTTTCACTAACATTCTGGTTTTCAGTTTTCGGACATAAAATATACTGAAGGCTCATTATATTTTTCCGACCTTCATCTCCACCAGGCCACAAAACCTTGACTTTTCGTGAGCTGGAGACAACGGAAACATGAATCCAGACTTGTCTCGGACGAAACTGGAACCAACCCCAAATTTGTGTATTAGCAGCCAAGGAAACCACGTAAAACCAACCCTTGAAGTCAAGACCTCCCAAATGTACAGTAAAAGGGATAACCTCATATTGAGGTCCTCCACTGGCTGGATTTGAACCCACGTCCTCTAGGTCGAAAGGCGAGCGCTCTACCACTGAGCTACCGGACTCGATTAACCAATTATTAATTTGTTTAACAAATTCTTCTGTTTTAATTATTTAGGTTATTTTATTAAGCTGATTGTATCAAATTAAATATTATACAATTCATTTAATTTTAAACAAATATATTAAATAATGAAAAATAACAATATTAAAGCGAAGTATGACTCTTGCTTCCATTTGACAAATAACTTTTTTTTCTAAAATTCATAAATAGTTAATGATTATTTTGATTTTTATTTTGTTTTGAAAATTAAGTTAAGAACTCTTAATTAAATTTCTTGCACAACCCTTTTTTAATTCATAAGCCTTTATTTTTCTCTTTTCACAGGCATTCTTTTTATTTATTGTCAAAACATTTAATTAAAACTAGAAACAAGTATATATTTTGTCATTTTTTTTAAATGTTAATAATTATAACAAAAAAAGTCTAATCTGCTAAAAGGTATTTTTTATATTGGGTAGCACTAGAATGATAGGAGGGTTCTCTGGGTTGCCAGTTTATCCCTTACTTTTCCAACTGGAGGAGTTGAGTATAGAAAAATTATTTGTTCACACTCCCTCCACCAATATTTTTTGTCCCTACTAAAACTGGCGCTTAACTTTCAGCTTAAAACTGATGTCTCATAATCCATATAAAACTATAAAAAGAATATACTTCTCAAAAACATACTAATAGTAATATAATATATTTTACCCTGCCCTTTTAGCCTTCTTTTATACTTATCTCTTTTTCTCTTTATTTATTATTTTTCATTTTTATCGCTTGTAATTTTTATTTTTATAAATTAGTTTTACCCCTATAGTTAGTATTTATTTTAAAACTTTATTTGGTTGGTTTTCCATCAAGCTAAAATATTTTATTTTTGCTTCATTAATTTATATTTTAATAAATAGAATATAGAAAAATAATCTATTATTTTTGTAATTTTAACATTCAAAAATTATTTCAACATTTATTATTTTTTAAATGTTTATTGCAAAAATTCTCTATTGTCAAAAAACCACCTCCCTTTGGGGCTATTGATTAAGTATATATATATATATATATATATTTATTTATTTATTTATAATATTTATATTATTATAAATAAATGCAAAACAGTTCAAAAATTAAGATACAAAAGCATTTAGTAAAAGCCATCATGCCTCATTGGCTCATAAACCAATTTAGGCCATCAGCCTGAGTTGGCCGCTGCCCTGAGGTGATTTTAAGACCTCCTGAATAGTTTTGTCCGAATTTTTTGTTTGGATGTCTGTGTGCCTGTCATCATCGTAGCGCCCAGTGTGTTAATGCTTGTTGAAACTTGATAGAAAAATATACTTTTAAGTCTAGTTGTGCTATTCGGAAAATATTTGTTATATAATGACTAATTAAAATTTCTTGAATTCACAAAACGACAAAAATTGATTGGATCAATTTAAAATTTGCAACGCATGTAGTAATATATTTAAACAAAATATTTGTTTCATCCCATTAGCAGCGTTAGTTTATTTTTGATCGTTTGACATGTGTAATTTTTTAAAAAAAAATATGTATTGAAAATATAATAACAATCCAATTGAGTTAAAATTTGGTTCAAGCTTATTCCTTTATGTAATAATTATGTATATGAAGTTTCATTTCAATACAGCTGGTATATTTACGGATTCTGTTAGATTACTGATGTTAAGCAGCATTGAGCGAGGTCAGTACCTGAATGGGGGACCGCTCTAAATAAACAGAATTTCTTTGCTGTCTAAGGACAATCAAAGCAATTTTGCAGACGCACTGTAATAGAAATTAGGTTATCAATATTCTGAGGTCGAGCGAGTCCTAAATTGGTGTTGATGAGCTTAGTGAATTTGATATGGGGAGACATGTTCGGAGTTACCTCGTACCCGATAATATAAAGTTTTTTTGCAAAACTTGTTAGGTATTTAGAATATACAAGTATGTATATTAGAAACTAGATAACACAAAAATAATTAATTGAAAATATAATAAAAGTAAGCTTACGCCTTATAAAATACCGTATATTGTGTTTAAAATGTTGTCTTTTTTACTTGCCATGGCGTTTATCTCTACTAAGACTACAGTTACAGTTATAGTCGCGTTTTATATTCGGTTTGACGATAAAACAAAAACGTGATTCCCTTAAGTTTCCCCTATCTGGTTAAACAATTAAACGTCTTAATCTTAGCAAGACTCATCTTGAATTCAAAAGCAAATGTCTTAAAGCACTGTATGGTCTTCACCAGGTTATGGCTAAAGAGGTTACATTCATTTCTCGGCCAGAATGTTTAGACTTTTCTCTTATCTCGTATTTACTTAAAAATAAAACCGTTTCTTAAGGTTTTACCACGAAGTTTATTGCATTGTGGTGTGTAATTTTGATTTTTTTTAACTTTTATTTTTATACAATCTTTGTATTCATAATAATAAACTATGTCGTAAATGTATATGTTTTGCATTTTATTAGGTCTCTTAGTTTTCTTTAGGTTTTTACACACAAATAATGTTTATTATCTTCTCAGTAGATAGAGAGATCCATAAGTGATATATATATATATATATATATATATATAATATAATATATATATATATATATATATATATATATATATATATATATATATATATATATATATATATATATATATATATATATAGAAGATAGTTTATCTTAAATTATATTTATTTGCAATTTGCGTGGTTCATTCAAAAATATGTATATTTTTTCGACTTTTTGCTGCTGTCACCCTGCGTGGATAGCGCAGGGTAATAATTAATGTGCTGTTTTATCAAGCTGATTATCCGCTTGGCGTCTTATGGGAATGTATGTCAGTTAAATCTTAGCTGATCTTGTTTTATTCATCTCTTACTTTATGGAGTGTACAAATAATTTATTATAAATGATAAATATTCCAATCACATAAATATAATATCTCTTACATTAAATCATGTTTAAATGCTAAGGTAAATTACTTCGTTAAATATTTATTGCAACATTAATATCGAAAGAGATTCTTGGCTAAAATATTCTAAGGTTAATATTTCACTTAGCGAAGTTGGAAAATTCATGAGTCCCGAAAGAGTTTTGAAAAGATTTCGTTGTTGCGATAAGATAGAAATAAACCCGCGATGTGGAGGTACTTTTACGATATTAATGGAACGAAGCTGATGGTTAGTATGCAGCATGGTTGCCAGATAAGGTTTTACTTATTTGCCATAAGGAATAGCGATGCTGTGAGCCAATATGTGTAATTAGCATGTGAATTTCTTTATACATTCTATGAGACATCCTTTACTACCTCTGTCTGCAATATTATATGCTTTGCATTTATTAATGTTCTTTGTATTTATTTTGAATATCATTTCATCTTTTACATCTATAACTTATATTTATTAAATAAAAATGTACCAACATTTTACTCTAACCTTACAGCTGTTTTATATTTTGTTTGTTTTAGATGCTGCTTTAACAAATTCTTCAGTTTGGGTATGGACATACGAACAATTTGTCTGAGGCTCAGGAGACATTAAATGTGTAATTTTTTAATGTCTTGGAATCGCTGAAGGTAATTCTTGTGCATTTCTTGCGTAGTTGTGGCAATTTTTGTGCAGTTCTTATGAAGTTGAGGTAAATCTTGTGTAGTTCATATGTAGTTGGGGCAATTCTTGTGTAGTTCATATGTAGTTGAGCCAATTCTTGTGTAGTTGATGCTACACTATGAGGACATTAGCTTTGGTTTGGTTATACGAGTAATATTTTATAACTTTATGGTAGTTTTTTTCTGTTTTATTTATTCAGGTTTTTCACATATGATTGTTAATGAGGTATAGTCGACAGCTCCTTTTGGGCCGACCATATCTTTAATATGCCTTAAGACATCAGCAACGTATGCTTCCTTTAAATGATCTGGTACCAAGCATACGAGTGGATCAACACTCCTGATCTTATCCACTGAAATATAATAAATATATTGATATTAATAATGAAAAAGTTATAACATACACAAATGTTTTTATAATAATACTTTTAGTCCTGGTGCCCAGGACTATATAATCGGGTATGACAACCATAAGTCTGGTGATTTAATCCGGGACTGGACACTATGCAAAGTCAGCAAAATATTAAAATGAATACTATTTTATTTTTAAAAATTCCAAAAAAAATCCAAATGAAAGTTTTGGCACTTAACAGAACAAACATTTCTATTCCCGTTTATTTTTTACCTAAATCACTCCATATTTAAAATGCTTTTAAGAAGCTAATTGTCCAACACCAGTTTAAATCACCAGACATGTGGGTTCTATTACTCTACTCTGCGGTCCTGTAAATCCTATGACCAAATGGTTCATAAATCTTAAGACGTAGAAAACCAACCCTGCGCTCCCAACATATTTTATTAAAATGATAAGAATTTAAATTAAAGTCCTGGGTTAGAATTATTTCTTGAGGACACTTACATAATTTTTATAGTTATAAAACTGTTGATTTGTTTTTTTTTTTTACTTTACCTCATTTATACGGTAGGTATATCGGAAAAGTATTGCGTTAGTACTAAAAATACGAAACTGAGATTTTATTAGAACTTTAGTGCACATGTAGTCATAATATAAGGCCATAAAATGTGCTAAGTTGTCGAATATCTTGTGTACGGTTTATAAAAATTTTTGAAGAATCGAAAAATACGTGGGAATTCGGTTCAAGTGTCTCATAAAGTGTATTTTATGTCATAAAAAAGTATAGTAAGTTTCGTTTTAATAAGAAAATTATTTTACGGTTTTTGTTGTATCATAAAGTTAAGCAGCATCGAGCAATGTCAGTGCCTGGACGGGTGCCCACTCGGAAATATTAATTTGTTTTATCTCCAGAAGAGTAATAATCAAAACATTTCATCAGGGCTTGTTTTTATGTAATAATAACCGTCAATATAGCCCGGCGGGAAATAATAAATTATTATTTCCCGCCGGGTTATAATCCAGCTTAGCCAACTTAATTATTGAGTAGTTAAAATTACAGATTCAAAAATCTACGTAAAGAATTTTGAGTAAACAAAGTTTTGTTAGCAGCACTGATTCATTAGACCCCAGCTGTCTGTAAACAAACAATTTCTTTATCAAATCTTTTTTGACGATAAATACCTACTTTTTTACTAAGTTTTTTCTTATCTTTCAAGTAATATTCCTATTATATTTATCATAAAAGGATTTAGTGCGGTTGTTTACGATGGAAAGTGATAATGAAATGATAGTAAACGACATAGATGAATTGTTTCCTTTGTCAAATTATCTTCCTCGGCAAGCCTCGGGAGCTAATTGTAATTAATCCCTCGGCTAAAGCCTCGGGATTAAAATAAATAATTCCCTCGGCTTGCGCCTCGGGATTTATAAATCATGATTCCTTCGGCTTTCAGCCTTAGGAATCATTATAGTGACCAGGGTTATAATGGGGGTCATTATTCACTAGGTGCATAAATAACTATTCTTTTTGAGGACGAGCGAAATAAGTCGAGAGGTGCTGCATAATAAATATTAAAATTTCAATATTCTGAAGAAGAGCGAAGCAAAGTAGTGAGATGAGCGTAGCGACTTTGATATTTTGAGGAATAGTTCCGAGGTACCCCGTTCCTAATTTTTTTTAAATTGATGATTTAATGAACATATTATTATACTTATTACTATATTATTTTTATTTATTATATTCTATATACAAAAATGTTAGTTAAAATTCTTCTTGCCAACAAGACAGGCGTTATAGATATTAGCTTGTAAAAAAAATGTTTTGAAGCATTCTATTATAATCCGACGATTATATCAAATTTTTAATTATTACCTAGGGTTTTTAATTCTTTAGCCAAATATATATATATATATATATATATATAATATATATAATATATATATATATATATATATATATATATATTATATGGATTGACTTACATTTTAAGTACATATTAGTTAAAGCAAACTCTTATAGCTAAACTAATATATTTGGTGCCTAGATAGAATAAATGGAGAAAAGCGAAATAAAAATTGTTTCAGGCGTGAGATAAAATATTTAGCGAAACTCAGTACACTTTTAATCTTAAAAATTGTTTAATATTTCCATTTATTCAGTTCATATCTAACCTAATATTATATTACCGCAGATAGATTTGAACGAATAAATGAACACATAGAAATAATTTTTAAGATTAGAAGAGAACTAAAATTCACAGAATATTTTCTTTCACATCCGAATACTTGGCTAAAAGGAATATTAGGATTACTTTTCTGTTTATCAGTTTCATTGTTGGATGAAAAGGCATTTTTATGATTTTCAATATGGCAGGTGGTTATGTTTAAACCAACTTTTTCTAAACAGTTAGTCACTGCTTCAGCTGGGTTATCCATGTACTGGTATTCGTTTAAAGGTGAATTGACGTCCTGGAAAAATCAAAATACGCCGTGTTACTAGAATACTGCTAGAGGAAAGTGTATCATACTTAAATTTATAAACAATAAGAATAACAAAGTGAATAAATTGCATCTATATTGTCAACTATATATGATTTACTATATAATTATAATTCATAATTTGTTTATGAACTATGCTCTCTTTTATAACGATATTTCAATGTAATACAATGATGTATTACTGTAATATTTTCCAGTATTACATTATAATAATGTAATATACCTTAATAATGCACTTGTAAAATGTTAATGTAAAACTGAAAAGTGGAGCTGCAGGTTCATTTATTTTCTTCTTAAAGATACTGTTACCTTTCCTCATGTATACCGTAGGTATATAGGAAAGTATTGTGTTTGCAAAAAATAATCTGAAACCAGGATGACACCGGAATTATTCGTTTCAGGTTTTTAAGACCTTCTAAGTAGTTAGTCTGTCTGTTTGTGTGTGTGTGTACGTGTGTTTCCGTATCATTGTTGTTCCCGGTGTATTTATGCTATAAAGTTAAAACTTTGTAGAAAATTCAATCTATAGATTGAGATAGATTTGAGATCTATAGATTTTGTGAGCGATTTGAGATCTAGTACGCATGTAGCCATGTATAAGACTAACAAATATGTCAAGTTTCATCCCATAATCAGGATTAGTTCTATTGTTATTAGTTGACTCGACTAAATTTTTTTAAAGAAATTGGAAAATAATTTAATGTAGTTGAAATTTGGCACAAGTGTATAATGTTACGTGATAAATACGTACACTAAGTTCCGTTTTAATACGACAAGTATATCCATGATTTTTGTAGGTTCATAAAAGTTAAGCATCAACCCTGTGCCGTGTCTGGATACCCATCCAGTCACACATCCATTCACTGCGGTCACCCGACAGCTGGGAATGAAACGGTTGTATTTTCTACTAAAGAAGAATGAACGAGTCCGAAGATTTGCTGCAGTATAAATTTAGTTATTGTATATTCTGAGGACGAGCAAAGCGAGTCCGAAGTAGGGAGGATGAGCGTAGCGAATTCGATGTGATGAGGAAAAGTTCCGAAGTACCCTGTACCCGTTTTTTAAATTATGCACAGCTATAACTTGTACTTTACTACTGCTACCGTAATCACATTTAATTCTCCAGAGAGTTTTTGCGTAAGAAAAATAAAGTAAAATTAATTAATATACCTTAAAGTATTGAATCCATTTTTTATCCTCCACCATTGCATCCCAGACTGTGTAAACACCACTGTTTACAACGAATACTAAGTAAGCTTGGCCTCCTGGCGCTAAGAAATGGCAAAGATTTCGTGCTAATTCCCTAGAAATAAGATCATTTAATACAACCGAGTTTGAATTATTTTAAAAAGTATAGATTGAAACAATATAACCAAAGACAACTACTAACCTACTAAAGTAAGACTTCTGGTCAGCCCCAGTTCCAAAAGACGAATTTAATGTTACAGGTATGTTGTAATTTTATGTTACAGGTATCTTAGAAATAAAAACTGTGTCTTTGACATTCTGCAAAGACTTATTCTTTACTAAACATTTTATGATATAATTGAATGTATATTAAATGAGACATCCTTTAATATACATTCTTTTCCACTCAGAACTTTAGTTCTTGTCCTATTCATTTTGTCATATTACTAGTATATATAAGTGGCATGTTGACACGATATAAGCCAATTTTAGCGAATTTTCATAATGAAAATGACGCTTATGAGGTTGTTCGGATGACGGAAGTTGAGGGTGGGAGTGAGTGGAATCGGTTCCTATTTTAAACGTGGTAGTCAAAAAACATGATTGTAATTGATAGACACTGGATGGGACAAAATAATTAAACTACCACTTCTTTATTTTTTTTTTGTCCCATCCAGTGTCTATAAATTACAATCGCTTATAGAATGGAGACTAATACTAATAAAAAACATGATTTGTTTAAAATTTGTTATATATCTCAATTGATAAACCGGAACCAATGTTGAAAATAAAATCTAACTTCTTATATTTTTGTTAAACATAGAAAGTAATAAATGTGCTGTATAAAATTCCACCTTGATCAAACAACGTTGTAAAGTTATGTGCTTTTTGAAATTATTGCTGAGTCTTTGTCGTAGGTTAATCATATCACTGATATTTCATAAACAATTGGGTTAGGGACATTAACAAAGTCGACCAAGTTTCTTTTGTTCTTGTTCTAATTCTATGAAGTATTGTCATTAATTTATCTGAAAATAATTTATCTCTCGTAATGTGTGCATAGAAAATCGATTTTAAATTTTCTAATTCTGTTGACCTTACTTTATGATACCTGCGATCGGTGACCCATTGAAGAGCGTAGAATGAAAAAATCTTGTCAAATTTATCGATGGGTAATGAATATTCAACTCTTTTTAACTCAGGTTCAGCTGCATCCAATGTAACGAATTTTAGTCTACTTTCTTCAGGCCATCTGTTTTTCGCAAAGTTTATCATGTCAGGGGAAATATCTATTCCAATCTGAAAATATTATGAAATTAGTTTACATTTCATTTGGTTGTTGGTTTATTTTTTAGAAAAACCTCTATTGTTAATTCCAAATTGTTTTTTCTTTTAATTCTCTATAGTTATTTATGTTCTTATAATTGCTGTTTTGTTGTTGAACATATTTGAAAAATATAAGGTTTTAATTTATACATACTTCATTAAGTAATGGAGTTTCTGGGTACTCCAATATTTTATTTGTTAGCTTTTAAAAGGCTTGGGTTATGACTATATATTTTTGTATTATATACATTATATAATGAAATAATAATTTTAATATGGTTACCCTTATTTTAACTTTTTATCATTTTTACTGTTGGTATATACGAAAAGTATCGAGTTCGCACTAAAACTTCAACCAGGATTTCACACAAATTTTCAATTTTAGGTGTTTTTAAGAACTTCTGAGTACTTATCACGAAGTTGAATATCTTCCTGTTGTCTGTTATTATCGTAGCTCCCAGTGTATTTGTGCTAGAGAGTTGGATTAAAAAATTTTGAAAAAAAATAGGTTACTGCTATAGCACTTGATGCAAAAAATCTTTAGGTCTATTTGTGCTGTCCAGAAAAGTTTTTGAAACAAATTTCGGAAGTTCATGAAAGCGAAACAATTTTTGGATCGATTTATTTTGTCCTTTTTCAGCATTAGATTAATTTTTATCGAATGATGAGACTTAAGTACGTTTCGTACAAAGTTGTGATACCTTAAAAAAATAAATTTGATTAAATAAGATACAAGTATCTTTTTATGTAATATAGAAGCATACTAAATTTATTTAATTTATAAATATTTTATTTATTTTATTTATTTATTTATTTATTTATTTTTTTTTTTATTATTTATTTTATTTATTTATTTATTTATTTTTAATTTATTCATTTTTATTTATTATTTTATTTATTTTATTTATTTATTTATTTATTATTTATTATTTTATTTTTATTTATTTTATTTATTTATTTTATTTATTTTATTTAATTTTATTTATTTATTTGTTATTTTATTTTTATTTATATTTATTTTATTTTTTTATTTATTTATTTATTTATTTATTTTATTTATTTTATTTATTTTATTTATTTTAATTTTATTTCCTTTTATTTTTCCCCTCTATAATCTTGTAAGTAAGTAATAAATAGAGAATAAAAAAAATAAATAAAGATAAAATAAATAAAAAAATAATAAAATAAATAAAATAAATAAAATAATAAAATAAATAAAATAATAAATAATAAAAAAATAAAATAAATAAAATAAATAAAAAATAAAATAAAAAAAAATAAATAAATAAATAAATAAAATAAATAAATAAATAAAATAAATAAAATAACATAAAAATAAACTATACAGTGATATACACTACTTAAACATAAACCTTCACATAAACAACATAACCGCATAAATGGAAGGTAAATATGTTACACAATGTTGTTACTAAAATTTTGTGGTTCAGTATTAGGAAGTTGGCATTATTATCGTTTTATACCCAAGTAATCCTGTTTATTGATTATATAAATTATGCAGTGAGGTCAGTCCCTGGATAGGTGAGCTCTTGTAATTTTACAAATATGTAATTGCTATCTATATTTGCTGTCAAAGGACGAGCGAAGGGAATCCCAAGTTGTTACGATTAGCGTAGCAAATCAGATGTCATCAGAAAAATGTTTCTTATCAGCAGGAGGTACCTCGTAACCTTTCTGTTTAATTTAATCTAAATTCACGGGAGACTCCAAGCAGTTTTTGTAAGATTTCCTAATAATTTTTAAATGATTACCATTTATTTAAAAAAAAAACCTACAAGACCCTCTATAATTTAAAAATAAAAACTAAATTTTTTATAAAACATTGCTGACAATAGCCCATAATGAACATTATATTTATTTAAAAAAATGTAAATGAAGAATATGAAATAAATTTAAGTTCCTCATTCTAATAGTCCAAGAGCCAGACCTGAAAAAATGTGACTCATTTTGTACTACTTCAAACCAAATTCTTGTGATAATATACCTTAAAATAATGAAGGAAAACCATAGTCTGCCTATCCAGAGTGGAGCCTTTTATATGATTTCTCATGCTCAAAATTTTATATAA
>JACMZG010000008.1:48361907-48402208 GCA_018340805.1 Microvelia longipes | reverse complement strand
TATGGACACGGACATGACTTAGTGGGACAGAAAAATTGATTTCCCTATTTTTTTGGACCGAAGACTTGGCGGGAGGGGGGGGGGTTTCACCACATAAGTGGTTTTTGTTAAGATTTTGTTTTAATTTTCTCTTAAATGAATTACATATTTTTATCTAATCTTAATAAATAGTTTTAATCATAAAACTATTTATTATGCATATCAATGCAGGTTACTATATCACTATTAAAATTATCTTCCAGCCTTTCCAAACATAATTCTGGATGCGCCTCTGAAAGTAGAAACAATAGATGGCTGTTTTATTTTTGAATGTAATTTCTTTTACTCCAATCAATTAATTTATCTTTATGAGATATTATAAAAAATAAGTACGTTACGAGTTTATTTGAAGCTGAATATTTATAGTAACACCATCACACTCATATAAATATATTTTCTATTTATACTACGCTATAAAATAATTTGTTTTATATATAATAAGGAAATTATACTGAATATAATGTATATAATTATACTGAATTTCTTAAATAGCGATATAAACTTAAACATTTTAACTTCTTGTTTCTAAAAAATGTTACTTTACTTAGTTTTCGAAACGTCATCTATTTCTTTGTTTAACCGATTTTATGCATTTCTTGAAGAAATTTAATTCAAGGTTTTAAATGTTCTTGACTGCAATATAACTGCACGTCCTTCAGTAGTGCTTTTGGCTACATTCATTTATAATAGTAATTGAAATTTTTATAATTGTATTCATTCTTACTTTTAGTTTCAATTTACAAAATAAAAAAAAAACTTTTATAACTTAGTGCATTTTTAAGCACTGATAATCCGTTGAGTTGGCTGGTCGAGCCAGGCTTATAAGAAGAAATCAGTATGTCAGGTGAGCTAGACTCGCTAATCTCAATTCATATTTTAATTATAATAAATCACTATATATATCGTAATACTATCGTATTTACATTTTTATTAGCTAAAAATAAAGCTATGAAACAGGTTTTATATTTACTTTCATATATTTTTACTAGAAAATTTTTTATTAGTATTCTTAATAATAATTATGACAATGTATTAAAATAAACTTATATGTGTACGACATATTGAAATGTTTTAATTTATAGCAATATTGAACCGTATAGAAAGATCTGCGATATATAACTATTATATCAGTGTTGTTAGTATTTGTTTCTATTACAATACATATCGTGTCCTAAACACTATATTTGATATATATTATTATTTCACTATTATTGCCTCGTATATATTGGCGCTTTTGACAATCTAGATGTTTTGTTCATATTATTTTTAATAAGCTTAACAATGATTAAATATTTATAATCGAATAATGAATACGTACTTAACTATTAATTAAAATCTACAAAGGTAATCATTTTCGAAAAACTTTCAATATTTAAAAGGTAAATCTGTAGTTATCATTTGACGCATATTATAGTTATGCGTGACTAATTATTGAATTAATTTCATCACTGATCTGATCCGATGAGTCAATCTCACGCATAATCTGTCAGAACAGATCATGTTAAAACAAATGATCTGTACGGTTGAAGAAACCTCTATATTCATTGAACACTTTTTATTCAGTGCCTGATTTTTGGTAGCATTTATTTTGATTCTTGATTAATTTAAGTTCAGTTTTTTTTCAATTATTTTTAAAAGGCGTTAATTATTTTATGCAACAAGAGGTTAGAAAATTTTAGTTATAAATGATTTTTCCATACCGAAGTTCTTTTTTGCCTACCAAGTTGAAATCGGACTTAAAATGAGGAGAATTAGAGATCGGAGACTTCTGGGGGGTCTCTGTGGCTTTTTTAGGGTCTCTTAAGTTGATATATTTGAAATGAGCTGAAAATGGTCTTACTCGATTCAGCATGTCAAAATAGATAAATAACGACACCTTGCTTATTTCAAATTCCAAAAGTTTAATAAAAGTCGTCAAGTTGTCAAAAATTTTCCACAAACAATAGGCTTTGTAACCTTCTTAATATTCCCTCTATATGTCAATTTAAGATTCATCATCATTACTTCATTGACAATTGTTAACTAATTAGAAATTGAATTATTGAAAATGCGAATTTATAAACTTATACTAGATTAACTGAGTGTAAATCATATCTAGTTACCTTATTTAGATTGTTGCTTACTTCAGATGTTTAAGTTCTCGCATCAAACAACCGACTAAACCTTTTTTTACACGTTATATGAGCTCGGCTCGTTTCTTTAATTCTGATAAATTAAATATTAATTCTTAATAAATATTTTCTTTATAACTAACTGGAAGGACAATAACCTTAGCGTTACTATACTAGTAGGTAAACTAGCGTATCTTATCGTTTGTGTAATTGTTTCACGCTAGTGTCTTATGAACTATTGGGTAACGTAGTTGAATGTACTAGTTATTAAAACTTAAACTAGTTAAACGACTTCGTGCATAGTCCACAAAAATTATGATGGTTGTCAATCTAGAAGAAAAAAACAGGTACAGGGTACCTCGGGATATTTCCTCACCATATCAGATTCTCGGAATCGCTACGCTCTAGTAAAGCCGTGACTTTACTAGTTTCTTTAGCTTTAACAATAGATAGCTTGAAATAACACGAGCCCTACTGCTAGACTTTTTTGCTCTAGAAACCATAAGGCAAAAAAATGTTGATATTTTTATATAAACTACTATTGAAGGTCCTAAATGTTGCCTACACCCATATTCATTAAGGGTAGAGGTCTTTTACAGCTGACATCGCACAGGCTCGGAACCATCGTCGCCCACAGGCTTAACGTCCTTTTCGAATGAGGATTTACATCCCTCCCATGAAAACTCTGGAAGCCCCGACCGGGATTAAACCCGGATTGTCTAAGGAGCAGGTGATCATGCGAACCATTGCACTACCCAATCGCCTTTTCAAATAAAATGCGCATATCCATAATAAAAGATGGACAAAACAATAGTCATCATTCTAACATCGATTTCACTTTGGCACTCATATAAAAGGTCATGCACTTCGTTCTCAGTTCATGCTAATTTTAAAATATTTTAGCAAAATTGGCATAAATTCTGTAAGAAGTTAATAATGTTATTCCTCACGGTATAAGGCATAAACCGGAAACTTATGCATGACCTAGATTGTTGAGCAAGAAAATATGCATTACGAAGAAAATTCGCCCGGCTTGTGGACCTTATTATAGCTCTCTCTGATAAAGGATGGCTTATATTCATCTTTAAGTCCATAATAATTAATTTAAAACAATTATAATATATATGAACGAGAAAAAATTCTGGCACGCAGGTCCGCAAGCCGGATCTCTGAACTCGGGAACCCTTGCTTAAAGAAGTCTTATCGCTTTCGGACCGGTTTTATTAATTCAGCACCCCAAAAACATCGATAACGATACCCGAACGAATCTTTTTAAAGAAAATTCGCTAAAATGATAGCAGTTGATAAACGAATTATTTCAGTTAAAATAACAAAAAAACTATGAATGAATGTTTTTATTGGACTTTTTGCTATGAATAAATAATAAAATGAAAAGTTAATTTTTGGGAAAAGACGCGGTTAATACTATTGCCTTGAGGGGTTAAACTGGGTGAAGAGAACAAAGGGCGGGGTAGAGGTAAAAGCCAATAAAATCTCTTTATATTCAACAGAACAAAAAGCCCTTGTATATAAACGTCCTCAATATACATGAATTCCCTTAAACTAACTGCCCACAGCTACTTGTAACACAATCATGACTAGATTTATGCCGAGGTAAACGTCTCTTTCTCCCCTCTGGCTACAAAACAATTTGCATGATTTGACGAAGAAGCTACTAAGGACAGATAGCGTTATTTCTCCTTTTCTCATCTTGACTAACTTGATAAACACTATCTGATAATCCTTTTTAAATTTAGTCTGTACACTCTGTTAAAGCAAGTTGCCAAGGAGAAAACAGAGTTATCGAGTAATGACTCGATTGATAAAGATCGGTTGGATGTATGTGCTATGGAACCTGAATGTATAATGATACATTCAGGTTCCATAGCACATAACATCAACCAGGTTACATACATTATACATTCAGGTTCCATAGCACATACATCCAACCAGGTTACATACATTATACATTCAGGTTCCTAAAGCACATACATCCACCAGGTTACATACATTATACATTCAGGTTCCATTGCACATACATCCACCAGGTTACAAACAGAAACCCACATATTAGGCTCATTTCATCTGCAGGATCTGAAACGTGAACATTTCAAAAAAATTATATTTTCTATATCAATTTTTAACTATTGCGATACATATCCCTTCTGATTGAGAGTTATAACAAACAAATAATATAACAAAGAAATAAATTCTAAATATTTTTATTCTCTTCTATTCTTATTCAAGATTTAATTTTGCTGCCTTATCTTCTATTATAGGATGGAAAGCTTTATAAATGTTAATTTTTTTAGCTCTACAAAAACTTACGTCTTAAAAATTACGTCGTTAATATTTTTATACCGATAGAAAATTTCATGTGCCTCAACATAACTTGGTCAAGAAAAGAAGCACACCAAAGAAAATTCGCCCTAGATGCAAACTTCCGCTCTTGATTGATTATAGTAAAACGATAAAATAAGCCTCATTCTCTGATGAAAATATGCAAAAAACCAAGATTTGAACCCGGGCCTCTAGAGCTTAAGTTCATAAAAAATACTCCTATAAGATCTAGAGAACAACAAATCGTCTCGCCTACTCGATGTGGTTGATGTTGTTTACCGACCATAGACTTACATTTTACGTGCTTTAGTAGAGGACTCGTATCGACATCTGAGTGGTTTTATTCATTAACTTAAAGGTGGTACAGAATATTTTTAAATAATGTCCGGGGTTAAGTTTTGGCCTCTTATTCAAGGATTTAATGTTGCATTATAAAATATTTTAACTGGTTTTGTACTTAATTGGTTTTTGAAAATGGAGAGAGAGGAAGGTTTACTGTAACACACATAGGAACGCCATAGTTCCTAGGAGGATAAGCACTCCTTATTATATGCATCCTATAATTATAAGAACTCGCTTATAATTGGTATCAAAAAGAAGTTGATGATATGTTTACAATTTTACACTCATGCTAGAGAAGTGAAAATAAATTGCCAATTACTGACCTTAATGTTTGTTTATTTTAAGGATGAAAATTATTTAATTAATGAATGATGCTTTTTGAGCTCATTATTTATTAGCGGACCAAAAAATGAAATCATGGATAGGGAAAAATGAGTTAACAAATAATTCAATATTTTCATTTGTATGGTTGGAGTGAGAGTGCATATGGGAAGGATAGGACCATGAAGTAGCAAGTAGGGGTCTCTAAACAACTCTTTCTGCTATCATTTCGATTTGGACCATTTCAATTGGAGATAACGCCGGTAAAATATGTTAATCTCTGCTGACTATATAAACTGGCCACATATTCCCCTGGTTTTTGAAATGTTAAAAGGTGTAAATTTAGAGATATTTCCAGAGCGTGGAAATAACCAGACCGCTTCTTTTTCTCCCCCATACTGCTTGATATGCACATTTTCTCTTCTACACTCGGCTGATTCCTGTATTTTATATCAGGAAAAGGCAATAAACAATTAAAAGTCAAAATGCAAATCACTCATCTGACCGCTGACCGCTCCCTGATTCTCTAAAATAGTGAAATATTGTTCTGCTTTTGTAAAAACCTACTTTTAGATAAATTGTTAGAATAGTGGGGGAGTTTCCCATATTGTATCATGTTTCTTTTCGTCCATCAAATATATGTTACGATACATACGAGAAAGCATTTTTTACAAAATGTGGGTACATCTAATAAATTATGTATCACTTTGTTCTTTGTTGTTATTGGAGAGTGTTCTACGACTATAACAGAGACACATCTTATGTGTAATTATTTCTTTTAACATTTTCCCGCTACGCAGAGAACCTTTGACACCATGAAGTCCAGGGTTCGCATCCCAGGTTGCGCTCTCAGTTAAAATATAATTGTTATACAAATAAATTATTGCCAACTGTACAATACACTTGAAGTGTAATAGTTGCCACTTACCAATAATATTCGTAAAATATTTTCTATTTTATCTAGTTCTTACTTGTTAGAACTTTTGATACGTTTTTACTCTTCTTCATTTATGCTGTAGGTATGTAAGAAAAGAATTGTGTTTTCAAAAAAATCTCAAACCGGAATGTCACCGGAATTATCCGTTTCAGGTGTTTTAACGCCTCCCGAATGGTTTTCACAAATTTGTGTCTGTATGTATATGTGTGTGTTATCATCGTATCTCCGAGTTTATTAATGCTAGAGAGTTGAAACTTAGTACAAAAATCAGTCTACTGCTGTAGTTGTGCTATTCGGGAAATATTTTTTATGCGTCATTAATTTGCAAAAATGGCTTAGTAAAAATTTTTGAAAAATATAAAACGCGGAAACATGATGCGAGCGGATTGAGATTTGGCATGCATGCAGCTATGTATATAAGACTAACATATGTGCCAAGTTTTATTTCATTATCAGCATTAGTTCAATTTTTATCGAATGACTTGTGTACGTTTTTAAAAAATTGTTTATTTATGATTTTTTTGGATCATAAAAGTTAAGCAGTATTGAGCGTGGTCGCAGGGCTGTATGGGTGGCATCTGAGAACGAAACGAATGCATCTATTTTCTGAGGATGAGCGAAGCAGGAAGGACAAGCGTAGCGAATCCGATGTGATGAGGAAAAGTTCCAAGGTGCCCCATACCCGATTTTTAGGAATCTTTTAGTGTTGGTGGAGTGACGCTAAAGCAGTGAAGCACTTTAAATGGCACTTTAAAGAACAGAAATTGTACTTTTTACTAATAAAAATCGATCGTAATATGCTACGAATTAGTATTTTGTGGGACTTTTTCACAATGTACTGGAGTCTTATGTCCAAAACTTATCATTATCAATGTTTAATTTAATAATTCATAATTTATTTAATAATAATTAATAAATAAAAATAATATATTTAATATTAATTCATAATTTAATTACAAATTTAATTTAATTAATATCAGAGTTTAGAAAGACATACATTATAATTATAGTACTACCTAATTACATATTTAGGTATAAGTAGAATGCTTAATTTTTTTAGAAAAGTTTTGACTTACTGCATTGAATTTAAATCAACAGATGATAGGTCAACAGTATTGGTCAGCTATAGAGGCAATCCTTAAGACCGAGATGCAACTGGTTGCATAAAACGGAAGATACTCCTAATGTGGGGTCACTGATGCACTGAGTTAGGGTAATGTTGTACTATAATAGAACGACAAACTAGTAAACATAATGTTAAACATCCTAGAGTGAGTAATACGATCATTTCATACCTCTTCCTAAAAGAGAAGTGATCATTGTACGGGAAATAACCAATTTTATTGTTTGTTGACTTCATGATTTTGTTCCTGTGTCCTGTTCTCTTTCTGATTCTTGTATGATTAATTTTATTTAAAATTTTTTTATTTCCTGATTGTGTTTTAGATTATAATATTTTGTAGTATCTTTCATCTATGATCGGATATTTTGAGGCTAATTATAGTATGCAAATGAAATAACGTGCACCAGAAAATATGGGGGAATAAATTATAAGACTATGTATGAGACATAAGATGCTATCCTTTAACTTCTATAAACAGTCATAAGACTCCATCGTTTACCGAGTATAGCAAAGCATGGATAATTCAATTTGGAAATTTAAGTGAAGGGCGTTCATACTCAGTTAGCGACCCGATGAGTTAGATGTAACGAAACAGATATCCATGACACTGTGTCGAACCAACATTAAAGACCAAAGTAAAATAGAACAGATCAAAGGTATAGCACAGCATCTTGCTTTTTATATACCTACGCACCTCTCACTAAATAGATTTAGCAAATCGACTAATCAAAATTATATTAAACTGTGTTTAATACACTTCTTAATTTATTAATACACTTCGGTGTACATTAATATTTTTTTATTATAAATCCTAATCAGTCATAAAAATACTTTCTAAGAGGTAAAATATAATTATTTAGATTAAACGGAGATGAATTTAAAATTTGGATTGTATCCACAATAGAAATAAATAACTAAAAAGGGCCCTATTGGTTGAATTTTGAAAGATCAAGAAACACCTTTGAGTATTATAACAATGAAACTAACAGGACCAAATTACAGTAACATATATAATAAAACGTGAAGAGCCGACGATGATTTACTTAACCTTAAATCACACTTAAAGAAGGTTTCAGTGAGGTTACAAAGAGCCCCTGAAAGCCTCAAAAATATGTTTCAAGCCTCTCTGTGTATTTAGATAGGCTATGCGCTCTCTAGTAATATATCTCTATGGTAGCTACATTCTAGTAGTATTAATCTAGTAATTTTATAGTAATAGTATACAATTTTCTTACTATCTTAATAAAGTAAAATCTAATTACTTCGCGGAAGTTAACATCACATTTTTTTATTTATAATAAAGCAATTCTATTGGTCGTTTTTGGCTCATAACAAATAATAGTATTTGATTAGTTACATCCATTTTGTTATGATACAATATTAATTTTGAGACATTTGATTTCCAGGACCTATTCTTTTTTCTTAAAAGAAAAAATATACGTATGTGAACTAACACTTTTATAAGTATAAATTTATTTATATAACTAGATTAAATTTAAAACAAAATTAATATGTTCGTACAGAAGCATTTAAAAGATTTGTTTAAACATATGAGTTAGAAATTAAGTGGTATACTTTATATATTCCATTTGTTTATTCATCCGTTTCAGACCCCAACCAAAAAATGAGTGGTTTTATAAAAAGGTCAAATAAATACATATAAGAATATATATATATAGTAGTTGTGTATAAAAATGCATGCATATGAATAAAAAGGGATACAGAATAATAGTAAAGAGGAGGATAGACTCTACATAAGGGATGATAATATATTGGCAACTATCCAGTCTTATAGAGATTGCTTTGGTTTTTTTCTACCCGCGTAGATTCTTGCCCTCGGGCGAACGCAATATGCCCGACAAAAAGTTATGGAAATACAAAGTATTTTTCTCCGCAAGCTTCCTTTATTCGAAAAACCACATATTTATACAGAAAGCTATACTTTTTTCAATATGAATGAAGACCTTTAGTTTATTACACAGCATAGCTATGAAAGGCCCTCCTTCGAAATATTTCCACTAACTTACCAACCACACGATAAATACAATATTCATTACTCAATTTCTATAAAAGATTTCTCTTTCCTTTCTTTCTGCATTTCATTATTTATCTCTTATTTTGTTATAATAATTCTCTTCATATAGCAATGCTACAGAGGATGAAAAATATGTCTTTTTGCAGCTTTACCGCAGTATGCTTTTTCTTAACTTTCAAAGCACTGTATACATAATACAACTAGTAAAAGAATAAATCATCTTTAATAATTTTATTCAGGTTTGGTTTATTAATTTAGTAACTTCAGTGTGTAGTTTCCTGTGTTATTTAAATCATACAAAAATACTTAAATAAAAAATTACTTAAAATATAATATTGCTATGACTATAAATCTAAATTGGCATTAGAAAATTTACATAGTTGACGGAAAAGTAAACAAAGATCTCGAAATTAAACCAAGCTTTACCAGTAATATGCTCACCTAATCCGAGTCAATTATACCTTTATGTATAATGTTTCCTCTCTGCACTGCACATGTATTCAGACTTCCATCGTGAATTGGTTCAGAGAAAAATTAAATAAATAATAATAATCCATTCATTGCAAAATTAAAAATATTACACTTACGACTAGCTTACATTAAGATTGAAAAAAAATTGTTAATAGTTAAAAAAAATTGCAAAACGCAATGCTGCTAGGAGACAAAGTGCCCGTCAAGGTGTCATAATGTAGGAAGAAATATGCGATCTCATCGCCTTATCTCCATTGGCTGAACAATCAACAAATTAATTTTTTTGGACCAATCGTGTTTAAATTTTAAGGCAAAAATAAAATAGAACATAACACTAGGTAAAGTGTTCTAATTCTTTGAACACATTAAGATATTATTACAAGAGGTTATTATGCTTAGGTTGATTATGAATCATCGAAAAAGTGACCTGAACACACCTTTCAAATAAACAATACAAAATGACTGTAAATTATGAGAAGAACGTTTGAAATCCAAAACAAAACACAAAAAATGTGTGAAAAGCAATTGAAAATTGATTTACTATTTACAACCTTAACTCACTCTTTGAGGAGGTTGCAATTGATTACACAGAGCTCCTGAGAGCTCCAAAAAGATATTTCATGCCACGTAATGTATCGAGA
Organism: Microvelia longipes; assembly: GCA_018340805.1. Classification (NCBI taxonomy): domain Eukaryota; kingdom Metazoa; phylum Arthropoda; class Insecta; order Hemiptera; family Veliidae; genus Microvelia; species Microvelia longipes. The sequence goes on along the minus strand of JACMZG010000008.1, from coordinate 48,391,848 downwards.
TAAGATTTGCCCCCCTCTAGAAATATATATCTCTATGTTTAAAAATAAATTTTAAAATAAGCCATTTGAAAACTTATCAAGAACAAAAGACTAGTAAGGTTCGTCTTAAAACAAAAAGTGAATAGAAGATGAAAATCGTCAAAATAAGATAAGTTTAAAACTTTATTGAAGTCTTGAGTAAGACTGGAAAACAAGGAGTTTTATTACATTTAAGATTCATTATTTTATGCAAATCATAGCCATGAAATGATGAAGACAAAATTGCTGGTAAATTGGCTACTTTAGTTGTCTCTTCAGGCTTGTTCATTTCATATTTACATTATTAAATTCTTTTATAACTTTGTTAAATTTGAAAGAGATTGAAAAATAGCTACTTTTTCATCTTTGGAAGATGAGGTTTGGTTTTTATATAATGTATTATACCTCAGTTAATTAAAGCTTGTTTGTTTATAACGTCGTTTTAAACTCTCAAAAAGTTCCTCCAATATTTAACTTTGATTTTTTTATAATTACTCATTAGTTTTAAAATATTTTTAAGCGAATATTAAACATGATAATTTAAAATCCAGAATTTATTACAAAAGCAAGTATGTCAGCTTACTCAGGTATTAATATTCAAGGTGGAAACAAATATCCCCCTCCTTCTTAAGGTGTGAATTTATTGACGTAAATTAATGAAACCTGAAGTACATTTTTTGTAAAGGGAACTTCTTTTTGGTAAAGTAGTTACCTTCTGGTAGTGCAAGCAACTTCAAATTTGGTTAAAAAATAAAAAAGTATATAAGAAGGTATACTTTAATTCAGGCTTTATGGAATCTACAAATTAATAAAACATTAATTAAGGTAAAACATTTTGGCTCTTACATATTTTTGTAGAGCCAAAAATGTTGGTGGGGGGAGTTTATGCCTAAATTGTAAAAATTTGACATTTCAACTCGCAATTGAAATTAAGTATTGACGTTAGAATGAATTTGCGGAGAGTAAAAATGCCTTATTTTTGGCATAAGAAAAATATCGTTTATTACCATACTCTCATTTTAAGGTATTTATAGTCTCCAATACTGCTAGATTTAGGGAAATAGTAACCCTGAATTTTATTAAAATTACACATTTAATGATTTTTGTGATCTTAAGCTGAAAGTAAGGCATTGTTACCCCGGGGAAACTGTTTGCAATGTTATACTCAAGCTTTAATTTTGAGTTAAGATGACAAATACTTACACTCTGGGCACTTATTCTCCCCAAAATAACGGTCTTAGACAAAAAAATTCAAAAGCCTTAGACTTATTCCTAGAACTTAATAAGCCCAATAAAAGTATACCTTCCAATTTTTCTTTTAATTTTTAAACAAAATTCAGTGCTGTATGCGACAACACACCTGATGTTGACTACACCACTAAACAGGAGTTTTATATACACAAAAAAGTACCTCAGATTTCATTCATTTATGTCAAACGAATTGAAATTTAAGAAGGGGGAGACTTTTGGTCAACTTTGTATTAACAGAAACACCTGAGTAAATAAAATTTAACAAGATAATAAGATAATAGCGTATCTGAAATTATTTTTGGAGCAGGAATATTTTTTAAAATACTTGTCACAACTTTCTCGCGTAGAATTAAGCTAATGAAAGTCTTTAAAATGATTTTTTAATTTTAGTTAAAATCCTTAATAAATAATATTTCCTATCTATTAAATGATATTTTACCAGATAATAATAAAATTTATTTAAAACCAAGTTATTTTGGATGCAAGAAATCATTTTTGTGTGTATTTCCACGATTCAAAATAAACTTTGTTCTTATCTTTCAAACTTGAACTGTTTTTAAAATACACCGAGATCCAATCCGTTCTCCAATAAGTTGGCAGAGGTGCGGTTTTCTCTGTAGACATTGTTTGAAGGCAAACGCCATTTTTACCGGGATGCCATTTTTTTCGGATGGTATCCTTGTTTTATGAGTTTTCCAAGTTAGATAAAGGGTAGAGTTTTTTCAGAGGAGCTAAATCACCGGGAATCAATGATGCAAAAACAGTGCCTTGGGAATTTTTAAAACCGAATATCTAAAAAGTCCTAAGCTAAACGAGAAACAAAGGGGGAAGGGAGAAACTTATCTTCCACCCAGATGGAACGCAAACCAAAAAACCTCTTACTGATAACAGAATGGCTTTCTGATAACTAAATTTAGAAAAAAATAGGTGGAAAAAATGTACAAGTTTGGCTCGTCTCTTCTTTTATTTTATAATGTATATTTATTTGATTTTACTGCTATGTGTCGCACTACCACATACCCCTGATAACATAATGGTGTATAAATATTTATTGAGTTTTTTCTATATGAGAGTAACGACTTGTATTTTTTATCTACACCAAGTCATAACTTTATTTTGTTTCTTCTGTTTCTATAGGTACCGTTAACTTTAGTTTTTTAACTTTACATAGTAACTATGCCAGATCGCTCTCCATTTACAATCAAATGAGTAACATATTAATACAAATATAATAATAATATTAATATTTTATTTTATTAAATTTTACTGAGTAAAATAGAAATTTGTAAATAGTAAACAATAGAAAAACATTAGAAATTTGTCATACATGTATGACAAAACACACACACATACATACACACACATATACACACACACACATTATATTTGTGCATTTTATTTTGTACATTATATTTTGTTATATGTATGACAAATTTCAAATGTTTTCTATTGTTTGTTAATTACATTTTGTATTATAATTATAATTATATATATATATATATATATAATATTATATATATATATATATATATATATATATATATATATATATATATATATATATATATATTATATATAATATATATATATTTCATTTAAACCTATATCTCCAAAGCATCTTAGCATATATATATATATATATATATATATATATATATATATATATATAATATATATATATACATTTTCATTTAAACCTATATCTCCAAAGCATCTCAGCTTGCCAAGTATTAACTTAGCATGCTGAGATTTATAAAGCAAAACAAGAGCAAAGGCTAAGTATTTGTAAAATTAAGAAATTGCTGTTGTTAATTATTGTTAATTAAAAAATGCAGTACAACATTAAAGCAAGGATTATAAAATTTAGAATTCACGCATCTATATTTTATAGAATTATTTATGTTCATTGATATGATATGTCCGGATTAAAGTTAAAAGATTTAACTTTAATAAGTTTAAATTTTCACATTGTATTATTGTATTATCCTATTATTATTATTATAATATACATGGTAATATTCTTACAAATGGTTTTGTAAGAATAAAACAATGAAGTAAGTTATGGTCAATCCTCACTGCTGACAAAGAACTGTTGCGGGTTAGCTAAGCTCTGGCCTGGACAGGCTGAAAGATCTCATTTCATGCAGAATTAATACATGGATAATATGTGCTGTAATTTAGTAACTATAGCGTCAAAATTTGCAGCTAATCAGGTTTAGTTTCTACAAAAATATTTTTTTTAGAATAGAATATTTATAGTTCCAATTTACATGATCTGGTCATATGATTCTTCTTTAAACATAATTTTGATTAAATGTTTATATGACTTTCACAAAGATGATTTGTATTGAGCTAAATATAACATTTTCTGATTATAATAATGCAAGTTAATTAATAATTAGCTTGCATAAGGGATCAGGCTGATCTACGTTTATATAGACTACTTTCAAAAACATTGTAGTGTAAGCAGGTATAATATATTCTGGTCTAGTTGCAGGGTAAAACCAAAAGTCTAGAGACCCTCTTTCCACCATAAGTCTAGTGACCTTCTCTCAACATTAAGTCAACTTCTTTCCTAAATTGATGAATAGCTTTTTATTCCTTTATTTCGATTTTTAGTTTCCCTAAGAAAGCCATATCTACTCCTTATTTACCCTCTGAGGACGAGCAAAGCGAGTACGAAGTGTTAAACTATAAATTTGGTGATTATTATACTCTGATGACGAGTACCAGGCCCGATTTTTTGTTTGTATCTTGACCCAGTGACTAGAGATATTATATCCCTTATCTATGATCCAGACAGAAAGTAATTTGTTAAGTTAACGCATAAATTTCACATGCTGCGTAGTTGCGAGCTCATATTTCATATATTAACCACATGGTGCTTACTAAAACAAGAGGCCTTCGGTCTTTTGATCGCTTCAATGCGGCAGTGGAAGCCGCTTCTAGGCTCCTGTGTGGCTTCTTCGCGGCAGCTGCCCAGTGGCATGTTTTTTGAATTTTATAAATGAAATTAGAATGCTTAGTTCCTAATTTGACAGCTTGTGTTTGTAATGAAAATTTTTATAATAATAAATAATAATTATACTGTAACAGCTTGAAGTCATACATAAGCTCTAAAGAAGGCTTCACCTTAACTCAATCTTATGATCAAGCTTTTGAGAAAACAGTTAATTGTTAATAAACTACTAAATAAATCTGACAGTTAGTCTGATGAAAAGAAAAGAAAAATAAAGTACTACATATTATAAGAAAAATTAAAAACAAAATTATAATAAAGTTTTTCAGTCTGGGGAACTGTAAATAATTTTATCTTAACGAACAATTGTTTATAAGATTTTATAACTTAGTTTTGAATTTTCACAACACTAGAAAACAGAAAGGCGTCTGTTAATATATTTTCAAAAGTAATAATCCAAGTCTGTAGCAATCTGGGTATATTTTTCTGTTATTGGAGCAATTGTCGTTTAAAAGTTGACTATACTAGATGGGCATCATGGTTAGGAGAGCGGCATGGCGGCGCCAGTTTGTCCTTATGGAGTAAGTAAATTTTTCTTTAAGGACCGTAAAAACTTTTCACAACTTTGAAACCATCATTTTGTGACAGAGGGAGAAAATAAAGAGTTTATTTCATCTGCTAGATACTTTCTTCTCTCTTCTTACAGCTTTCTTAGCAATAAACTAATCCAGTTTTAGAGTAGGGTGATTTAACTTCAAACTCTCTTCGCTCGTCCAAATTAATTTTTAAGAAATTATAATAAAATTAATGACTTTAAGGAAATCAATATATTTCTGGGAGCCTATACTGTCAGAGTGTCACCTGTTTTCCCAAAAGGCCAAATTTTATGTTATGAAACCATTAGCGGTGATTATAGTTACAGTAATAATTTCTTAACATTCTTGTTGTAGTCTTAAGTAGCATCTACTTAAAAACATAATCACCGAAATAATATTATAATACGAAAATTATTAATAATAATATCCTAAATTTAACGGGGAACATACATTTTTTAAATTCAATATTCACTTTTTGAGTAATAAATACATAAAATGGTTTGTGCTGGTTAACCACCCACTAATTAGAGATATTTTTTCTGTCCTTGGCCAAACTTTTTCTTATTCCTTAGTTCTTCTAATGCCCCCAACTTTATGTATTAACTTTATGTATGTATGGGTATTTTTATGTATGCGCCATAAAAATACCCAACTGCCTATTGCTCTATTAGGTATTTTAACAACTATATTATCATACCCTTTGTTTCTCCAGAGTAGTTTTCTCATAGTTGTCTGTCTGTGTGTGTGTGTTATTATTGTAGTTCCCAGTGTATTTATGCTAGAGAGTTGAAACTTTATACAAAATCAGTCTAGAAGTGCAGTTGTGCTGTTCGGAAAATAATGTTTTTAACGTCATTAATTGTGGGTTAACTACAACTGGCTCAGCAAAATTTTTAAAAAATCAAGAAATGATGCAATCTATTTGAGATTTGGCACGCAGGTATCCATGTATAAGACTAACATATGAGCCAAGTTTCATCTCATTATCAGCATGAGCTCCATTTTTATCAAATAACTTATGTACATTCCAATTGAGTTTAAATTCGGTACAATTGTATACCTTTACGTAATAGATAAATAAATAAATAAAAAAATAAAATACGTAATTAATAAAATAAATACAAGGAATTAAATCTGGTAAAAATTGCAATATAATATTATAACGATAGGACATTATGACTATATTATGATATCATTATTCAAACTTATTTGTTTTATTTTATAATACATAACTTATATTATTTCTAATGAATGATGGGGTCATTTTTATATCCTGACTGCATTTATGTTTCTTGCGTGTAGAGTGATCTACCAATCAGCTAAATTGATATTACTTTCTAGAACAGGGTTAGCCTGAAGGTGTTACGTACTTTACAGAGTAAGCAATAAGTGTTGTTGTGTTATGCTTAGACTATATAAAATAGCAGTATCTCGGTAGAGGCAATGACTATAATAATTGTATTATTTTTGAAAATACAATTTATATATCACATTATCTTTATTGTGAAAGTAAACAATTCAAAACTAAAATATTATATTTGAAATATTTTTTATATTTAGGATTTTAAAATTTGTATTGCTATTTTTATTATTGAGTATTATATAGTTTATAGAGTATAATGTTTAAAAAAGTATGGGGTACGTTAAAAATGTTGACTCCTGAGGATTTTTTCGTTGATTTTTAACAGGGAGGAGGAAGATTTTAAGGTCAGTCGTTAAGGTTTGAATTTCGTCAATCAGCCACCCCTCTCTTTCTGGATCCCCATCAGCTAGATTTAATGAAATGAATCTCTCAAGATTGGCAAAAAAGTGCTTAGCTCGATTTCTGCTTCTATCTGTGGCGAACAAATGATTCTCTGCATTTTCTCCTGGCTACAACCTTTGCTTTTAATATTCACTTCATTAACTCTACCAGCTCGTTTACAAATGAGGACCCTTTCCTTATCTAATTTTGATTTTATTTTTTTGTTCGTTTCAAGTATTAATCTGATATTTTTATTATCTTCCTACAATTATCACTGTTAGGTTTGCAAACAGAAGGGATATCAAAACTGACGAAAAACCGAATATAAACTGATAAAATAATATGAGTTTCTTTTTACTTTTCCTCATTTATACCTCAGGTATATAGGAAAAGTATTGTGTTTGCAAAAAATTCCGAAACCGGGATGTCACCAGAATCATCCGTTTCAGGTTTTTTAAGACCTCTTAAAAAAGGTAAAAAAGTTGTTTGTCTGTATGTGTGTGTCGCTGTTATAATCATAGCTCCCAGTGTATTTATGCTAGAGAGTTCAAACTTTGATCAATAATGAGTCTATAAGTGTAGTTGAACTATTTGGAAAATAATGTTTTTAACGTCATTAACCCACAATTATGACTCAGAAAATTTAAAAAAAAAATCAAAAAATGATGCGATCATTTTTAGATTTGGCACGTAGGTATGCATGTATAAGACAAACATATGAGCCAAGTTTCAAGCTCAATGTTTATCAAGTGACTTGTGTACATTACACTTAAGTTTAAATTTGGTACAAGTATATACCTTTACGAAATAGATAAGTACAATAAGTTTCATTTATTGCTGTGTACATAAATTACACAGCATTGAGCGTTAATGCTGTATGGGTAACCACTTTAATTAATATCTGTGGACTAGCGAAGCGAGTCCGAAGACGTTGCAGTATAAATTTGGGGAAGTTTATTTCTGAGGACGAGCGAAGAGAGTCTAAAGTTGGGAGGATGAGCGTAGCGAATTCGATATGACGAAGAAATGTTCCGAGGTGCCCCGTACCTGATTTTTTTCTTCTGTGTTTAATATTTTCGACGAGGTAGCAACATAAGCAATAAAGCACTGACAGAGCTTTTTACATTCTTTTACTTATTAAGCACTTAAACCGGTTTACACCTGCAAACCGAAGTTAAAGTTCGACATGAAAATTTAAAGTTAAATGGTAAGGTAAATAGCTCTCTTTAGTCATATAATTAATTTATTCACCATCATACCTTAACTGAGTTTATTTTTAGTAAATTATTTTTATTCAATAAATCAAAGTTAATTTTTTAGTAACAATATAATAATTTTTGCTAAACTGTTTTGTAGGAACGCATAATCACATTTTGATAAACATATCAGCAAGCTTCCCTGATTCGTACAGAGCTTGTACTTCTTGTCTGCCTCCGATAAATTCACCGTTGACAAATACTCTAGGCACCTGGAGATTATTACACAAAATTAGCAATTAGTTACGATATTATACAATTTTAAACTGGTAGGCCCTTTCAAAGCTTTCCAAAATGAAGCTACTTCACAGCAATATGACCGCTGGGATCCTAACTTTGAGGCTGGAATCCTAATGCTCAAGCAAAACACGCAGCGGAATTAACTATAATATGGTCGATATGCTTTATCCATTCCCTGCACAAGGAATACAATCTAAACGAATCACGAGGTTTAGATGAAAAAATGTTTTTATAACCTCAAATAACAATTAACCTCCGTTCCAAAAAAGGGATAAGCGAGATTCTTACAGCTTCATTTTGGAAAGCGTTGTTTGTTTTTGTTTCTCTATCTGTTATCATGAAGGGGATGCCATTTACATTATAATGATAAAGATTTAACACTTTATTTTTTAGATTTTGTAATTATCAGTAAAGACGGTACTAAGGTTCCTATGAGATTTAGTAACTTGATTAGTTCTTGGGAAAGTCAAATTGCAAATATTTTGTAATTAACTGTTTTAAACATTTTAAAACTACTTGCTGAAAGTGTTTGATAATTATAATTTGAGCAGCCCAAAAATCAATTAAAAATATTCGTAATTGTATTTACCCTAAGATATAATCAGTTTTTACCCTCATAAGGACAGATCTTATTACCGACTTTATTAAAGTGTGGTCATTATAATCAATTTATGATTAATTATTATTACTTTTATAAATAGGGTATCAACAAAGTTGAGGCTAAAACAGTAGTTCACTTAATCCAAAGGTAGTATATAAAGGTTAAACAATTAGTTTGTTTTTTTATTTTTGTTATCAGAATAATTTTTTGAATGTAACTAAACATTTGAGAAGCAAATAATTTCGACATTGGCTGCTTTTAAATTTTCTGATCTCTTTTTTAACTTTTTTGACGACTTAACTCAAAAAAATCGACATCTAGATATAGAAGAGCGAAATCCAAGTATTACTGCAATTATTTAACTTAATGCAGTAATAATTAATTTAGACTGTAATTTGTATTCTGGTTAAACTGACCTTAGCCGTGTAATGTTATTGACTGGCTTAACTATTTTTGAAATAATATGTGAGTTTTGTAATTAAAAGTCACTTTTAAAAATTTATTAAGTTTACTCAAACAAACAGTTGCTTGAGAATTAAAATTTGTGTTTCCCTTTAAGATAACAATTTCCAATGACTGTTCCCGTCTGTGTAACTTAGTTCTAGTTATTTCAAACAAATAGTTGGAAACCTGTAGTATTCGTAGAAGGATAATACAACTCCTGGCATCTGTTGGAGACTTTTTAAACAACCCTTTTTGAAAGTATAGTTTTAGGACTTTGACTAACTTTTAAAACAAGGCATAAAATTATCATTTTGTTTCAAAGCTTATTTTAATATTTAAAATTCGTCAGAAAATTCACATACCATATTTACCCCAATAAGTAATAATAAAACTTGAATTAGAGAGCGTGTAAAAAAAGATAATAATGAGAAATATAAAAGAATAATATATAATAGTACAAAACATTGTAATAGTTTATAATAAACATCTAATACATAGTAATTGATTTTAGTTTATTCCTTAGTTTACAGAAAAATATTATCCTTTACCAATTCTTGTAATTTCAATTATCAATAATAGTTAACAAAAATTAAATTATAAAATTTTGAGATCTATTACTTTTCTTAATTTATACTCTGGGAATATAGGAAAAATATTGTGTTTTGACAAATACCCTGAACTCAGATTTTTCCTGAAATATCTGTTCCAAATGTTTTTAAGAAAACCTGAGTGGTGATTATTACATTTTCTGTTAGTATTTCTGTGATATCATTCAAACTCCTTAGCCATAATAGAAGCAATTGATACTATGCACAATAATGTGGATGATAACATAAAGACTTTCATATAGTTCTTATTGATTTTGACCAATTTAATTTAGTCCGTCATTAGTAAGTACTGTACTAACCTTAATGTCTTGGTGTATGACGCATGGCTCATGCCTCAGAATACACAAATAAATAAAGCATCTGCTTTATTTATAAGCATACTTACCGAACCAACGAAGCAGAGTTTGTTACAGGAGTACATCAAGGCTGTATTTTGGGCACTTTGCTCTTTATTGTGTTTATAATAAATTATTTACCTTTCTCTAGACAATTGTTTAATAATGTTGTATTCAGATAATGTTACTGTGCTGTTTAAAAACAGCTGGGGTCATCAAAAATTTAATGACTTATTAACAGTATCAAAAACGAATATGTAGTATTCGGTCATACAAAAAATAATCTAAATTTAGATCCTTTTATCAATTATAATCAATTTAAAGAATGAAAATGTTAACAATTTCCTGGCATCAATTTGACACATAGATTAAATGGAAGAATCATGTAAATATTGTAAATGTAAATAAAAAACTTTACAAGCGATATTATTTATTGAATCAAATTAGAAATAAAGTAAGTAAAAGTGCGTTAATATTATTTACTTATATTAAATAATATATCGGTATATTAAATAAATTATTTATTATGGACTAGTACAAGCTTATTTGCATTATAGTTTAGTGCTGTACTGCTAATAAAGGCAGCTGAGTGGGATGCTTTGTAAATAGTAGTAAATATAATATGTTAATTAAATATGCTAGCTAAAATTTAAAAAAAAATGTAAAATGACAGCCATTTTTACTACTGCCGTATCTATTTATAGAACCATATACTATTTTTATATGATCACTTTAAAATTATATTTATTTTTACAAAAAATTAATTAAGTGTCCACATCAAGAAATAAAATATAATTTTTAACGCTACTTATTAATACAAATAAAGATGAATGATTATTATTAATTTCTTTAAATTTATTTAAAATACAATAATGTTTTGGGTGTGTTATTGATTTATTTGCCATATTTTGACACAAATATAATTTTTCTGTGAAATAAACATTATACCATTTTATTTTATTCTATTAAGAAAAACATTTTATATCCCATGTGTGTGTGTAAAAAAATATGCGTAAACATAATGTTGTACACAAGTTGTGTGGCACAAGTCTAGGATAGAAGTAAAAATATGACTCTTGGTTTTTGAGATATTTTTAGAAATAAAGGAAAATGAAAATATGGATTTTTGGATTTGGCATGAACCATTATTAAGTCTCATACTTTAAAATATATAATGTTAATTTTTTATACCTAATTTCTCTACTTTATGCTTCTTAAATGTAAATTTAAAAAAAAAAAATGTATTATAACTAAATACCTAGTAATATATAATTAATAAATTATTATAATTACAGTTCTTGCTCCTGTCATTTCTTTTAGTATTTCTTGAATTCTGTTTCCATCGTTTCTTTTATCAAGTTCTATTGAAGTGAATGGCTTATTCATTTTTTGAAATACCTACAATGAACAATATTTGCATGTATGTATACATATTTAAACCTACTGTAATATATATAAATATATATATTCATATATATATATATATATATATATATATATATATATTATATATATATATATATATATATAATATATATATATATATAATATATATAATATATATAATATATATATGTATATATATATATATATATATATATATATATATATATATTATATATATATATATATATATATATATATATATATATATATATATATATATATATATATATATATATATATATATATATATATTATATATATATATGTAAATTATATTAGTGTATATACTTATATATAAACTTATATAACTAATATAAGTAATAATAAAAAGCAATACTTATGATATAGTACTAAGTATAAGAAATAAGTATTCATCATAAGTGATAAATTGATCATTGTGGATAATATCCTGCTATTTTGATAAATGGCCAAAGGGTTTGATTAATTACTTTGGCAATAATTAAGCAGTTTAAGTTTGTTAAAATAGAGACTTTCTACCTTTTTGGTTTGCAACTTAAAGAATTTGATAGAAACTAGCCATTTATATCAGAGCAAGTTTTAGCATTGTGTTAGACTTCGAATGATGACTGAATTAATTAACACGGTACTCATTGAGTCCTGTATTACTACAATATTAAATTATTTCCTTGGATTATTCCTTCCGCAGTTGTTTTAATCTGTCCAAGCGCAATCAAAAAATGTAGCAGTATCAGAATATTTTCACCTATTTTGGGGGCTCTAGAGCTTTTCTTGTAGTTGAGTCCTGGACAGCCTGACGCCAAACCAGAAATATGGTTTTATCTTTATTCTGACTTCAAGACGGGGAACTTAAATACAGCTCAAAATATAAACAATTTTTTAAACTTTCAAAGCTAGTAAGTCACAGAAAAATCTGAATGAGCAGATGGCAACTTTCAAATACAAGTGGGATAGCCAATGATCCTAAATAAAGGGGATGATGCGATAAGGAATTTTTCTGTTCCAATGGAAGTTGTAGAAACAGAGATATAGGAGCTAACTTACCTTCCCATGGTTATAGCAAAACAAGAGGCCTTCCAGCCTCTTGGCTGCTCCGTAGCGTCGGCACTTGCATGGTTTTGTCTTATATCTGTTTGTCATGTTTCTAGATTATATAAGTGGGTTACTGCCATGATATAAGTGAGTTTTCGATTGTATTAGTCAAAAAATCGGATACTGTGTACCTCAGAACTTTTCCTCTATACATTAGATTCGCTAATTCATCCTCCTTTAAATCTCCCTCATCCTTCAAATATTTGCAAAATTCAAATATTTGAAGAAAAGTATTACTAATAAGGCTGTATAGCTACTTAGAGACCAAAAGCTCCTTGTTTTTAAATTAGCCAGCCCATTTAGCTTAATATTATCACATTAACCAAATAAGGTAGGTTATCATGCATAATAGTGACAAATTAAGCTTCATTAATAATTTTAACTAAATTTAATTATATATATAATGGCTGGCTATTATGTAACTGCCAAATTAATCATTTTTGTTCTGTCATATGTAGAGGTTTTACATTATGTTTCTCTTTAAATAATTTTATGTAATTAAGCTTCGTTCAGCTAATTTGTAATACATCTGTAAATTCATTTTCATGGAATACTTAATAACATAAATAAATCTATTGGTTTTTTTACATTAATAATAATAAATTAATTTATTATTTAATAATTAAATTTATTAATTAATAATTTAAGTTATTTATAAATTAATAATTAATTTATTTGTCAAATTTAAATTCTCCAGATCTAATATTTTTAAACTTATGACCAATATTATGTCTATTATTTATTAATGATGTTGCAATATTTTCTTTGTTTCTTTTATTTGGGGAAAATTTCAATTAGACCTGCCACAGTCGATGGTAAACAGTTTTGCTTAACCCTTGTGTACTGTACTCCCAATTACACGATCAACATAAGCATTTAAACACTTTTTATGGGACTTACCTCTTTAACCATAGAACAAAAACGACAGTTTGTCTTGGAGAAAATGACAACTTCGTCAGAGTTGATAGTTCTTTTAACAAATTCAGCCAGTTCTCCAGACATGTCTACTGGCTCACACAAACCTAAATAATACAGAAAAAAATATTGTTCTTAATACTTTACGTTTATCTCTAGCCTTCCTCAATGTAAACGGAAAATTCAGCTTTTAATAACTTTTATATATTCTTTAAAATTATTATTACATATTTCGTAAATTAAAAATTAAATAAATTGCCTCTTTATCAAAATTATTTTTAAAGTACTATTCTTATTATTATCCAAGAATAACATTTAAAAAAATACTAAAAACCTTTTTGGCACCTTCTGCTGCAAAACATGTTTGTATTAGTTAACTTTCAATTGATATGTCAATACTTAGTAGTTTCTTTTAACTTGCAATAAGAAAGAGGTCAAGCTCAAGTAGAGCTCAACGATTTTTAAAAGAGCATAGTTGACTACTAAATCAATAAGGTCAAATGAGATTTTAAAAAATAATTAAGAGCATTACGGGGAAAGACAGCAATTAAAACTCATTAATTTAAATTGTAGCTTTATCACCAAGCTCTTTGTTTTTCTTCATTTAGTTGACTGCTTAGTCATTTATATTGCACACTTTAAATGGTAAATAACATTCAGTGAGTTCAAAAAATTACAAAACCTCGAAAAATTGTGTGATCGAGCTAAAAACTAATCAACATATAACTTATAATTATTTTACACATTAATTTACACACACACACATCATTTATTTAAATGATAAATAAATTAACTCTTTCAAAACCAAATTTAGAAATTAGATCATATTTATTATCATTCCTAACTGTCAAATGGAATGTAAGTACTATTTTAATTGATATACTAAAAAAATAAAAAATAAATGTTTTTTCTTTATTAAGAACTTCAAAACAGTATGATAATTCACAAGGAGAGGGAGGGGGGTATTAAGAATAACACAAAGAGGCACTAAATTATCTCAATTGTTTTTTCCCATAAAAAAACTTAACACGACTGTTAATATTTTCTTCAACCAAAAACAACCTTAAAAACAGAGTTCATGGTACCTATGAATTTTTCTTTACAACTTCTGTCTGGCTACACTCGGCCTCAGAATTAATGTGTACCCCACTATATACGAAATAAAAAACCAATAATCAACTGTAATGATTTTTAAAATTTAGAGTATTATAGTATTTCTTCAGTTTTACCAAGCCGGTATCAAAACACTATGATTACCTAATTAATGAAAAAAGCTGTGATTCTACTTGATTTAACAAATATTACTATGTTGCATAATTTATTTGGAAAAGTTTTCTTCAATACTTTAAAATATTTGAATTGCATTACAGTGTCCTATGAATAAAAATGTAAACAAACTTTACCCTATGATTTTATACATACCAACAATTGCTATTTATGCCACTAATAACTTTAAAAGTAAAAGAATGTAAATATCTTATTCATTTTACTTATGTTATACAATTCCATTCTTATACCAACTACAATCTTTATCTTTCATAAATATCACCAATCAAACTTTAACTATTCATAAGTCATAGCTTCAAAATGGCAGTCGATTTCCAAATTAAATTTTGCATTTATATCTGTTTGTCATCCATGGATCTACATTAGTGTTAAATTTCAACTCTATTAGTAATTTTTGATGACTCAGCAAAATAGGTTAAAAGGTCAAAAATTTCCATTTTCCAGGCTGCACAACTAGACTTAAAGGTTGATTTTTTTATGCCAAGTTCCATCTCTCTAAGATAAACACAGCAGAAGTTATGCGTGATACAGATGCATCCACACTGCCTGACAGATATGATGAGAACCACTCAGAGCGTCATAAAAATGTCTAAAATGGATAATCCTGATAAAATTTTGGTTTCAGTTTTTGTGATCAAAGAAAATTATTGTTTTCCTTTATTCCTACAGTAGGGTAGTCAAGAAAAGTAATAAAAAAACCTGTAAAAAGTAATTAGATGCATAATATATGAAAAATTTAATAGCTTTAAGTCATTAATTTTGTGAGTCTATAATTTGATATAATCTTTTCATGCAACTGTAAAAATTACTGATTTCACTCATTGTATTAACCATTACTATCCTTTCATTAAGAACATATAAATGAAATCCTTGTCAAATTAAAATGTGTTTAAACAAGACTTTTTACTGTAAATTGTATGTTTTTACACAACTCAATAATATTAATAATAATAATATAAAATGCTCAATAATATAGCAGACATCTGGGTTTGTTCATTATGCTGGTAAAATATTACAAAGGTAGGATTAATACAGGCTTCAGGATTTTAACACCCAATTTAAAGTTCTAAAGATCAAAAATAGAGTAAGAAAAACTGAGCCCTAATTGGTCAGTGGCATAAATTTCATCACAAATAATTAGTAATCAATTTGATCAGACCGATCAAAGTACTTCTATAGCACCCTAAAAGATTCTCCTTGCTTTTCTTAAAGATTAATCATTTATTTTTTCTAATAGTTATTATTCTTGGTTATACACTTGGGGGATAGGATTTTTAATAATATAACAAGAAAAAGTCCACTCTTTATTTTATTAATATTGTGATCATAAATTATTAACAACTTCACTAAAATATAAATTAAAAAAATTATTGAAGGTTAAAAAGAGTAAAATTTTATTTTTAAGCAGTAAAAGTAAGCATTTTTACAAAGTAGAAAGAGTTCCATAAGCCCACCTAAACAGCACAATTAAAACAGTAAAAAACTGCTTTGGCTGGTAAGATTTTTGTTGGTCATAACAACAGAACCACAATAACAAGAGATCATATAAGAACATAATATGTTTGTTCTAAGTCATAGTTAACATTGTACGTCTGTATATTTTATTTGTATAAAAAAGTCAATACTTTTCCTGTGGGAAAATTGGCAAGTATTTAATTATTTAGCAGGCAAGGAGAAGCTAAAAAATAAAAAAGTTAAAATTTCTAAGAAAATAATACTTATTAAATTTTTGAATTATTTTATTTAATAATTTTTGCATTAGTTTGAGTCTGTAAAACATCTACTAGTTTGCAGCAAGATCAATTTTTTATTATACTCTATATTGTGTAAAGGTACAACACCCACAAATCCTAAAATATCAGATTTCAAAAAGATGCAGAGGATTAGTGCAGGATACATATCACTATACGACTTATATTGTTTGTTCCTAATCAAGAAATTATTTTGTTAAGAAAAATGTTGACAAGTAGAGTCTTTGTTGGTTGTAAAGAGCCCCCAACAAGAAGTTCATTTGATATGTCCTCCTTTTTATTTGTAGCATTCTTTGGGGCTTAAAATGCACTCCATATTTGAATTTATTTTTAGCTTTTACAGTAAGCTTTTTACAGCTTTTGCAGTAGAAAACTAAACTTAAAAATTTTAAACTCACACTCCCTTTTAAATATGCTAAAAAATCAGAATAATCAAACAATTTTGAGGGCCCAAAACCAATTCAAACAGGACACTCTTAAATAAGCTGTAGTATTCATGATTAAAAGTATTATTTACTTTGTTTCAAAAAAACAAAACGGTGTATCAGAAGTAAGTTCTTGATAAAGTATGAAATATTCATTTCAAAGAATGCAATAAGGGTTTCCTATATCAAGGTTAGAGTCTACCAGTATTCACTTTAATTTCATTATTTATATTTATTATAAATTGTATAATGATTTTTAAAAATCTAAAAATGTTTCACGGACCACCACTTGATTCCAACTATGCCCCTTCCTATGGCTCTAAAGGAAGGGACAGGTACATATTATAAATCTCAGAATAATGTAAATCTCAAAATAATGACTTAATGTAATTTAATACTGTAACAAATTTTCTTAGGCCAGATACAAATTTGATTTAAAAATGCATGCAACTTATTCAATATTGTGGAATCTTGAATGCACCAGGAATTAGCGTTTAAAATATATTCAGATCTTTAAAATCGCTCAAAAACAGGTAGCATTTTGAATGAATTAGTTTTGAACGTTAATTTTTTGTTACCATAGTACTGCCCCCGCACTTCAAACTATTCTTGAATCATATTTATAAAAATAAATTAAAAAAAAACGTATTTGACAATTATAATAGTAAGTAAAGTTGTTTTTAATAGAAATATGAGTGGAATAGAGCTGCCAGAAGTATTTTTTTAATTTTCGAAGAAATATTTGGGTGTGAAAAAAGACATGTGAAGCAAAAAATTAGTGATACATTTTTTCTATGACCCCTCCTATTACAAAATACAGGAAAACCACAACAATGTATAAACTAAACTTCATCTAAAAGACCAAAATAAAAAAGTAATCAATATATTATTCATCAATATATTTACTTATTATCAATATAATTATAAGTAAATTATCTTTGTAATTTACCATTTCAGAGATAAAAATATCATTAAATGATACATGTACCAATATTTAAAGTATAAAAAAAAACTTGTTAAACATTTTAATGTAATAGCAACAATTAGCTTGGAATGAAACATGGTACTTAATAATAGCCATCTGATTTATGTTTCGATTTGTGTTTCTGGTAAATTATAGATAG
The DNA here is from genome assembly GCA_018340805.1 of Microvelia longipes. Lineage (NCBI taxonomy): Eukaryota > Metazoa > Arthropoda > Insecta > Hemiptera > Veliidae > Microvelia > Microvelia longipes. Next base: position 48,373,777 of record JACMZG010000008.1, on the reverse strand, counting down.
AATAAATTAAAATAATTAGCAGAAAGAACCCATAAAACTCTTTTATATAAAACCTACAAATTATATAATTAAAATTAAAATTATCATGAATCTAAAATATACAGTTTTAAATTCCAAAATTATAAAAATATGACTAGTGATTAATGAAAAGCTGAGACATATACATAAACAGTCTTCATAAAAATATTTTTCAAAATAATTTATATCAACATTCACGTCTAAACATCTAAACATTTAATCTTGGCTTATGGAACATTTAACTATCAGCATATTCACAATGATTTTTAAGCTTAACAATTTAATATTTCCTAATATAATGCACCAGGCAGATTAGTTATGAGAAATTTTCTGCAGTTATACACATATGACAAATAATTTACATTTAAAAATAATAATTTACAGCTGAAACTTACAAGTTTTAAAAAAAGTTGTACCAACTTCTATTTATTTTTATACAAATAATTACCAACTAATATAAATATTTATTTAACAAATAATGCTGGAATAATATTAATTAAATAAGCTAATACTGCTAAATTTACCTAAATAAGTTTTATCACAATTCAGCCATTTTTCAGCATTACAACATATAAAAAATTAGAGTAAGTTTTAAATTTCTAAAATTGTTTTTATGTATTTATTGTCTTCTAATAGGAATTAGAAGATGTCCCAGACTTATTGGAGTTAGCACCATCCTTTCCTGGAACAAATTTAAGGTTTAATAACTACAAGACAAGTTACTTTTAGTACAATTGTGTTAAATATAATCTGATTTTAATATAATAAATTTGTTATGCTCTGTCTTATGTTTAGATTAAATCTAAACATAAAACTTATTCACTATTCATTAACAAAAATAGTTTTACATCAAATAAATATTTCTAACTTATGACAAGGGTTTTATAAAATTGGTTCCTGAGGCAAAGTCAAGAGACCATATACTTTAAAATGGTTATTACTGGTGAAGGTAGTTAATGGTGGAGGATGTGAATTTTTTTATAATGAAGCAAATAATTTATACAATTTTTGTTCTACACAAAACGAAGTTTATGACTGACAAAAAAGTAATTAATAATAATGAACAAATACAACAGTCTTTCCAGGCATTCATTCTAAAACATATGTGGTCAATATGGTAATGGATAAGTTTCCTCTTTTTTAAGAGCTATTTATTAATTAATTTAAGTTAGCAATAAAATCATGCTATAAGTAATTTTTTTTACTATAATATATGTACTATTTTGCCACAAACTACTAAGCTTGCCATTGGCGACTAAGATGCCAACATTTTTTATAGAAGAACTTAATAATATCCATGCTATACTTCCAGCTCTAAGTTAACTGGTTATTATTTTGAGCTCTCTCCTCTGAATAAACTATATGGAACTCTTTAATACTCACCTTATCTGACACAAAACTTATGTTATGTTTATTATTTATGTCATGCATTTATATTTATCATAATTTGAACTTTTTACTTTTCCTCATTTATACTGTAGGTATATAGGAAAATTATTGTGTTTACAAAAAGAGCCGAAACCGGAATGTCATGGGAATTATCAGTTTCAGGTGTTTTAAGGACCTCCTGAGTAGTTTTTACTAAGGTGTCTGTCTGCATGTGTCTGTGCGTGTATGAGTCTTTACTATCGTAGCTCAAAGAAGTGCCCACAGATAATATAACCCTATATGACAAGATTGTTAACTTACTTCTTCTTCCACCTTTGTCAGGCTATTAATGCTGGTCCCATAATAACAGTAAAACATGGAAACACACAACACTCCCTCCTGCTTTTTTACAAACTTTAACTTGAAATTTTGGAAACTAACACATATTTGCTCTTTGAGCTGTATTGGAACATCAGAAAACGGCACAGTGTAGCTTAAATTCTGTTTTATTTTTACTTAATAAAACAAGAGGCCTTTTTGGAATATATTTCCGCTTTGGAATATATCTCTTTGCTACATCCGCAAAGGAACATATATATTCTTGATCAGTGAGTCCCCCCTTCCAAAAAATCTACCTCCCCCCACTCCCTCCCTCCATAACCCCAATCTCTTGAGCTCATTTTATTGAAAACTTGCTAAAATGTGCCAAAGGAAAAATGTCACACAACAGAGTCAAAAAACTCTGCGGTCTGATGTATTTAAAAATGAATTGTATGAATTTACATAGCACAAATAGTAAAAGCATGTGCTTATGCCTGTTTAAATTTAATAAGCAAAATTAAAAGGGATTCAAAAGGAATTTAAAATAATTTATCAAAAGGAAAAACTAAAAGAAATTTTTTCAAGGTACACAAATGGTCATAAAATTTACAAATTGTCATAACAAATATCTATAATCAAGTAAACATAATATACTCAAGTTTTTTGCCACAACGGAAATACAAGAGTCTAACTGATTATAACCAACAAGCTTACTATTTTCTCCGCTACCTCAGAGGACCAGCACTGCTACATAACAATGAAATCGCTGAAGCTGGACTTATCAAGAAGTGCCTATTCCCAAATTAAAGATTTGAAAAATTGTAAAAAAATTATTTGTTGATAAAATTTCTTGTCAGAATAAAATTGTATGCTATATTCCCATTTTAAAAGCATATATACAAAATACAACAAGATATTGTACTACGTATGAGTTATTTACCAAAGCATGTTGAGACTTGTAATACAGCAGAGCCCAAATGGACAGGTTGGTTGAGCAAGCTCACTGTAGGGGCATAATGCCAGAAGTAGGAAGGCCCCAGTCCTCAGGAGTGGTATCTGCACAGACAAAACTCCACTGCACCACCAAGTCAACAACCTCTCTATTCTATAAATAATATATAATAATCTAATGTACTTGAATCAGTATCGTTAGATTAATATTAACTACTGTATAGGTTTTCTCAAAAATATGAGAGGGCTAATATATTGAAAAAAATAATTTAAATCTTAATACTAATACTTATAATAAACTATATTTAATTTATCTTAATTATTTCTAGGTATAAAATATGGTTTAACCTCCTTTTGCAATACTGCGTTAAATTATAAAACACTGACAATGCAACGCCAAATTACTACAAATTAATTAAAAGCTAAGGAAAGAAAAAAAACTATGTAACAAAAAAAAACAAAAAGGCCCAGCCCAGAGGTACTAACTGCAGGAAATGCAAAGAAAAAAGGATAATTGGGTATAAACAAAATATTAAGGAAATAAAAACATATAAATAATGCAAAAAATAATCATATAAAAAATAATAAGCTTATAAAAAATAAAATATTATAGGCTTTAAAGGCTTAGATGCAAGACAAAGGGTGCTTCAAATGGCTCAGATAATTATAGATGGAACTAAAATAAGTAAAGAAATATAATATAAATAGTAAATATAAACATAAATCCATCTCACAACATTGGAATTATTTTAAGTGGTTCTGGTCGGGCCAATTTTGTTTAAGTTTTGTTAGTTTCACCTTCACAGCTTCACACATATTTTTGTTTATTGAAAAACGCAACTGAATTACAACATAAATGATTACTACTAGAAAAATAAAATTAAAGATAAATTAAATAATATTAATTCTAATTAAAAAGTTATGTTATAAAAATAATTTTGCATTAAGTAAAATTGTTAATACTGTCGGATAATTATTGACAATTAATATAAGTAAAACCTACACTTTGTTTTTCTTGTTTTCTCCTGATTCCCTTTTCTGAATTGATGTATTTTTTTCTTCTTCCACTTATTCTCTTAGAATAAAAACATTTGAACATGGAACTCCATTACTTGATGATCATAGTAATTCACTTAAAAAATAAAACACTGCCAAAATATTTTTAAAAACCCTATCAAAACTCAGGGTGACGATGAAACCAAAACATCAGGATGCTATTAAAAAATACAGAACACAATAATAAATGTTGTGAGTTGGATTTATTTTTTCATATTTTTTGTTCTCAGTTTTTTAATCATCAATAAATAAATAATTTACAAATAATAAGAACAACGTAATTTTCGATTTTGATCAATATTGTCAATAATTATAGTAAATATTGTAACATAAAATTAAAAAAAAAAGAAAATACATCCTCTTTACACACTTTTCCCTATTTTATATTAAAAATAATAAATATAAAACAAATAGTACTGTGAAGTCTTAAATATGTACATAGGAATGATCCAGGCAAAGTTGCATTCTGTAATTGTTTTAAAGAACTTATGGACTTAAACAAAAATTATTATCCTAATGGTTCAAAACGTTTTGAAGTAAAAAATAAGAATTTGCTTTGAAAAAAAATTAAGAAGTTCAAGAGAAGTTTTATAAATACTAGAAGTGAATATATATATATAAATAAATATATATATATATATATATATATATATATATATATATATATATATATATATATATAATATATATATATATATATATATATATATATATATATATATATATATATATAATATAATTTTAAAATGAAACCATATAATTTTTGTTTTATTGTAATAATATATTTCATTCTTTAAATATACTCCGCTGCCAAAATAATAAAACAATAAGCACATAAAATATGGTATCATCAGATTATTTTAGTGTTGGCATATTTGACATATTGGCCTCAAGACTTGAGATTACACTTATTTAATATTTTTTTATCTATGCACTTCTAATTAGTTTATTGTTTATTTATTTATTTTAATTTAGATTTATAGTTCCTTTTATTTTTGAAGTAGAAATCTAGAAATAATTTATTTTTGCTGGAGTAGAAAAAATATATTAAATTATTAAAAGCTAGACTTATTAACTTAATACAAAATAAATATTAGGAACAAAGTACCTTTCATAATGCCTCTGGTTCTGTTTTATTAAATTAGCTTATCAGTGAAAATAAATACTGATATGATATACTATACAGTCTGATTACGAAGGAAAAGTGTGCTTAAAATGAAAAATTAAACACTTACATAGAATTTAAGTTAGTTAAAATTGCAAAATTTTTCAGGAAACTTTGCTTAAAATCATCAATAAAAACAAGAAAGAAAATCATGTCCTTAAAATTTCAATAACAAAAAGCCTTCACCAGTTGTTAATGCAGCTAATTATATAATAACAAAAATTTACATGCAAGTAATTAATGAACAGTGATTCTCTTTAGCTTTTTACAAATCAATGGTAAAAAACAGAATTTATCATTTAAAAAGTTAAAATGAAAAAGTAAAAATAAGTGTTTAATTTTTCATATGAGATTCAAAAATATTACATAAAATGTTTAAATTTGAAACAAAATATTACAAAATTTGAGTTGTGCCAATAAAAAAGAATAATCGTACTAAGTACAAAAAACAGGTACGGGGTACCTTAGGACTTTTCCTCACAAGTTTGGATTTGCTGCTTTTATCTTCAGAATATAAGCAATTATCCAATTCATGGGACTGATTCTATGGACTCCTTTAATTTCTCAGAAAATGAATAAATTACTAAGTTAAATGATATTCACATTCAAGTAGAGACCTCGCACGATACAGCTTACCATACATGACTGGACAAAAACCAGTAGTAACAAGTTGGGTCTAAAATAAAACTTAGTGAATTTGTGGGTCATAACAGGCAATACATTCACACCAAATTTTAATGTGATTGGTTTATTTCCTTATTCTAACAAGTTTAGAAGATAGGTGTATAAGTCAATCAAAAATATTTGAACTACTGATGGCAATGAAATGAAACTATGCAAGGTTGTTTGTTTTATATTGGAAAACATGTATACTACATTTTATTGTTGTCGTTTTAGGACATAAATATATTTTATTCCTCAGAAAATACATATGACCTAAAGATTGATTTCTTCCAAGTTATGGCATAAACACTCTAGGAGCCACCATTCTACTTGGTAAGCTACACAGAAAACTTAGTAAACTACAGAGGAGGTCTAATAAACACCTAAAAGATATTCAGGTGAAATTTTTGGAATTCAATTTTTAGTGCTTACACAGTATTTTTCCTATATACCTAGGATGGTAGGAGAGGAAAAGTAAAAACAAAAAAAATTAAATGATTTTGATTGCCCAAGAACATATCTATGAAAGAAAATAGTCCTTCTTTAATGTTTTTTTTTTCTACTGTAACCTAATATAAACTGTCTGATGATAAAAATATATTCATGAAATATTAAATTGATGGAACAGATTCCTTAGTTGGAACTTGTTTAGCAAAAAAAAAATTATCTTCCATTCATATAGAAGAAGAAAGTGAACAAAATAAGCAGTTATTCTTCATGAAATTTCTTTTTTTAATTAAAACAAAGCGGGACTCTATTCTTAAATTGAAAAAGAATAAATAACTCTATTTTGATACTATGTACAATTAGTACTATTTTATTACAGGAGTCCTAAAAATCTCCAATGTCTGATTAAAAAAAAAGTATAAATAAATAATTATAAATAAGAACTGCATTTTAAGCAGTTTTAGGAACTATGTTATGGAAATTAACTCATAATAAATTACAAAAACGTTTTTAAATCGAAATTAATATCTTATAAATTAAAAAAGAAGAATATTCAAAATAATTTAAAAACACTGTACATTGAAAAATTATAAGCAAATATTTCTTTTTATCTAAGTAACTATAAAATATTATTATTACAGCACAACTTAATATAAAATATATATATTTATATTTACATCATTTGTAACTCTTTTAAAAAAGTTACAGAAAAAATTACAATCGTTAAACAATATTGCACATTAATCTAAATTCATTTAAAAAACGAATATTTTTTTTTAATATTTATTATGCATAATATTGTTATTGTGATTCATCTCTAAGTAGTTAAAACTAACATTAATATTCTTTAAATTTTAACTTAAATAATTTTAAGATTTCATTGTTTTGGAAAGCTATTTTAATATATTACATTAAATATCTTGCTGATGGTATATTTTTACAAATCAGCACATGTGATGGTTTATTTTTATTTATCTCTGTTGATATAACCAGCAATTAAAATACTTTGTCTTAAAGGTTAATTCAGAAAATGTTTAACTGCATACAAATTTGTATGAATTTAATTACTATTTAAAAAATGTGAGATTTGAATTAATTAGGATTTCAAAAGTAAAGTAAAATTTACATTCATGTATTCAGATCTAAGTTTTTCTGTAAAGAGAGATATTTAATTATGAGAATATTATCAATGGGAAAAATAATATTAATGTTCTGATAGTCAATAAATGAGTATAGTTTGTATTAATCGATAAGTTATTTAAATTATTTTCATTTTTGAGATTATATTAAACAAGAAGAAGCATTTAAAAAAATATTATCTACATAAAGTTTTCTTAGTTTTCTTAGTTCTAAAACCCAAATAAATTTGTGAGATTTATGAAAAAGGTCAACATTAATTAACTAATTTCCACTTTGTTACAGCATTATATTACAAGTAAATAGCATCAGTTATTGGATTTTATGAAATAAATAAACTAATTTATTTATTTACAAAAATTAATGAAATTCATTTCAGAGTATAAAGAAACCCACCATTTCATCTCAACAAATTTTCATACAAACCTAATTTCCATAATAGTACATGTATTATATACATAGATGAAAAATATCAAGAGAAAGAAAGTTTTAATTGATAAAAGATTTCCAATACAAAATCTTTATTTTTATGAATAATAGATAATTATTGTACCTAAAATGCATTGAAACAAAAAAAATGTTGTCCGTTATAAAAGTAGATTATAGAGTTTTCTAGGCATAACAAAATATGGAACTTATTATACTCTTTGAGGAGCCTAAATAACAGCTAAGATTCATTTGTAATTTAGTACTAGCAACTTAGGCTACTAGAAAAAAAAGCTAATAGAAAAAAAACATCTCATAAGTGCCCTTTTCTGATGAAAATTCGCTACAAGAATAGTTTAATTTGTATTTTAGACATAAACTACAATATATTTTAAGAATAATGTAGTATACAAATTTGTTTTTAATGCCCTTAATAAGTAGTAATACACAATTTGTTCTAGGAGCAAAAATGTAGAGTTATATTATACTTCTTTATTGACTAGAAGTTGTAAAGCAATTATTAAATAATGTTTATACTTTCTGTCCTTGATATTTAGTTCTTATTTATTTTTGTACTGAATCAATCAAATATTAAATTTATGAAAATAATACCACCATTTCATGTAACCACTATATAGACTGATTTCCCAAGGCGATCATTTCCTCCATCAAATTTATCCTTTTTAGTTGTGCTCAAAATTTTTGAAATAATTTATTACTTAAATTGACCAGCCTCATTAAGTGTTTCGATATACATGATAACTTAGATTTCAATTTTTAATTAAATGCATCAAAGGATTAAGAACCAACAATTGACCCAATATATAAAAACATTAAACATTGATAACACTAAAACTATGTTAATACGTGAAAATAATTTATCCTAAAATATTTTTCAGTCTTGGTTAATAAAGTAATTGGAAAAAGTATAACTGTGCTCTAAACTGCAGTGGCAAAGCTTATATGAGAGAATATTAGATTGTAACAAATATATTGCTAGTCAACAATTTATAATGGCATAGGTCGCAAATTCTAAGCTTCAAAATTAATGTTATAACTCTTATAACAATTATATTAGGAATTTTAATTAAATTTATATTCAACATTTTTAATCGGACACCATTACTTGTTATAATGACCAGAAGGGATTCATAGCATGGGAGTTATAGTAGACAGCAAGTTGTGCATTAAAACAATATACTTTTTTACTTTCGGGCAAAAAGTATATCGATAGAAGCACATAGCATATTGATAAAATAAAGTAAATTATTTCCTAAAGGACATAAGAGACGAAAACAATAGCCTCATTAAAAAATAATTAATCATTAAGTACCAAGATTATATTTATAGATATAAACAAAGTGACAAGGTGATAAAATAAAAAATAGTTCTTCTGGCTGCTGCATGCACTGTATTTTTTTGAAATGCCATATTATTGTAAAATAAAATTGATTATTTCTGACAATTAAAACCATAAAAATCATAGTCTTTAGTAGAATTGTAATTTGAATTGATTAGTAAATATTATATCACATGAATATGTAATATAACATGAGTGTTCTTGTTCAGTCAGCATTTTTTTAGGATTTCTAAATTAGTCCATCAAATAAAATAGAATAATAACACTAACAACCATATAAATGTAATTTTCTGATGACAATTCTCAAAACAAACTGAAGATGTATATAAAATTTAATGGAAAGTGATAGGAAAGAAAGGTAAAAACCTGCAAAAGGAAAGTAAGATATAATAGTTTTACCGACATTTTTTAAATACAGAAAATCATATATCAGGTATAAAACCCCTCACTAAGAATAATCTTTTCCATAGGTCCACACAAGGGAACCTTCTTAAATATGACTCAGTATTTAAACCAGCACATAAGAACTAAAGCTACGGTAGCGATCTTATAAAAATCCAGCTGTAGTTAACAAATATTTAACCATATACAGCCAAAAGAAATAGCATCTGTGCAGGGTACTATTTATACATTGATCTCAATTTTTATAACACCTGGGAAGCATTTACATTTTTGAGGTATGAATAATAAATATTAGATAATTTGAGATTATGCTTTTTTGTATAAATTAAATGTGATATCAAAATACTCATGGAAAACACTCAACCCTGAATAATTAATTAATCGGATAATTAACATTGCAAACTTATCTTTGTTAACTTAATTCATTGCACCATTTGTCATAAGATAATACATATGTCTGTTTCAATACATCAAATTTTATTTTATTCTTCAGTTGATAGTCAATTTTTTTTATAGAAAATTATCCAGATTAGGTGGCCAGATTATTCAGTCCTGTAGGCGGTGTCCAATGTCCTTAGATTTTTTTTAATGAAGAGGATAAAAAATTGGTTTAGAGCATGATGTCGAAAATTAGAAGGCACTCATCAGCAAAGATGGACTAACATATAATGGAGGATACCAGAAAGCAACTCTGACTATGCATATAAATTGATTACATTAATTCATTAATTGATATCTTCAACTAAAATCTAATCTGCTTACATAATTAACATTATTAAAAAAAAGAAACTAGATCATTATGCTAATTCTACTTAGTACAAGGTACTTATAAAATATTAAAACTAAATCTAAAATTAATAATTTTAAATTAGTTAAATAAAATCTTATATTATTGACAAGATTGAAAGAGCAAATTAGCTAAGAGATGAATCACAGTTTTATTAAAATATGTACAGTACAATTATACAATCAATCAAAATTATATATTATATAAATATCATTAAGAATTTAATCATTGTTGATAGAAAATATACAGTTAATACTAAAAGGTCTTAAAACTAAGTAATTTCTATAATACAAGATATTGAACCTCATTAAGACTTTTTTTCTTTGGCCATCTATTGTTTAACTGAGAAGAAAAATGTAGAATATATAAGATATATTATTCTTTTGTGATATATATAAAAAGAAACTAGAGATAAAAAATTAAATAAATAAAATAAATTAAAAATAGGGTGTCCCCATCATGCACAATGGTTAGGGGATTGAATAGTAACAGCAATTACAAGAAGCATATTACTTATTACTATTACTTAGCAGTAATAGGAGGAGGAAATGCCCAGTTTGCAGAAGTAGGACATAGGCCTATACATACTGCTGCGATTGTAGACGTCTTTAGTATCGCAACGAACTCCCTTGAAACCTTCAGCACATCTGCAAAAACAAATATAATTTTAATCATTTATTGTAATTATTGTCTTTATAAATACTATAAAAGTAGAAGTAACTTATAAGGGTTCAACACTCAGCTAAATAACTCTTTTTAAAGATTCAGCATTGAAACTCTGACTACCAACTACGTAAAAATTTAATTAAGTTGATCTTTTTAAAAAACAAAATATAAATCAGTTTGAAATTGATTTAATTTCATCATTTTTTAATCAGTTTAAATAAATGTATCTAATTTATTCATAATTTTATATTATAAGTAGATGAATTACATTAATTTATTGAAAAGTGTAAATGAATAAAGTAAAAATAAACATAGATTGTCTAACATAGGTATTATAGAATATTTACAGAAAACAAGTACATATTTTAAATTTGTAAGCGAATTATACGATTACAAAAAGTTGGTAAAAAATACTTTACAGCTCCCACCACAATAATCATTAACTGTTATATCTAGAGAAACAAAAACATGAAACTAAATCAGATAAGCAAAAGAAGAAAGAGGCTATAAAAATCCTTGGCTAGACGGAAAGGCATAAAAACCAAGGGATAGTTTACAGGGTTAATACCCCAAGAAAACTCTTATTTTTTTCTTTTAATGCTTTTTCCATTTCACGGTTTTCCTTAGCAGGCAGATAAAGAAAACAGGAGGGCCTTGCCCTTTATCTGTCGAGACAAATTTAACAAATTACATCCAATTTTTCCCTCCCAACTTTTTTCAATTCCTTCACAATAACAAATGTTATAATATTTTTGTGATAGTAAAGATTAAAAAAAATATTGTTCAAAATAACATAACGTAAGAAATAAGATTATCTTGAAAAATATATATTTTTGTAAAAATAAAAAAGTAAAATCTTTATCTTAAACATAGAACTATGGCTACTATATTATATTCTTTACTCACTCTACAGATACTACTAGCTAGATATAATTTTTTATGTAATAATCTTAGAGATGAAATAAATTATAGAATAAATGTAACAACAATATATTACAATTATTACCATCTCTAGGTTAAATTTGATGTTATCTTTCAAGAATATACATATAATCAATATTCTTACTTTGCATTTAATAATATTCTCTTATAAAATTACATAT
>JACMZG010000008.1:48237667-48360947 GCA_018340805.1 Microvelia longipes | reverse complement strand
ATATACAACTGATAAATAACTTAATGATAAAGAACTAGCATAATAATTCTATAGCGGTTGAGAACGGGTACTCGAGAGATATGGTTAAACGTATGGTGGACAAGAAGAAAAGTAAGGCTGTTCTAGACAGAATCAACGAGTCTGATGTTTCTGAAATGCCACATTCACCTAAATCTGGCGTTCTATACCGTACATAGGATCGGTCTCTGAAAAAATTGCTAAAGTCATCAAAGCTAATGGACACAACGTTGCTTATAGCAGTTGTGTGCACTACGCCACACTTGTCCGATATAAAGATGAAGTAGAGGTGGAGACCGAAATGGTGTGTACTTATTAAAGTGTGGTGAGTGCGAAAGCGCCTATTAGGCCAAACTGGGCGCAGTTTTTCTACCAGATTGGCAGAGCATCTTGTGCGCAAAGACAGCAAGTTTTACCAACACACGATTACGGAGGGCCATAATCAACATCACCAGGTTGCTTTTCTACATCAAATGTCTAAAGGTAGCGGACTAATTTTTAGAGAGGCTGAAATCCAGCGTTTTTTAAACGAAGACGCGGATAAGTGCCTAAACGCTAGAAGCGAAGGTGGGCGAAGGGGGTTTCTTTAATTTCAAAAGAATACGTATATGGCAGGGATAATTTACAGTATAGCGTAGTCTGAATATATATATATATATGTGTGTGTGCGTGTGTGTGTGTGTTTTGTGTGTGTGTGTGTGTGTGTATTAGTCAAAATTTATTAGAGAGGCCGCATTCAGAAGGATTATATTTGGTCTTTGTATTTAATTAGATTAAAAACTAATAATGCATAGCTAACCCAACTTTTTGTTACTACAGTAAACTTCTTAAAAATCGTTTCTTTGTATTAATTTTTTAAGAGAACTGCTAGACGTCTATTACTGAAAGCTCTTTTTTCAACAATAAAAAATATATTATTATATAACAGGCATTATCCTAAATACCGTATTTTTTAATCATAAAAATGCAAATCATCTTTAGAGAGAAAGTATCTTTCCCTCTTCTGAAATATGACCGTATATTCATATAAATTGTATATCATAGTTCTAAATATTAATAATTAATATTTTCTCTTGGTACCTATTATGTATTCTATAGCTGTAATGTTATAACATGTTGGTATCAAGTTTTAATGTGTCTTGAATATGCATGTTTGTGCTATATTCTATAATACTACACACGGATATCTTTGGTTCAGTGTAACCTGATTGTTAATCAGTGTGAGTATTAAAGTTGTCTTGATGTTCTGTATAACTAGGAAACAACACTGGGACTCTAAATAACACAATGTGAGGGTGTACTAGTGACAAGTTTTCATTTGTCATCTTTTCCAACATAACCTTTGCTAAGAGCTTTACGATGGTTAAATGTTAGAAGTTTCTTTTATTTGAATTTTGGAAAACCAGATACTCCGTGTTATTATTCCCTTTAAAATTAGTTTTCAGTGTTACCGCTCTTTGTTATTGCACTTTGTTGCAAATGCCTTTTGCCCTTTTCAAATGTTTATTTCCAAGTATTTATAGGTTAACATCTGTTTTCAAATTTACAAAAGAAATATTTTTATTTGTCTTTTATTCTTTTGTATTATAATGATTTTAATGATTTTCATTAATCAGATAGAAGGTTTTTAGCTTTCCTTTAACAATCTTCATAACAAATTCTACTAAATAATTATTTATTTGTCTCTAAAAACAGAATATAAACTTCTACCTTTTAATTTATAGCACATTTACAACGTATAAGGTTTAATAATAATATATATATATATATATATATATATATATAATATATATATATATATATATCATGTGTGTCTGTGTGTAGTTTCTACTCTTTAGTTTTAGTAACCGTTTAGTTAGGTTAGTTATAGTTTCTAGCAAACCATAAACCAGAACCTTGGCGTATGGAGAGCTGTTGGGACGCTAGGTAGTCTGTTGTTTATAAGGAATAATTATGAATTCATTAACCCACCATTTTAATGACGAATTGAGCCATTAATGGTGTTATAACTGATGGTGAGTTAATAGGGGGTTTCATTAACTCACCATTTTGATGACGTCTTCAAAACTTCAAAAAGGTGTTATATACCGATTTAGCTCAACTGTCTCAATTAAAATGACTTTGTCCATGTTAGTTTATATAGAGTCGCAATTATGCCGTCGTAGCGTAAACATTAGTTAAAATAGCTCTAGTAGTGTAGTTTAATATTATGTAGTTATAATAAAAATGTTTTCTTTTGCTTGGACTCGCACTATTTAAAATCAATAACGTTTAAATGTCGACAAATTTTTATCTTTTGACGGAAATACTTTTAAATAATCTAAATACTATCACGATAATATATGTTTTCGGTATCGGGGTTAGTTGGATTTGACGGTTTAATCCCTGAATTTGAGGAGAGTGATTTGTTCGGTGTCAACCCAGGAGCCGAAAATGCAGTGGGCAACGCGCACAATGGCCATCATCATCAGGTCAGTAACCACCAGGCAGATACGAACAATCTTTCAGAGGTACCCAACATCATTTCGAAACCTTTTATTGGACAAAAAGTGGTGATATCCAGAAATAACGGCCAGAAACAAGAAGCCTACGTCACTAAAATAAGTGTATTGCAAAACAATTCCACTACACTGCAGAATGGAAATTCTCTAGTAGATGTTGAATGGATAGAAAGTGACGGCTCCGTGAAAGGCAAGAAAAATGTGGATATCAGCACTTTGCAAACTGACCCCCAGTCCTCGAATACTCTTAAAACACAAAACGCTGAGGTAATCATTTCTAATGTAAACAATGAGATTGATGTACCATCAACATCTACCGGTTCTATTAACAACTCAGAACAAAGTGAATTACCCCCAGCGTCCAACAACGTAGTATGTGATATTTGCGGACAGTCTTTTAAGAATAAGCGAGCCTTAGCATTCATTTCAATAAAAAACATCCAGTGGAAGCAAACACAGCTAAGTTAAACGGTCTAATTTCTAACCAAGCCCACTCTAGTAAATCTGTTGATCCTACTATTAAAAATAAAATTGACTCATGGGACAAACAATTTAAATCCATTTTAAAAATCTAATGACGACTTTGATCCTGTACTCTTCGATAACGTGACTAATGGCTTTTTGACGTTTTTAAAAGAAGCGAATGCTGAGCTGCCTGGACCAAAACATCCTGCTCAACGGTATTTCAAATTACGTAAAAAGGATAAAACGAACAAAAAAGGAAAAGGAGCCGGAAAAGTTTCTAATCCTCAGAGAAGCAATAAGAAGACAGAGAACGGAGACAAGAGCAGTATCAGTATGAGGTAGCTCAGTATTATTATTACAACAGACGTAAAAAAGTTGTCCAAACTATTATGACTGCCGATAAACCCAAACAGTGCCCTATTGACATCAAGCAAGTAGAAGATCACTACAGACCTATATTTGAATATTCCAATAATCGCGTACGTGAATCTTACGAGCAAACCGTTCCTCAAGAAAACATAGCTTCTGTGAGCCTGAAATCAATACACAAAGCTATAAAATCAACTTCGTTAGACACGTGTCCTGGTCCTGACGGTGTTCTTATTAGGACAATAAAACGGCTTGAGGTGGCCCATATTATACAAACCATAATCGATATTTTTCTGAAATATTCATATTTGCCTGATGCGTTTAGAAGAGGTCGTACAGTACTTATTTACAAAGGTAAAGGCAGAAGTGATGATGTGGCGTCATGGAGGCCCATTACAATGTACTCTATCTTGAGAAGATTAATAGAAAAGGTACTTGATGGCGAACTTCGACAGCAAGTAACTTTTCATTCTTGTCAGAGAGGTTTTGTGAAGGGTCTTCCTGGTTGTCATATCAACTCTCGGCTCATTGATGCTGTTTTAAAACACGCTAAACAAAATGGTAATGATAGTGCTGTCGCTTTTCTGGATGTTACCGGTGCTTTTGATAATATTGGTCATCTTCATGTAATAAACACTTTAAAGGCTAGAGGCGTTTCCGACAATCTGATAAAATGTATAGAAGCCCTACTGTGCTTTAACCTAATAAGAATACGCGTCGGTTTTCACGACACTGACGATATACGTGTTGAGACAGGCGTTCCACAAGGAGGACCTCTATCTGCTACTCTTTTTAACCTGGCTATAGATCACATCTATAGAGAGTTTTGTGACCCCCAGTTCTCAAACCAATACGGTTATGGCCTCAATCCAGGTCAGGAAAAAATACTTCTATCGGGGTTCGCCGACGACCAAGCTGTCACCGCCTCCAGTGTTAGTGCAGCAGAAAGAGTTATTAACAGTATAGCAAGTAGATTCAAGGAAATTGGCTTAAATATCAACCCGGCTAAGAGTACGTGCATTATTTTATCTAAAGGTAAACTAATAAGCTCCAGATTAAATCTAGAAGACGGAAGCTATATAACATCTAATAGCGATAACGAAATTATTAAATATTTAGGATGTAGTTTTACAGGTGAGATTGTTAATGATGACGCTGCAATAGAGAAACTGAATACCAACCTGAACAGTCTAGTCACTTCTAATCTGCTAAAACCTGACCAGAAACTCAACATATTAAACCAGTATATTTTTCCAACGCTTACGTACCCTCTTCAAACTGCTCCTCTGACTAAACTTCGTCCGGCTTTTCTCGAAGGTGTTGATGTCATGATCCGGAGAAGTACCAAAGCAATCGTAGGACTACCAGCCAACACTTCTACAACTATGCTGTATGCGCCTCGCCGTTATCGAGGATTAGGTATTCTTCGTTGTTCGTGGGAAGCTCCGTTACAACATATGAGTATATTGCAAAAATTAAGAGACGTCGATGAAGTGCAATTACAAGGTATACTCGATTATGACGCCGAACTGTCTGATTGTGCTGATCGTCTTGGTCTTGAACTTCAAGATCTAAACGGTCGAATTAGTATAAAAAATATTCGACAATCCCTTCGCGAAAAATCGTTTGAAGAGTGGTCAAAGTGTAAGTGGCAAGGAATCGGAGTGTGCCACTTTAAGGAAAACACCAAAGCTAACGAATTCATTAGTAATAGGCAAATCCTTACAGGTTCCGAGTGGACCAACGCGATCAAATTGAATATCAACTATGCCCCTCTACGTGGTGTACCGACTACAGGCAGCAAGTATACAGGAGACGTGGGACCCCTCTGTCGCAAATGCAGCAGAGAGACTGAAACACCAGCACATGTGCTTGGTAATTGTCCTAACAACATGCTTCTTGTTACTCGCCGCCACCATAATGTCAAACACACCATCATTGACTTGTTAAGAGAAAAGGTTACACTTGTTATGAGGAAGTCTTCGGCGTTGATACAAATGGTTCCAGGTACGCACATTATAGCATTTAATAAAAACAGTAAGGAAGCTTTGGTGATTGACCCTACAGTGAGGTACGAGACTAACGATCCTTTACAAGGTGAGAAAGTCCACGAGGAAAAGAAACAGATTTACGAAAAGTGTTTAGATTATTAGAAAGAGAAATAGAGACCAACAGGGCGACAGAGAGTTCCGAGTAATAGGACTATGGTTTGGCTCNAGGTTGTTAAACTGATCGAACGTTGCGAAACTACTAAATCTGCAAATAACTAATCACATATATTTCTTATGCGTACAAATATTATTTTAATTATATTATTATTGAATTAATTTAATTATTTTCAGAAGGTTTAACATTCGTAAAAGGTCTGGAATTTATTACAGTTTCGTGTAACATCAAATAAACTATTTATGGATTGGAATGATTTATTTAAAAGTTTACAAGTTGTTTTTTTTTCTTTAAAGTGGGTTAGATTATTAATATTTTTGACATGCATGCCTTAATTATAATAAATGTAATTAGAAGGATAATTATAAATACTTTAAATAGAAAGACCTTTAAGATTTACATTAGAAGCGAAGGTCTGAAGTTTTTAGCTTTGACTGTACCTCTCAGTTTAGAAAAAAATGATAACAATAGAATTTTGTTATACAGTAAATGCAGCTAGTAGGAGCAATAATTACAATCTAAATAAAAGTGTCCCACGATTGGATTTCTCAGGGCCTCTTCACTGGGGCAAAATAAAAAACTTCACAAAGTTGTTTAAGGCAAAGCTATAACCTTATAACACATTTTTATTCAATTTATTTTGGAACTTTATCTAAAAATGAATAAAACGTCTTCATGTGTGGCTTAGTGTGTCGGTACCGACATAATAATACTAGAATATTTATTGTTTTTTCGTGTTTTATGTATCATTAAATCTTGTTATATACAATTTATAATAAATAAATATTAATTGAATTATATTTAAAGCAAAATTATCAAGAATATTTTCCACTATTATAGACATTATAGAATTTTATATCATTTCGTCTTGTAAATAATTCATGTTTCTTTCAGTTATTTTAAGAAGTTCAAAGAGGTGCTTGGAGGCTTGGCACAATGCCAACTTTTTAAAACAAACTTCAATATATCTTGAGATACACTCAAAATTAAACACCATTAATTGTATTCGAAATTGTTTATTTTATAAAGTCTATTTCTGTAGATATTAGTACAAATATATTTTCTATTATTTTTCGACGAGATTTGATTTTTAGTCAGAGAGAAAGTGAGGGAGAGCAAGGAAGACGATTCGATAATCGGCTATAAAACCTACACAACGTGGTACTACTTTATTTTTATATAAAGTAGTATAACAAGACGAAACAATGATGAATGCAAAAACAATTTATAAGAGTAACGTCAGGTAAGTGATATTGGCTCTAAGTCATGAGAAACTGAGTCAAACCAAACCTCTTGTATTGAGCAATTATAAATTAATTAAATAGTATTACAATTAGGATAACATACAGGCTAAATATTGTAACATATGCAATTCTGCTTGTACTTGAATAGCAAATCTTCTCCATTGACTCATTCTATAGACAATTCTTCGCTAAAATACGAAGAATCGTCGGGAAATGGGAGCCATTTTTTTTTTACTAATACACTGCTTCTCCCTTTATAAGAATAGGAAAGCAAAAGATAAAAATTGTAAAACAAAGTATTTATCTTATAAAATGTGTGCGCATAATTTTTTGGGAAAATTTTGTTAAATTACAGGCGACTGTTTACATTTAAATTGTCTAGTTATGGAGTGTGGAGAGGTCGCGTTATGTAGTCAGGTCTGTAGAGTCGCCCGAATAAGGAGTCGGGTACTTTGATATGTTATGTTGCCTAGGGGATACATTATGCAGCGAGTCGGAGACAATTGGAGCATCTAAAATGCTACTTGTCCTTATATAGGATGGGAGAATGCAAGGGACCACCAGCTGGGTCCAGCTCGGACTCCCAGTACTACCCATCTATAGCCTCTATCTCCTTCTTCTTCTCAGAACTTAATAAATACTTGGTAGCTGTGTGACATGACTTAGAATCTTTTACAGCGTGGAACCAACCTGGTCAATCAAGTACATTAAACACAGCGTTTACACTTAACCTGTTAATAAAGCTTAAACATGCTTAAGCTGAAAGTAAATATCAAGTTTCCTTAAAGTTGGTTACGTACAAGATAATTTACCTTAATTTTAATTCTTGTAACAATAATGTACTTGTCAACTACTATTGTAACAAAAATTCTGAAGCAGTACTTTAGCAAAAATAATTTACCATGTAATGTACAATCAATTAACTGTTTTATTAAAGATAAGATACTTGAAAGAATTTAGAACACAAAAAATCAACTATTGAGTTGACCGAATACGAATCTTTACTAGGGGTAAACCTTGAACGTCGTAAATAAATAATCCCTTTTGAACTTCAAAAGATTCAAGCGCTGAAAGAAGGAATACAAACAATAAAGATTCTGACGAAGCGCCATACAAGGCGATTTAAGAAACAACAGAACATTGTTACACAGAGATTATCCTAAAAAATTAAATATTAAGTATTCTGGACCGACGGATGATTTACACGATTCTTGTAGAAACCTGAGTCTGGGGGAAATATATATCAGCATTATCTCCCTTAAATTAATATAAATAAGGTTTTTATAAGTAAGGTGAAAGATTTGTATGATGCCGGTGTGGAGGAGATGAAAGTGGAGGTAATGGGAGGACTGAATTAGTTATAAATAATGAGAGTTGAGCCGAGGAATGTGGAGCGGTCGACTCGCTTTGGACTGGATCAGATCTGGTCTCAGAGACAATGTCTCCCACCTCTATTGGAATGGACAAATATCCTTAAGCCACTCTGAACAAGGGATAAACTAATCATCACAACAAAGCTCCTTTTATCTGCCTAAAACGGCACTCAAGCCTAATTTTCTAAACGAGAAGATTATCTATATCGAGGCGCTAAAGACGTCAGGATATAAAATACCTTTATCTTATATGGTATGAGCACTGGCCCCATCGTAACAGTTTCTTGAGTATACTGAATGCAATTATTAAATTAATTTTAACATTCTTTCACTGATTACTTTTTATTCTCATTCTGACATAAAAATAAAACTATTATTTAAACTAATAATGTTTTTAAAAAGCTTAAGCTTAGAATAATGTTTTACAAACATATATACTCATAAAGCTTGTATAAACTTACAAAGGTAACCTGTGTTAAGGTCCGATAATCTAATGATAAACCATGACCAATGAAACAGTCCTTGTAAGCCTATTTATAAGATATCCACACGGTAATTGATAGTAATGTGTTTTCTTAAAATTTTAAGAGGTGATGGACAGAAAAACATTAAGGATGGAACGATAATGGATGATTAACAATAAAATTAATGATCAAAAATCTGCATTTAACACCAAGGAAATCTAGAAATTAAAACTGTAATCCTAGATCAGGTTTCCTGTCATCTTAAATGGGATTTTTAGGGTTGATTGAGGCAATATTGTTAAATAAACGTATATAGTGTAATTATGATAAAACTTAGTTTTTATCTTATTACTCATACTAAATAAAATTGATATTAATATTATAATATAATAATACTAAATTTGGTCACGAATGCAATGATATTTTCAGTATAGGCTCGGTATAATTCTACAACAGTTCCCATGAGAAGTGATATTTTCTTATAAGTCATGTTTATATAAATATTATTATGTCAGGGTTAATTAATTACCAATAAGACTATTAAAACTGCAGTTAATTACGCATTAAATTTTATTTTTTAAGTAAATGTTAACTATTAATTGCGCAAATCAGATCGATATTCGTTTATAATCTTGTTAATCTTGATAAGTAGGCATTAAAGTGGCAAAGCTACGATTTCTATTCAATACTTCCATAAATAGAAAATGACAGTTCTCGTCTATACTCTTTAAATGACTTGACTTTCATACCGTTCACATGTCTTAATTTAGTATGATTTCACAATCCATCATGTGATATAGAGCACAATACTAGATTTTTTCAATACAAAAGTTAGGCAAAAATGTGATACTAAAAAAAGTAGCCAAATATATATTTATAATCTTAGTTCCATATGGAACTAAGATTTGTATTTTAGTTCCACTATATACTTTCCTGAAAGTCATAAAATACACACGGGTTTGTTCCAAGGCCTAAATTTAGGATTCGAAAATTTCAAAACCTATGCTAACTACTTTATTAGCAGCACTAGAAATAATATTTTTTTAAACAAGATTTAAAATACAACAGTTTTAAGACCCCGTGTAGGATATGTTTGGCTTGCAATGTAATTTAAAACTAATAAAATACATGTTTTTACCGCGGGAACAACCTCAGGTAAGTTTTTATAGAGTTTAACTCAGTCAGAGCAAATTACATGTTAAAACCACCTCTAATTTTATTAACAACGGAATAGTCATGGCTCGGGTCTAGCTGACAATGCCCTCACGAATACGATGATTAGTTAAACTAATAATAAGAATAAGATCAGAAACTCCAAATGCATTTAATCTATTAAATATGTTCTAGCACTCTGCGCGGGCTTACATAAAGTGAATTTTAATAAAATATTCCCTTATAAATCTATCGACACCTTTTTTTGTATATGCTGCATTAATTATTCTGAAATAATGATTAGCAATTAGGTAAACACGCCAGCAATTTTCCGAGTTATATTAATTTAACACTTTTAATACGTTTTTATCAAATTAATTAAAATCGTTTTACAAGTGATACAACAATCAGGATTCAATGAAAGGGTAAAAGTGAAATGAATAACATTTTATATGATTAGGAATGTTTCTTATGATTAAAGTATTATTTTGTCAGATAATTTGACAAGATAACAGCTTTAAAACGACCATATTAAAAGAAGAATAAAAAAAGGAATAACATTAATTCCGTGTGGTATAAGAAGTGTAGTAAAAGAATATAAATATCACCGATGAAAGAGATTATTCTCATAACTTGTTTATACAATGAAGTCTTAAGTAAGGAGTAAACTGGATCCTGGGGATGATACAAGCTTCAGATGAAAAGATTGTCATTTTGAATACATAAGGTTGGGTATATATGCAATCTTGATAGGGGGAGACTGGTAGCACGCGTCTCGGCCACCTGGGTGACACATTCGTTCTTTCTGAAATGGATATCAGATAGTACGTACACTGGCTACTCTTGGTATCGGATGAAACCATGTCTACGGGTCATTAGACAATTATCATCAATTAAAATACAATGATGACTTATTGAGTACAGACTGGATGCAAGTAGCGGTGATGCCACCCACACAAAGTCAAAATAAAGTGGAGCTCGTAAGGCAATGCGTCAGTGTGCCGCATTCTTAATCTGCATTCTTAGAGACCGGTTCTACACGAGAAGAGAACAGGGCGCCCCTTTTACACACACGTATATAACCATGTCACTTTACAACTAATCCTTACAATCCGCTAACAAATCATATCCAATCAAATTAATATTTCATTTCCACTACGTATGTTTTCTCCATTATTTCTCTTTTTTATCCGTTTCAACACGAACTATTCATATTTAAAAACCTTTTCAGAACGACTTCCAATACTTCTGCGGCCACACAGGACCCTTTGTCGGAATCTAAATTCCCCTCGACATGGAGTCTCTTTCTCTTTTTATTCTTAATTTTTATGGGACTAAAGAAAACAAAATTATGGTTTTTGGTTATCAAAACTGATTTTAATATATACTCGTACATACAAATGTTATACTCTTATAAAATATATATATAAAATATAAAATAAAATAAAAATTAACTATTAGTAACAAAAATGAATATATTAAAAAAGAAGTATTAATATATCAAGCCAAATTATCCTAACACAGGTTCCAGGAGATTTGTGTTGTTGTATCCTGGGAAACCGATGCATATAATTGGAGCGGCTTCTGGTCCTCGCCAGCTTCTCCCTCGGTCACTAGTAAACAAAGCCTTTATAACCTCTCATCAAAGCCTTCATCTTTATTTATAACTGCTTACTATGCCTCTCTATGGAATGCCGCAAGTTGTCTAATACGGCAGTAAAATACCTCAAGTAAAAATTTAATATAATTATTTGTTCGTCGCTTGGTGAAAATAGATCTACTAACCAGGCTTAGACACTTTGTTCTTGCCACTAATAGTGGTAATGGTTAAATAAAAAGTGATGTACACACAAAGAAATAGAAAAAAAGGATAATTAAAATATACGAGATATTTATTTAGTATATTTAATTATGTAATGTATAATGTATGTTCATTATAATGAAAAGTGTTTATTATTATAATGTAATGTAAAATGTATATGCTAGCCGACGACGTAAAGGATGCCATTTCAATATTTTTAAATGGTTAGAAAGTATATAATAAATGCATTAAACGAATTAATTATTTGCAAATTAATTAATAAATAAAATAAAAAAGGTAAAAATGATATCTATAATGGTATAGTGATTTCAATTGCAACCCATTTAATTGTTTTTACTATTGCAATATGCACTAACAACATAATATTAACTAAGTATTAAGTTTTTGTACTTTCGAATCTAAGAATATAAATATACATGTGTGGTAAATAAGTTATAAAAAATGGAGGAATGCAGAGCGGGACACCCAATTTAGCGGTGGTTGAGATAGGTCGGGAATCTAGAGCAGAAAGATATGGCATGTGCTCCGATAATAAGGCATTGTGCACAGCGCATCTGCTGGGGTTGCCTCCAACGTTTTAACTACAATCGAAAAACTATTAAAGGCATAACCAGCTGACATTGCCCACCTGATCTGGCAGCCTACACTTCGGTCACAATAATTAGACTCTTTTTATTTCTATAAAATACACACAATAGATAATAGAACCCACTTCCTATAGATATCAAAAAGAAGCCAGAATCTTACGCTTAACTATTTTCAGAAAACAGAAAGATCTTATTCATTGCTCAGGGCCTGTCTACTAAGGCTGTTCCCATATTATGATGCCTAAGAAAATAAGATGAAGCCGTGTTTGCAAGATATTTTTAGCAAAGATAATTTACAATTGAAAATGTTATGAAATTAAATTTTTGATTCGTTTAAAAGATATCCTAGGAGATGATATCATTTAAACATATTTGTGAGATATTTATAAGACAAGAAAGATTGTAATGGGTAATTTAATGGAATACGAGATTTGATTGTGTATCGGTATGAGATATAGGCTGAGAAATGATTAAGTTCGGTAGAGGGCTGAGAAAGGTATCACTAATTACTGCCCTCCGAACCCAACAAGACCAAGGATTCACATAACGCGCCGACACAAGAGCCACACAAGAATTCTTTTAACCCGGAATAATTTAACTTTTTAAGTATAAAGCCGTAATTATATATGACCCAGTTAGTAGTCAATAACTGATGGTTAACAATTCCAAGTGAGTTCCAAATTATAAGCTAGCAATAGGGGAGAGAAGGAGACTCCGAGCTACCAAAAAAGTAGAGAGAATAGTTGGGGGACCACTGATGAAGTTAAAGATTGTATAAAGTTCTATGGGAAGAAGTAAGAGTGCTAAGAAACCAAGAAGGAGACTGAGTTAAAAAAAAACTAAAGCATACGAACCTATGGCAAATAATAATTACCTCCTTACCATAATCTATTGGAGAACCAACAATTTGTACCTTATACCCCTCGATAATAACTAACTTCACTTTTATTATATATAGCAAGACAGGTAACGACCAACAAAATATAGTTTATAATCGTTTAATTTTCTATTTTATTAACAGATGCTAACGCTGTAATAAGTCAAGACGAAAACATTTATTATAACTACTTAATATGTAAATTCCATTGCAAAAAAGTGATGCTGCATATAATAAGTTTCGCAACACCCCAAGCCACTAAGAAATCATATGATTCCATCGTAACATGTTAAAAAATGAAATAAAACATAAGAGAATCTAGATCAAATCTAGAAGTCACATTCGCTGTATTTACAATAAATGATTAATTGTAACTATTCGAGTTTCATCGCTAATCGTAACAACTATATTTCACTTCTTTTTATAATGTATTACATAAAAATCCTTTCGATTCGTGTGACTCGAACACAACTTTCACGAACTGATTCGTTGAGACGATAGTATCAGCCGGCGCAGCAATGTCGAAGCTCTACCGACATGTATGCGTGCTCACGGGTTCCACGGCATCAAAGCCAAGTTTTCTCACGAAGCCACGATACTTTTGAGGCAGCTACCTTGACAAGATTTGAATTATCTTGTATACACAGTAGATTTCAATGATTTCACAATACCTTGTTAGAAATATTTTATTAAATTGCATCTACATGAGTTTTTACTTTCTCATTTGAATTGATAAGTTCTGAATAAATAAAATAATAATATTCGTAAGGTAACTGAGGCAAATCTATGCCGATACAACTTTACATTTATGATATTAGTATCATTAAAAGTAACTTCAGACATAATCATGTAAGAAATGAAAACTATATTAACACCTTTAACAAAAATGATAAAAGTGCGCGCCGAACGGTCTGCTATCGATGAAGTAAACAAGGTAGTAAACTGGAGGTGAGCTGGCTACACCTACCTAACTTGAACGGAACGTGTAGTGAGATCAGCTGTTGTGGCGCCACTGTCTACTATTGTTTAGTCTTGTTACGATCCCTCCAATTATATGGGTGCATCCGTCCCTTCTTTCCCAATCATAGTCATCTCTTCTCCTTATCAGCTACTCTGTTACACGTCAACTCCCCCATGTAAAACTAAACATCCACCTCCAAATATAAAGTATAATTTTACAAAATCTTTTTAACATTTGGACAAATATTCATTATAACCAATATAAGGGCTCTTATAGCGTTAAAGTTTTAAAGAAACACCATTTATTTATAAACATCTAGACGGGATCGCCCCAGTGACAAGTTATTTATGAAAAACTCTTAATCTTTCTCTTAAAAGAATGTTACGAACAACTTTTTAGAGATTATTTTTTACAGCTTCTTGAGGAAAGTTTAAAGTGTTTAAAACGAATTTCTTTATTAGTACATATTCTCTACATTTCTTACAAATATACCAACCCTCCAAACGTGTCACCATAAAAACTATACTTTAGTAGTAAGTTTAACTTTACTATAACGTAAACGAAATTATTCATAAGATGTGACACCGGCCACCGCTTAAGCGCAAACCCTATAAACGCGTTAGTGGCCAAGGACTGAAGGCCTCTTCTGATATTGATGATAATCAATATTGAATAATCAAGAAACTATATTTTAGAGCACTGTTCCACGTCGCCTTCTCTCAGCCTATCAGAAATTAGGCCCTACAGCCTTATTTGCTCCCACAGCAGATTACGAGAAAAGATTAATATTGGTTAATTGATTGATTAAGCAAAACATGCAATAAAATAAAGTCTAAGAAAACTATTTAACCCTTCAAACGACTATTTAATTTCACGAATAATCATCATCATATCATATTATCATTTATATCATATCATATCATCATAATCTAATACCACGAATAATAAACTCTAGCAAAGCGAGCGTAATCAGGTACAAAAATTGTAAAAAAAATTGATTCGGCTATAAGGTGTAATACATATATAATAATATGTATTTTAAACACACATACTAAATTAGATTTAATTATCAGCATATGTTTTTAATTTATGGATTGACATTGGAAATTCGCTTTTATGTAAATTGGAGGTATCAGAATGAGCCAAGTGGCCGGATCAGAAGCCAACTAAACCTACTGATACGTCAAACTGCTTTAGTGCAACATCCATGGGCTGAGAAGCGGCTACAGGAAAGCGTGGCCCCTAGTCCTAGTGCCGATGCAACGTAGCGGCCAAGAGGCTTAAGGTATCTTGTTTTTTAACGGAGATTCAAGGGAAACATAACAATCGTAATTTACTAACTGAATAGTAGTATTCCCTGTTATCAAAACAATTTTGTTAATATATATAAGCTGCAGAAATGCCCTTCAGAGTTAAGAGTTAGAAGTGCATTATCAAACAGATTATAGGAGAAATCGTTTTAACAATCATTAATGTATTTAAGATTGTTTATTTTGACATCGAAAATTTTTGGATTTTTACGATGTTAACTGGGATGTTTTATTAGAAAATCCGCGGAATTATTTTTTATGTTAAATTCCTAACAAAGTGTCCTGTATAAAAATAAAAGAGTTATAATAGTAGTAGGGAGTACAATAGGGAGTTATTATTAGAAGTGCCACTACTATAATATCATGTTGTTAGTTATTATATATGTGTATAATTGTTAAGCACTATGTAAATTGGAGGGATCGGAATGTGCCGAGTGGTCGGATCAGAAGCCGACTAATTCTCAGGGTTGATCTCAGCCCGGCAGGATCATGCCTGTACCCTTGGACATCATTTACTCCTATCTAAACGTAGTAATGATTGTATGTCCTTTATGAACCCCTAACTCACACAACCACACTCATATACTCATGCCCGCCCCAATTAACTATTCAATCAATATGTTAATAGGTACACCTTTTCTTCCCCTTTCTTTTTATTTTAATAATAGACTTCGAGTCCAAGTGGCGCGTTTATTTTCTCCAAACATCTAAAGGAAAAAACCATATATAAAAATATATGTATAAATATACATATATTGTGAAGCAATTTCAAGGCTGACGGTTTGACGGAGGCTGGAACCTCCTCTTTAGTTCTCATGGAATAGCACACCTAAATAGTTCGCTCTCAAATTAACTGTTATGGGGACGTCGTGTAGACACAGAGTTTTGATACGTGCATACCTCGGTCTTTAGAGGTATTTTGTGTCCGGATCATTATTCTTAACGTAAAAAAAGAACCTGCATACCAAATTAGGATTAGTAGAACTATATTTTAAAGTCCTTAGTCTTTTGTAAAGTAGTTATAAAATTCAAATTTACTAAGTATGCACTGGAAAGATTAATTTACATAATAAAATTATTAAAATACAATTACGTAAAGAAAGAAATAATA
Organism: Microvelia longipes; assembly: GCA_018340805.1. NCBI lineage: Eukaryota > Metazoa > Arthropoda > Insecta > Hemiptera > Veliidae > Microvelia > Microvelia longipes. Next base: position 48,344,527 of record JACMZG010000008.1, on the reverse strand, counting down.
CATTGAAAGGATGGGAAAATCTTTATAGCTAAACAACTAACTATCGGTATAAATCAAATAAATAATATTTATTTTATTTTATTTACATACTAACGAATTTGAAAACTCTTAAAGTAAACACTACTCCTTGAATCAAAATGAGTTAGCATTGTCACCTATATCGTTGGAGAAAGATTACAATAACAATAACTACATTGCCATTCAAATTGACCTTGTCATAAAGATCTTTTTAACGTGATATGCGGAGGCACAGCACTGCCTCGACAAGCCTAAATATTATGTTTATACGAAAAATAATTTGCAGGTAATTAATTTTCACTCAGAAAATCCGGACCCGAGGTCTCATCATAATTATCTATTTCGGATATTTTTATGACGATTTGAGTGGTTTTTATCATGCTGTCTATGTATGTGTCACGCATAACTCTCGGTGTATTCAAGTTAGACTGCAAATAACTCTCTATGCTTCATTATTTTTAATCAAATAATATTTCTTTATATGTTTTTTATATTTTTAATATGTTTGGAACGAATTTTCGTCACAAAAATAACCTTCATTGATGATATGCAATATCATACTTGCATAAATTACTTTACAGTAATTCAATATACTAACGTTGCCCTACCGGCCAAAAAATTTCGTCTTTTGACACCAGCAAGCGTTATGACAGCCTGAAATACAACAGCTAAGTCAAGCTGAGTTTATAAGGGAATTGATTCAATTAGAGGGGTTTTATGAATAAAAATAATTTTTTTGACATGTTAGGTTTTAGTCCGGAATTGACGTCATGGCAGAAATAAATAGTACATTTTCAAAGTTCGATTCCTACAATGACTTCTGAAGTCATACATAAAACCAGGTTATAACATCCGAATGCGTTTAGTTTGTTTACATCGAATTGAACCACCTTGTGAATTTCTAACTTACAAGGTGAACTTACAGGAACTTACACTTTCTTATCTTGGAGCTAAGTCACTTTATAATTTTTAATTAATAACACTTAATAATTAATTACTTAATAAATTCTTAATAACACTTAATAATTCTACTTTAATCCATAACTGGTAAATCGATCCACAAAATTTCGTCATTATATTGGACGCAATTTTAAAAATTAATTAAACTTAAAGAGATAATTACAGAAAGTTTAATAATCAAACTTTTTTTTAAGTACGACATATCGAGAGGCAGTGTTAACCCCTCAGTTTAAACGCTCATTACTTGTAAACGGCAAGTCCAATTTGATGTCTTATTTAAATAAGTTTAAATAAGACATTTGTTCTAAATTATTTTAAATTTTAAAAAGTTATTGCAAATTTTATGTTTATGTTTTTTTATTTGATTTTATTTTATTTAGTGCAATAAAATTTCCTGAAGATGTTGTCTGTAATCAAGTATGTTCGCCGTAATCACAGTGAAACGTTTTGATTATTAAATAAATTAACATTTATTTAAGAACTACATTCTTAATCAATCTTAATTATAAATAAGTTTACATTGTTACAAAATTTAATATAATTTTGCATAACCTAAAAAGAATTATTTTAAATTTATTATTTTATTACCGAATAACCAATAAAGATCTGTTTTTTAACCAAGAATATATTTATTGAATGTTGTGTACCTTACATTATATTAGTGAGAAACATAAAGAAGTAATACATGTTTCTATTTTAAAAGTTGGCATAAGAAAATTACAACATTCACGGAAAATAAGTTTTACTTAACTAAGTAGCATAAATAATTAAGTCAGTAATGCGATACATAAAAACTGATATTATATTAATATATTGAATACATAGAATATATATATTTATCATTAGCGAAAGAGTAAATAAACAGAAAGTATCTTCGAGCCATATATGACCTAAATGTTTTAAGATTGAATAATTTCAAAATCAATATCACATTAGAGACTGACCTACAATAATGTTTGCCAAGGTAGGAAACGATAACATAGTATATAATCGAGTCAAGGGTAACTTAATCAACATATAGTATTATACTATAGTATATCCTTCTGGTATTATAGTATTCCTTTCTACAACTAAGTAAATATACAAAGATATAATATAAATTTTTTAACTGATTACACAAATCTATTCAAAAACATGAATAGCCAAATAAAACACAATTCTAATCAAGACTGAAAAGAAAATGATTTTATAAACATCTGTAATTTCTCTTTTAAAAAATTTCTAGTTACGGTGTTTTTTATTTATTCTTTTTTTTTTTTCATTTACTCTAGTTAAAGATTATAAACACAAAAGATATTAGGAAAGTAACTCAGGATAATCTTCGATAATCATGATGAGATATCATTTAGGTCGTAAGTATGGCATTAAGTTAAGTTAGCGTGTAGGTAAATAAGACGTCAGTAAGATGTGAGAGGATCTTAAGGATATGCCTTTAGCTCGAGCTTCGACTCAAAGGTAATTGTTTGAACTAGAGGTCATATATAATAAGATAGAAGGCTGGTGTGTGGTCCAGTAGCACAGCTTGTAACTAGTAAATTCGAGATACATTTTCTGCAACCAGTCAATAAAACAATTTATGTACATTTTAAGATTAGCGCAATAAACGAACAGCTAGTAAGCGTTATTACTAACTACGATCAGGTGAATCATTTCAAACCCACTGTATATGGAAGTGAATTATGCAAAAATAGTCATTAAAGGTTTTAAATCATTATGGTGCGGGGTTCCTGAGGCCTGACGAATTTCCTTAGGAAATGCTTAATTTTTTGATTTTTTAGCCAATATTATGTAAGGTATCGTTCTCTATTTATATTTGGGGAAGTGAGTCGAATTGAATTGATCTAGTCATACTAACACGTAATTAACGATAATCTTTAAGTTTTTATCGTTTCATTTACACTAATTCTTTTTGGCGCGGAGGTCCAACAGCCAGACTTGCCAGAGAAATCTAGGATTCCCTTTAGAATGTGTGATTTCTTGTAAACAAAAAGTTTTTGATATTTAAAAAAAAAAATGTAATCATCTTTACAGTGAGTTAGTTGTTTGTTTCTTCTTTTTATGACTGTATTAGATGAACATGTGTTTAATTGATATTTTCGACTATTTCAATTATTTATAAAAAATATAAATGACATTTATTTTATAAAAAATATATTCTTTTTAAAATCCTAAGGATTTAGTTTTTTTAACAAAGTTTTACTTTCTTAGTTAGTTCTGGCTTAGTTGTTCGTTCTGTAAAGCGTTGCCAAGTAAAAGATTTTAACACGCACACATACAGATGTAAATAATATATTAAGACAGGCAATTTGAGATTTATAATATCTTACAAACCACCCTAGAGTGCAACTATTTCCCATTAAAATATGTCCTTTAATTATTTTATTTTTTTATTTTTGTTACAGCTCATGGGAGGTGAGATTACCAAAAGTGAATTTTACAAGTAAAATTAAGTTCACATAGCACAAAAAAGAACACCTGATTTCATAATTATTTATGTCAAACAGTTACAAATTTAAGAGGTAAGAGTTTTAGTAAACTATGTATTAGTATGAGAAAAAATAAAACAATGTATAACAATAAATAGAGCTAAGGAACCACGTATTGGAGTGTCAAGTGGAAAACTATGCTGACGAACGACACTTCAGATACAAAGTATTTCTTTCTTATGTTAAGAGTGCAAGTACTTGTGTATAGATAAAGGTTAATTACTGCTAGGAGAAGCGAAAACATTGAGGTTATACGTGGTGTACCGGTGTCACCATATCCGAGAATTTGCCTAAGGTATTGGTACATCCCACATACAATAAAGAATCTATCCCACGCCCAGTACCTCCAGGTAATGACCGCAAATCAAATTTTACACATCTCTCTTATATAAACTTACAATAAATGCTTCCAACATGATACTATATAGTCGCATTTAAACTGCTAATTTATCATTTTACTTCTCTTTCTATGTAAATAAATCATAGTTTTAACAACAAATTGATTCAATTAAATCAAGGAACTTGAATAAAGGGGATGAAGCGCTAAGTCGATAACGCATTTAACCGAGTGTCCCGTTAAGGATATTAAATAAAAAATAATCCATCACAAAACATAATTAAAAAGAAATTGCACATGCTTGGTACCAACTGCGCAGGTCTTAAATATAGATACAAACTTATCTTTTGGTAAAAGGTTCCCTAATGTAGGTTATAAACAAATAGTGAAAAGTACTATTGGTTACCATCTCGTGTCTTATCATTTTTATTGAAAATAACAAAGGTTGAGAATTTAAATTTGTTTTGCGCCTGCATTTATAACCATGCTCGGGAAAGGGAGTTTAATATTATACTTCTCTATCACGACGACTCTATCAACGACACTCATAGTAAGCAGTAAAGTTCTTTTATCGAGTCATCCACTTCATTCAGATCTTTGGATTAAATAAATCATAGTTAAACAGCAAATTAATTAGATTAAGCCTATATTTTTTAATTCGTTGCGGTTCATATATTAGTGAAGTGTAAATGTTGTAGCACTTTAAGTTTCTTATAGTATTAAGAAACTTAAATATTTGATTACACATATTTTAATTTCAAATAGAATTTGGTAAAACTTTTTTTTCGACATTTAAGTTTTGAGTGGCTTTATGAACGTTGAATAAGAATGTAGCCTATAAATGAATAAACTGTATAGCTAGTGTTTATTTTGTTGACGAATTTTAACATGAGTTGATATTTATTGGAATCAGATTTATATTTAAAATCTTTTAACACAATTGTTGTTGCCGAATCATATTACTTAAAGGTGGAATAAAATTTCTTTCCATTCCATTATAGTTGTAGATGATACAAAACTAATACAAAAAAAAAGTCGGTAACTACAAGAAAATATATTTTTATATGAACGACCGACAACTTTTACGCAAATGTGACACAAAGTTCTTCTGTGGATGCCCGATAAGAAATTTACCAGTAGCAAGTGAATTCCTTCACTGCACTTTATTAATACCTAATCCTTTTGACCTCTAATCATAATCTCAATGTAATATTCCCTATTAACTCTAATTCAAACTCAAATTATAGACAACAAAGGACTCAGGTGGATTCAATACAAGTGTATCGTGCTCATTTATTTAGACAGGTATAAATTAAAATTAGCTATAGACGGTAACCATAATATTATAATGGGTGATCACTGACGGTGTAATAGAGGTAATCTTAAACTTTTTTTAGGTAGTTCCGAATTAACATGTGAACAGTCATTTGAAGGCTTTAAAGCATGCAACCATATCCAAGGAAAGATATAAAAATGCCAAGTAATATTTAAATCTAATAAATATGTAAATTAAACAGAACCCTGCCTTTAAACCATCAACTTGTGTTTATCTTTTGTAGAAGATTATTCTAAATCTTTTTTTAAGGTTCCCATGGACTTTTAAAACTATTTTAGACGCCCATGACATTTTTTTCCAAAGAAATACTTAATGATTAACTGTGGAAATATATTTTTAAGTGATCCATTTTTAAACTGTATGCATATTTAACATTTAATTGTTTATGTATAACAAGTCTGTTAAATAATAACTTTAATTGAAAAATACTAAATTATTTCCAATCTTAACATTATATCTTAACATTATCAGAATTAGTATGCTGAAGAGGAATAAATAATAAAAATGAACAATAGTAGAGTCCTTAGCACAATCAAGTATGAAGGTACAGATTACAGATACCTTTACAATATCAACAAACACATCATAAGAATTACAAGACAAACATACTTAATATTATAAGTCAAGCATGAACTTCAAATATTAATACAAAAAACGGGTTCAGGGTACCTTGCTTGTTTTTCTCACAACTACGGACTCGCTACCCTCGTCTTTAGAATGTTTACGAAGTTTAAAGTAGTATTGCATTGTTTTGTGTTGTAGTATTTAAGTAGTATTCGGTCTCGCTACGATTGACCTCAGGATCAAGTGGTTATCCAGAATCTAGAGTATTATGACTTCTCCTTCGCTTTGCTCGTCCTCAAAATGTTATGATTACCTGAAGCTTAAAGTGGTATAACTTCGGCCTCGCTAAGCTCGACCTAAGAATTATTAGGTAACCAAATGTTTAGAGTGTTATAGCCTTCGATTAATTAATGCTTCAGAAAACAATACGATAGATAGGCATTTAATTAAATAATTCGGAATGCAGTATAAAGACCTGTAACCATACTTAAAAGCCGAGTTTTATATTAGTTTAGTTCTTTATAAGACTATTAGCACTGTATATTATTAATGTATCACGAATTCTGAGGAATATCATGTTTCGAAGAGTAGCACAACTAGACATAAAGTCTGCTATTTATTTCAACTCTATGGCGTATAAAATAGGGAATTATACGTGACACAAACCCGCAGATATCAACACACAGAAAGGCATGATAAAAACCTATCAGAACTTCATGAAAATGCCTGAAACGGAAAATTATGTTGAAACCAAATTAACCAAATATATGACACACACACACACACACACACATATATATATATATATATATATATATATATATATATATATATATATATATATATATATATATATATATATATATATATATATATATTATATATATATATATATATATATATATATATATATATATATATATATATATATATATATAGTTTTACACATGTTTTGTAACTAGACCTAACTAGTTAATTTTTCAGTCGTTTTACATTAAACATTTTTATAAGGACTGCAGTCTTTAATGAATTGTTTATCATAAGGAAATTTTGTATTAGTAAAAATGTTTACCCATAAGGTGAGTTAATTTCAAAAGACAGTAAATAAAGAAGTTAACATAGCGATCATTTTACAATGAGAACAAAAAAACACAGAATGTAGTTAACTGGATAAAAATATTTAAAGTATGAGTATTGCGACAATGTAAGTAATTAAGGAGTTGTATAGGCAAATAGTTTGTACAATGATGTGAGAGAAAAAAATAAACACAAGGAGTAAAAATAGTATTATAATACGAGAGAAAAAAGTTGAATTGGTCAAGGTCAACTTTACGTTTGTTAGATCATGTAAGAAATCACTAACATTCCTGCGTAATACAGCTTCAGGAATCCCGACACAATATCATATTGAGAAATTATATACTCCAGAAAAATTATGAACATTTTTATATAACAAATAAAAAATAAATTCTAAGGTGTCGTCTAGCAAACATTCCGATCTTGGAGTACCTGAAGTTAAAAAAAATGTCGCCCACTGTAGGTATGTTTTGACCACAGGAGAGATAACTGGCAAAAACCGACCGGATTCTTGGGCGGCTTTGAATTCCCACCTGACAAATACTTCGCTCTGTCTTCTATTGTTTACAAATTCCTAATACCCATTGAAAAAAAATGTTTTATTACTATACAATATGGCAAAAATGGTTGTATTAGAGGGATAGAACAGGGACATATCAGAATTCTATATCACGCCTGATATTAAGAATAGAAAGTATTTTCTTCTTAAATTTAACAAATCTAAATGAATTAATCAATTTTTACTTAGAGAGTAACAATACAGAGAGAGGAACTTGCGTACAATCATTCTTTACTTCACCCGCAGTACAGCAATTTTTTGTTTTCTTAGCAGTTTTATTGAAGTGTGAAGTCTACTACTCAAAAGCTCTTTAAAAATATAAAATAAATAAATCCAGTTTTTGCTGTTAATTTTAGTAAAAAAAACGGGCAGGGGATACCATGGAAATTTTCCTCACTATATCGGATTCGCTAAGCTCATGAACACTACTTCAGATTTGCTTTGCTGAGTATTAGGCAGTAAATTTTATTTAGATTTATTTTGTATTTTGTTCTTTTCATTAAAAGATTTTAAATGTTTTCCCTTATAATCATGTAAAGGTGCAATAATTGTAAGTGTAATAACCTTTTTATATTTTCTTTTATTTATATAAATTAGGCTGATGCCTGTTCATTGTAAATAAATAAATACTTTAGATTTATTCCTAGCAGTCACCCATCCAGGCAATGCCGTATTGTAACTTAGTATACATATTTACTTGGAAAAGGAATACACCAAGCTGAAATGTACCAAATTTCAGCTTAATTGAATTTATTATTTTTTTTTTAAGAACGTATACAAATTATTCGATAAAAATTGAACTAATGCTGATAATAAGATGAAACTTTGCACATATATATGACTACATATATATAAGATATAGTTTTTCGTTAGCTTGACTTAATTTAATTTAATCTCATCTTATATATGACTACACGCGTGCTAAATCTTAAATCGATCAAAGCGTTTTTCCACGTTTTATGAATTTAAAATGATGTTAAGACATTATAGCCAGTTAATGACGTTATAAAAAAATATTTTCCGATTAGCACAACTAGACAAAAAGATTGATTTTTGTTTTATATTTCAACCCTTAAGCATAAATACACTGGGAGATATGAACTTTGTGAAAACCACTTAGAAAGTCTTAAAAACCACCAAAAACGGATATTTCAGGTGAAATCCCGGTTTCGGATATTGCTTGCGAACACAATACTTTCCTATACATCTAAGGTATAAATAGAGTAACGTGATTACTAATAAAAGTATTAGTTTACTTCATATTTTAGTTATGAAATACAACCATAAATAAACCTCTCAGTTCTGATTATTTTATCAGTATCGAGAGGTGAAATAGTTGAAATCTTACCTTCTTCAATTACCTCTCTTCACATTAAGTCATTTATATACAACAATCATATTATATATTGAGTTAGCAAAAGAGCCCAACGATGTGGTCAACTACTGCTATCCCCCCTCCCTTACCGAAACACTTCAGGTGAAAATTGGCAACGGTGACATTCAAAGTAATAACTTCAGCTTATAATTAAATATTGTTAATTGTATCTAAATAAAGAATATAAACTAAGAGCGTAACTTAGAATGCAAACCCTAGACCTTCGAGTTATCAAAGGTCAGAATATTAATACTAACGCTATAACGACCTCGTCCGCAAAGGCGGCTTTGTACAGACTATTTTTACAAAAAATAAATAAATAAATAAATATTACGAAAAAGCAAATTAATTATAAAAAATATCATTTTTTTAAGACACCATAATATTTTTTAAATAACATTAAAATTAGTTGATTATACAAGCAACAGGTTGAATTCTATTTGGAGCAGACTACAAAACATGAATCACGAATCCTTCAGACATTATTTTATAACTTATTAGAACCTGAGACTCGATAATTATTAAATAAAAACGACATTCTTTCAACCTTATCCTACAACATTCTTATACATTATTATGATATAAATATTCCTTCACAGATTTTAGTTTGCTGTATCTTTTAAAGATTAAAAAAAATGCAGTTGGATTCAATTTACGTTATTGAAGAACAATAGCTTGCCATGTCCTTGCCCCGAGTGGGCGAAACAATCCTCATCCCAGGCACTTTGGTATTTTTCTTCTTTAAACCACAGCAACGGCTACTTGATATAACATTCTGAACCAACAATTTCAAATTTATTCATTCCCACGCTTAAGCATTCGTGATGACTTATAACTATAGTTATTATCGTATGAAAGTTATATAGGCTAAATAATTCTCGCAAATATTCGCGTTAATTCCGTTTTCGTCCAAGACATAATTAGTCGAAAAATATATTGTTATTTATTATTTTGGACTTAAATCCTCCTCAAAACTATTCATAATTTCTGTCTGAGCTGACATTGAAAAGGTGACAGATAAGCACCACGTTTAATCTATAGGTTAAGCTGGTTATGGTGCTAGGCCTGAATCTAAACAAATTAAGTTTACAGAAAAACACACTTTTTTAAAAAAAAAGCACCGAACCCTAAATATTGTATACAAAAAATGAGATCCATATTCTAAGAAATTAATCATTTATTTGAAATGCGTAAGCTTAAAGTAATAAAACAATTATTTGTAGCATTAATAATAAATATATTAAGACGTCTGTGAAATAATTTATTTCACAAACATTTACCTGTAAGTACAGATGTTCATCATATTATTAGTTCAAAAATCATGTTAAAGACTTACCTGAAACAAAAAAATACATGTATAAATATAATTATTCTCACTAAATAAATAAATAAACAATTCGTTATAGGTATTTAATATTACAAGTTTAGATTCAGGGTGTAAGGCTATGCATGTAAAAAATAAAAAGAAGTGATTCTAAACATAATTTACAACAAATTATTGTCGCTGCTATTACGCAGTTTTTTCTTTAAATTTGTGTTGCTACAAAAATGTGTTGCTAATTTACCAAAATACATCGCTTATATCAACTCAAAAAAAAATTAGAGCCATAAATTTAGTATCGATAAAGAGCTGATCAAATTATTAGAATTAATACCTTTAATATTCCATGAAATACCCTCTAAATTCTTAGTCCCAGGAAAAAAATACAAAAATAATAAAAGAATTTAGAATTTTCATTTTAATTTTATAAAAATCTAAAAACATGCCTAAAATGAATAAATGTAATTAATTAAATTACGAATTTATTTTATTATTTAAATAAATATGTTAATAAATGAATTAACCATTTTTTTTAGGGTTGTTTACATTATTTATTTATCTCGCCACATAGCACACTTTCTAGTTTTGAAATCTATAAATTGTTTAAAATTACCCTGCCTCTATCACTAGAGCTATTTATTTCGATACATTTTAAGCAGATTTTTCAATCTTAACATGAAAATTACTCAAAAAATCGGCATGCTATCTTTACTATATAATGATAGTAACGCTGTAGCTATTGATTAAAAGAGAAATGATTGTATAGAAGTTTATCTAAAACCCGACAACCTATAGCTTAGCTAATCAGCCGAAGCTGTGGTATCCTTACTAGTGTGAAATAATATGTTTCTATAGAAATATTAGGTCGTTTCCGAACAGCTGTTAACATTATGTTTGTTAAACCAGAAATGATCACCAAGATAGAGAGTAAACGATTCAAAAAAGAGGTTACGACAAATAATTTTTAAAATTTAAAAATTGAATTTTTATAATTTACAAAAATTCTTATATTAAATGTTGGTATCTAGAAACACTTTTAACAGACTTTGAATAATCGTTCGTCTATAAGAAAATCTGGAATCTACCCAGCACCCAAAACGTATAACTACAGGATTTCGTACAGGAAAGTATTGTAAACATTTGATTTGAGTTACAAATTTATACATCATACACATTATTATTATAACAGTTATTAAAAACTAATAATTGTTATAATTGATATACATAATCACATTTAAAAATAGGTTAAAAAAAATTATTAAAAAAAAGATAATTTTCACAAAATTTAATAAATAATATAATATAAATAATAAATTATAAATTTTACAATGCGTTAAGGCATTGATAGTACATATCAATGAAAATTTAAAAAATAATCATCACATAAAACCAAAATAAAAGATTTTAATTTACCATGTATGCATATTTCAATGCTCTGGTATGTATGCTTAATATTTTAGCCCATAACAACAAGGAAAAGGCTTACTATGAATGTCACGTGGTTAATTTTAATTTCTAATACCAATCATCCTTTTGCTCGCTTCTAGAGTTGTTTTTATAATAGCTTGCTTGTACAATATTACTATAATTAGTATGACATGGTGAAACAAACACTTAAGTAATCAAGAAGCGTAAAATTTGTTAAACTCTGGTTTGGTAATGGATAGGCCTAAAGAGGTTTACACCGAGATATCATTGTAGGGATCTGAAGCTCTATGCAGGAAAACTTATATTAGATTTCTAAATCTAAATAAAGAATCCTAAGGATTCATTAGGTACCTATTTCAGTTTCCCATTTGCACCATTAAGATCGAGTAGGTACATGACAATATGGCACATCTAGTTTGAATGAATTATTTACAATTTATGAATCTTCATAAAATTAGATTATTGAAAAACTCGTTTATAAAGGATGTAGGCTGAAATCACAACTAATATAATATCTATTCATACAAAATTATACTTGCAAGTACTCTCTGTCTATTTACTATATTAAAATCATAAACCTATTTAATATTATAATATCATAAGTTTCATAGAAATGTCGTTATGATACAAAATAGCTACAAAAGAAACGAAAAAGGAATAAAACAATTTAACAACCATTATATGAAGATCATTGCTCCAGAACATCAAAACAACAGCTTGGATTTGATAAGTTATAGTAAACTTAAAAATAAAGTTAATACTAGCAATTCGGAAATTCCAACATCGCCCACATGAGTCTACCTATCTATAGAAATGAAGGCTTACAATGAGACATCTTATTAGACTAAATAATGTGTTACATAATGTCACTAATAGATATCTTATGACTCAATCTTACTTTAAAATTACAACTATTTAAATGACCTCAAATACAACCATATCTTAACTATATAAATATATAAAAACACAACTTTTTGGGAACAAAAAATACAAGTAATAATTACTTGCCTTATTATCCAAGTAATAAACTTATTATCAACCTAAAAATGTGTTTTTCGTAAATACTTAATATCACTACTAAATATTTAAACTACCGGTTTAAAAATAAGTTCTGGTACGAAAATTAATAATATATAGTAACATATTTTATCAAAATTTATGAAGAAAAATAATAGATGTAATTTTATGAAACAGTGCCAGTGCCAACAAGTCTGTCTATCCAGTGACAGCTTTATTTTAATTTGTAGTACAATTTCAAAGTTTTTAAGCCGTAGATACAGATAGACTAGGAAATTTACAGAAAATAGGATTTCTTATTTTTATAAGAGAATCTAATTTTTTATTATCCTGGCACCAAAAGACTGATCTGTAGTTATTGAACTTTTTACATATAACTGCACCATATGGCCAAGAGACCCATCACAATTCAAACATTTAAAATCAACTTATACTAATGGGGAAAACACGTATTAGACGTCCTTGTGTCGATATTAGGATCTTGGCGCACGAACAAAGGAAAGACCCGAGACAGTTACGGAAATCTAGACCAAAGGCGGGACCTCCGCGAGAGATTCGCATTATGCACTAAAGGGGCACCGCTAGGGTTCAACCAAAAAAACTGTTCAAGTCCAGGGCAGGTAGGGCGGGGCGATGAAAAACAGAAGAAAGGGTACGTGCACAGAATACAGATGCAATAAGTATAGCGACATGGACAGGGCAGAATCAAGAAGTGGAGGGCAAGAAAAATAACGAGGTATATCTATATATTTATACTTATATCTAAAGGTACAAGAAGTGTATAATACGCACACAAAGATACGGACACAGACTATGTATATAAACAAGAGACACAGGACAGATGCCGGGTGGCCACCGTCCTCTAGAGTCAAATATTCAGGGACCTCTTCCAACTCTTATTCCACCCATCTCACTCTGTTTATCTTAAGTATCGAATAACCGGCTCCCAGCTAAGCAACAATAGCCGAGATGTTTCTCACTTTAAGCTAGCCGATTCCTTCTACATCCTAATTATGAGATAACACTTATCTGGAAACCTCCTTGAATCCTATTAGGCACTCAAATACCAACTAATACACCGTGTGCCCACACATTTAGACTTTATCTCACTCAATATGTCTTTATAATTAATTGATTGGGTCTCTGTTAATTACAAACAGGTAGTTTTTGTAGATATTTCTGAGACAGGTATTCACTGCCAGAGTAGAAATACATTCTATCTGTGCTACTTTTATTTTAATCCTTTTTATCTCAAACTAAATTATATATATATATATATATATATATATATATATATATATATATATATATATATATTTTTATTTTTATTCTCATCCAGGTACAGACCTTGCTCGATGCTGCTGCTTATCATTAGTGATCCGACAAAACCCGTTTTAATAGGAGTATTGATATGAGACTTTGTCTGCTTATTTTTAATGTAAATGAATGCACTCGAGCTCAATATGCTTATACCGTCCTGCTCTGGTTTATATTTTCAACAACTTAATATTTATCAGTATAGGACATTATAGTTGCGATGACTTCAACAAATACGTCGTCAGGTCATTAAATCAGCTGGGAGCTAAGTGGTGAGAACCTTTAAGATGTTGGTCCCATCTTATAAAGCTACGTTTTCCCAAGAATCCTTTTTCTTATTTAGTTTTTAATTAGTAAGCCATTGTTATAACGGAGAAACAAGGCGACCTGTTAGGCTTCTACACAAGTCCATCAATCCATTACTATACTCTAGTTTCGGTCCTACTTATGTATTTGATTTCTTATCTAGGATTTATATTTTATTAAAGCAAATACAGTAGAAAGAACAGAAAGAAATATTTATAAAGATAAAATAAATTAGTCTATTATAAGTAAGAATTAAATAATCAAACATTATTTTATATGAGAAAACTTTAGGTATTTAGAAAAGTATCTCACAACCAATTTCATTCACTATTAGTTCATTATTAAAACTTAATCTAAAACATTTCTGTGAATCCATTGTTCGGTGAACAACAACTAAACTGTTACATCAAATTATTACTTACTGATGCACCAATCTATATAAAATTTTAATTTATGATGACTGAAAGGGAAGAAGTTATCATTATATAGACTAATCAAGTTGTTAACTTTAAATTAACACAAACCTTTAACTTCATATTTCAAGAGAAAAATCATAATTTCATATAAAGTTTTAAAGAGAACTCAAGTATAAAATATGTTGAAGATGTTTGTGAATAGGACTTTAACCATGATAATAAAATGGAAAACTTAATAATTAAGTCTCTGTAATTGTTAATTTTAAAATTAAAATAGATCTTTGAAATGTTTTTTTATATAAAACGAACTTGACTATATAGTCCAGTGCACTTATATATATTTTAGGGTTAATATTCTAGTTTTAGGGTCATACTTCTAAAACTTTACTGTAAGTACCTACTTTCTGCCTCGCATAAAATTAAATACGGGGCTTGGTCCTAAGTCCTAAAATAAAAAAAAACGCATTCAAAAAATAGGCAAGTATTGGTTCGGTAACAGTACGGTAAATCGCCAAGGTATTGGCAAGTAAAAAAAGGCATAAAATTATTCCTCACAGTACAAAAACTATTGTAAAAATAAAATGCTACTTATGAACCTATTTTATCATCATTGTTAAATAAATCGCCGGTCTTTATATGGGGGAACATTATTTAAGTCCATTTTTTCGATTTTGATTTTTTTTTCATAACATAATATGGTGTAATGTGTTAATATAGGATTACGGTACAAGTCCAATTCCCCTAAATCTGACATGGTAAACTTGTAAAAACACTGTGATTCCTAGCTATTAGACCCACTAATTCTCTTACGTTTTGAGTGTCTCCAAGTGATTTAATTAATAATTCATTTTAAGTAGCAATATTTGATATTTTTGACATTAAAATGAAAATAAAGGAAATTTTAACGATATATCCGATAATTGGAAAGGTGAACAAGCGTAATCAATAGGATTTATTCCAAGCATATTTTTGATTAAATGAAAATAAAACATTATAATCCAAAAATCAACATGCCAACTACAGATATGTCGCAAAGGACATATCTGAGCGGGCACAGGGCCCGCGAAACATACAACCAGTGATGCAGCCAGAGGCCATAGGTCCTAGTTTTTGGTGATAGGCGCTAAGCGAAATCGATCCTCACTTTTCCAAACAGAACAATCTCATAAACATCATTTTCTAATCAAAATTCATTAAAAACTAACAACATCTTATAACAAATTTTAACTAAGATTTTTTTTTAATTGAAATTTTTAATAAATGAAAATCAACATAAACACACTTCTCTATTTTCAATAAAAATACGTATTTCTTAAAGGGATAATTTTTAGCATATTTTGGATAATATGTAACAAAAAAATTATAATCAAAAATTTTATTCGAACAGAAATCAACTAAATTGGATCTTTAATAATATGTGGTTATTAAAAATAACTGCACACCTAAATTACAAATGAAATGCATATATTAAATAAAATATGTGTAATAAATTGTAAATTAACATACGCTTTGTAATTGAAATCTGTCAAGACAAATAAAATTATTTTTCTGATCAGCCTTTATTGGCTTTAGAACAATGTTAAGATGCCAAAGAGCTTCAAACGTCTCACTGCACTCAATCACACGTCTTTTATTGCCAGGAATTAATAACTTTAATTGCTTAACACATGTAATTATTAAACTTATTCAGCCTTGACGCGAAAGAATTATTGGTATTAAATAATTTCTTATAAGAGCTGTTACTATAAAAAATAATTACCGTAAAATAATAAAATAACTTTATTTTCATAAAGATTGATTATTGCATGCAAAAAATCTTACAAACAATATGCAAAAGCATTGGATCATAATACAGGGTGTGGCAAAAGTTCGGCAACCCCTAATTATTTCCGTTAATATTTAAGTTATCAAACTGTGGTTTGCGGGTATCTTCATTATGCATAAAAACTACTTTTTTGATAGCCATATTTTTTCCCGCCATTTTGGTTGCCGTCATATAGGATTAAACTTTGAAATATTAAATTGAAACGCCTTTTCATAGAGATACATTTTTGGAAACCTCTTAAAAAAAGCATTTATCTGTCGCCGTTACAAAATGGAGGCCAGTTGAAATTTTCAAATTTGTATTTAC
The DNA here is from genome assembly GCA_018340805.1 of Microvelia longipes. Lineage (NCBI taxonomy): Eukaryota > Metazoa > Arthropoda > Insecta > Hemiptera > Veliidae > Microvelia > Microvelia longipes. Next base: position 48,327,879 of record JACMZG010000008.1, on the reverse strand, counting down.
GATCATTTACGGCCAAACTATTGGTTTTAGGAAAAAATAAATTAATCCTAAGTCAAGCTGAAAAATTATAGTTTGATGACATTTTCTATTTTAATGAATTTAATTTATTGATTTAACAAGAATTCAGTTAAGCATTCACATTATACGTAGAACACATTATAGGGTTTATGACAGCCTATTTTGTCGTGTGAACTAAGAAATGAAAGAGAATGATGTAAATTATAGGATTCGGCAATTCTTAAGGATAAATTTGAACATTATTAAGATAGTGTTCATTAAAAAACTAAGTCGATCCGAACAATATAAACATATACAATGTAGTATGAAACTAAAAGCTGCTTTAATAAGATTGAATAAAAGCCGTGAAATAAAAGAGATAGGAAACGAATTGAAATGTTATTATTCGTTAGAGGGTATAACATTGATAAAGAAGTGATCTCCCTAAAGAATTATATCTAAAGTGAGAAGGCCACTTAAGATAAAATAATCGAAAGTGTTTTTCTTCTTTTCCTATTTAGAGAGTATTATGACTTTCAGAAGCCACCTGCCCTCAGGCAGATGAAATCCAGATCTATTCAAACCTCCTTGTTATCAGAACAAATAATAGAGTTATAAAAACAATCACATGCAATAAGGAAACTTCTCCATAATACATATTCTAAAAGTGACAATAATTGTTTATTGTTTGAAAATAGAAAATACATTGTCGAAAAACTTCATAAATTAGATCAGCTTCGAGATATTGTGTTGTGGTGAAATATTTTTTATTGGTAATTTATACAGTAATAATATTGAATAAAACTAAATAATTACACGATATTCCTTTATTTTACAGCAGTTTATAAAAAAAAAATCAGACAAAAAATAGTATCAACAGGTTGGTACCCGTTCAATTTGATGTAGTCAGCTTTTTTAATTAAAATTTATATGTTTAACTGCGATGATAACAAAGTTTTATTCGAAAGCACGGTTATATAAATTTTATTCAGGACTTGTGTAATTATTTCGCTTTGTTCAGTATTTTCTCTATAATGAAAGTCCTCGTATAAAATGACGTTTATTATACTTTTTAATTAAATAATCATATATATTTTTCTTTAAATTTGCGAACATTTATCAATCCAAATTGATTATAATATAATTCGGTAGTTTTATTTTTCGGGAAAAACTTCCGATAGTACCTATAATTTTGGGGAGGGTAATCTAAAGGTCGCCGAGAACCTAGGAATAATTAATACATGCATTCTGCTGGTTTGCACTAAGGATCTATCTATGGGGTCTAATGCTTTCCTCTATACTCCTGGTCTAAAAAAGTAAATAGAACACTGTAACCACTTGTTGAAGAAATCTATACTATATTAATTAAAATTGATTTGAAGTATAAATAAAGAATCACGACAATCATACAGTCTAAAACGGTAACTTTACAAATGAGATGAGAGTTCCTCAATGACTTGAGATACACATCTTATACAGGTAGAGGTAATTAAGCTGTTATGACGGATAACTTAGGTTTCTTTGCAAGCGCTTTGAGTCAGAACCGACACATAACATCCGAATCGGACGTTTTAGAGAGATGGGTCCCAGTGACAATATTTTGACTGTCCGTGACTGTTGTTGACCGATGGAGTGTGACCGAAGGCCAGGTGGTCTGTCACGGTTGCAGCAGGAACAGTCCTAGGTAGCCGTGTCACGCCGCTGCACTGCACAATCAACACATTATCCAATCAACTGTGACATACCCAATCTTTTGTCGGTACGTCACCGTGAAATTCAACAATTTTCTGATGGAAGAAGTTCAAAGCACTGTAAATTTTTACACCTTTTATTCGATTCTTTCATAAAAAATCTTATTTTTATATCTCATAATTAAAACAATTAGATCCCGTCTAAATCAATAAATTTTACATTTCAACATTTTAAATACCAGTAGAGTAGTATTAAAAAGGCACTTGTCAAAACGAGAATACATGTCTGAAAAATTGATATTGACAAATGATATGGAGGAAAGAAAGATTTGTGTTCTTTCCTATATAATACTTACAAAATAATGTCTAAATTCAACTTAATATGTGGTATATATATATATATATATATATATATATAATATATATATATATATATATATATATATATATATATATGCTTCAAGAATAATTAACTTATCACAAGAAAGTAATATGACTCACGATATTTCTACTTCATCAGCTAGCACGCACTTTAACAACTAAAACTAAGAGGAGATGAATTTCTAACCATAACAGCTAACCTATTTAAAAGAATAGTTATTTATGCACCAAGGGAGTGAAAATTGATAGAATTTCCCTGAGCAGTTGGTTGGCTCCAAAGGCAAAAGCTGAGGAAACCGAAGCATTTACTTTGCAAGGGGATAAATGGCATTTTTTCCCAAGGTGCATACAAGGTTTTATCTCCAGACGTTAACGTCTATTAATTATTGTTATATTCTTATTTTTATATGTTTTGTTGTATTTTATTATTATTATTTATTTTGTGGAACCCACCTAATAAATGTTGGGGTTGCCGCCGCCCAAAAAATCAAATTTTTTATTGCTCCAAACAACTTCTTTTGGCCTGAAACGAAATTTGAGCCTATACATAACAATTCTTCTGGTCCCTCACTTTTTTCGGTGTTCTGCCCCTGAGAAAGTGTTACAAAAATTGATAGGTCTCTTCCATAAATTTAGATGATACCACTCTCAAAAATGGATAAAATTGGCTGTAACCCCAATAATAGGAAACACTTTTTCCTCCCAACAGAAAAAAGTTACTTTTGACCTCGTGGGAGTGAAAAGAGCTTCTATAAATTAAATGGCTATATTTGACAAACCAACCTGATTCATTATTTATAGTAAAAATATAGATTAAAAATAATTTGTCATTAATTTATGTAATAAACTTGTTGCGCCCAGATCAAAGGCGATAAGAAATACAATTTTGTAACATGTTCTCTTTCTTTTGAACGAATTATTAGGACCCGCAAACAAAGAATATTCCAATTTAACAGTTATCCCGAGAAGGTATGATTATTAAAAGTATCTGGAGTAAGGGAGGACACTGCAGTGTTCCCCTCCCCTTGTAACAACACCTATGACAAGAACATAGCTTATGCACCATTTCAGTGAAAAGTAAATGACATTTTTTCCATTATCTGTTCTTTATTATTAATTAAAACATTTAGATTATATTGCTTTAATTTAATCAAAACAATTTAAAGTTAGATCAGACAAAACAAAAGAGATCACAACAAAAATATTTTTTATTTATTTTTTTTTATTTGTATATGTAGAGATTTTATTTATTTTTTAACAAAGATATTTTGTATTTTGTATAGTATCAGCTTAGAAATAAAATGTATAAACAATTATTAAAGTAAACATAAGCTGTCACATGCCAAGTTTGTTTAGGTCGACGCTACAAACATAATTATATTTTTAGAAAAAGATATTTATGGCCTAGTATTAACTGGTCCAATTCAAATATTCGAATTAAAGGAAAATTAAAAATCTTTAAAAAATGTTAGATGAGCACAAGGAAATGTTAGAAATGATGTATCCGTCCAAAGCCAGACAACAAACCCACAGCAGATGACGAGAACAACCGTTAACTATTTATATAATATCGAATTGTATTTTGTCCCACCGACCGGTGCTATTATAAATAGAACCAAGGGATTAGTACTATGCAGTACTGCCACTACACCTCACTCTTCTTCTGGCCCTTATCTCACACAAAGTATCCAAAACCTATTGTCAAAAGTGGTGAGAAAGGCAAGTCGATTATGCCAACCCAATACCGCTTACTCTCACTGTTACTATTATTATTAAGAGAATTATGTTTAATAAGCAATTTTAAGGAGTATATATATATATATATATATATTATATATATATATAATATATATATTTGTGTGTGTATTTCATACATATCTACAGATATTTGAGAAGTCGTGGTACTTTGGAACGGTTCTTGAGGGGACATATTTTTCCAGCTCCTTGAATAGATATGAGATATTCAATGAGTCAATATATTGGCGATTTAAAAAGTTCAGTTAAAGAGCAAACAGTTGTAAATCATAAAAGTAAATAAATAATGGCTCATTAAAACAGAAGTCTTTGTTTTCAAAACAAAATCTTTTAATGTTGAAGTCATTGAAGAAGTTTTAGTACTAATTCAAAAATCTGTAATTAAAAAAAAGTTTCCGATGATTCTTATTGATGTTTGTAATTTAGATCAGATTAAATTAGAAAAGAATCATCAATCTATTAAAGACTATAGGAAAGAAAGAGAAATAATTACTTCACACAAGTTACTTAACCTTGCCTTTTGGCATTGATCCCTACTCTTTAATAAACAGTTTTGAAATAGTAACAGAAATATAAGGTCTTTGACTCGTACAAAAAAAAAAAAAACATCAGTGGCGTATTTCTATAACTGAACACAAAGGGGTGCAAATCTAACTGAAGTCAGTAACTTTAAGATTATAAATTATTGCTGACAGTATTTTAATAAGTTATAAGTCATTAAATCGTCTGGTAAAAATATTGCAGAGTATGAAGGACGAGAAGTTTGTGATAACTCATATCTTATTAATAAACCATACGATGCTCAACACATCCATGTTTTATTACACTCAGAACTAAGAATGTAAAATAAATGTTTAAACTATGCAATAAAACATAAAAGTTCTTATTTATTTATATTTGTAATATCAAGCTATATCGTAAATATACATAAGTATAATGTATATTTTTCTTGGCCGTTCGTCATTGGTATAATGGCTTTGTAAGTTAGTCAATAAAAGATGGTTAGGTACGCTCTTTTATTATATTACAGAAAAAAACAGTGGAAACGACAAATTACTAAATATTTCAGCGTACTCGCTCTATAATATAAAGTCGACGAGAATAAAAAACGAGACACAATAAAATCTCAAAACAATCAGGTTAAACAACAGAAAAAACTTATAATTCTAATCTTTTTACGATTTAAAATATAAAACTCATTCATATCACGAAGTTTACCAGACATCAGAATCCTAAATTACCATTCACTTAGGAATGTCCATGTCGTCTCTAGTTTTTCGTAAAAAATTCCTACACGAATTTATGACGATATATTATGTCCTATCTGATACGCATGTATTCAAATATTTTATCGTATTAGTATTCTAATGCAGCAAAATATTGCAAAAGCTTATCTTGTTTTATTAAATTGTAAATATTTTCATTTTCAACCATATGAATTTAGACTGTTGATGCCATGAAATGCTTATACTGACTGGCCTATGTTAAGGAAAAGTCGGTGAATAATTAAATAAATAAAATCTACTCGGAAAAATAATAAAAGGGGATTAGTGAAACGTCAGAGCCATTACAGCATAGCAAAAGTTAATGGAGAAATACCGAAATAGTTGTGAGAGCGACATATATAAATATATACCAGGGAGACATAGTTCCAGAACTCAAAAAGCTTTTTATGTCTCTGTCTTTAACAATATAAATAGAACTCTTCCCCCGGTCTGACCGCGGCATTCAGTCAACAAATAAACATCGAAAAAAATTAAATACATCTTTTTTGTGAGCATAAGACGATAGTTCTTCTAGGAGGGATTTTAATACATTTTAAATGTGTAATTTATTTTAAGAATCATTAGGAGTTGAAATTTAATAACATATGCACTATACACTAGCTTTAAAATAAAATTAAAGAAATACAACTCAAGAAAAAAAGTTCAATAACCAGAAGATGAGAGAAATGGCAAACAATCACTTACACCAAGCATTTCTATGTAAGAAAATGAGTTGTGTTTATATGGGTGTTATTGTTTTTGTTTAGCTGTGATGCAAAAATTAAGTAACTATTCGGCAAGAGGCTTAAAGCATTAACAAGATCTCTAAAGTACCGCTCATAAACATCGTGTTTACCTTTTTTATTTTTTATATGGTAAAAATAACAAAGAAGCGATGAAGTTGTGTGAAAGTTAGTAGTAAGAAACAGGAAGTAAAGCGCAGGAAGGTAAGTGAATAAGGTGCGGTGTCGGTGTAGTTTGTAGTGGCGCAGAGTAGTAATAGTGATTGATTGTAAGAAGGATTAGATCCTGGGGATTAGGAGGATAAGTTAGACTGGTTAGTAAAGCTGTCATGGGGCCAAGGATTGAGCTGTTTGGCCACCGACTCATCATTAGTGCATTGAGGGGCCACTAGGGGGAGCGGACCCACCACAGACGCATACCCACCTCTCTCGTACTTAAACTACTAAGACGCGTATTCCATACGTCTTATAAAGGACTACTCTAGGGGTAAGAGATTGAGATGTTTAGGCTTCATTTAACAATTGTGTGCCTACTAGGGGTGGACAAGAGACCCACCACAGAGGATGGCAACCTTGCTCCTTAAGCATCTTCCCACAGTCACTTGTGACCGGACATTGTTCTTTTGATTGGAATCGAGGTCTTATATAATAGACAGAGTTATTACCCTGAATCAAATTATTTTAAACTGATAAAAATTTAAAGACTGACATGGCGATGGTGTTACAACTTAATATAATTACAAATATTCTTAAATTGCCGTATGTAATCTTCCATGACACTAAATTCATTCAAGTTTATAGGAAACGAATAACCATCGATTAATAAAATACATCCTACAGATACATATACAGTGTATTTATACATTCGAGCCGTAAACACAATGCTGTACATTACATAAAATAAACGAATCAGATAAAATATTGTCTTGTCCTGTCCGTAAAGTTAGTCACTGGAGCAATTGTTGGTGAGATGGGTGTTAAGTCGATAATTGTGGGAGGCGGAGCGGAGCAGGGTTAATGATGCAACAAGTGTTTTTCTACAAAGTTTTAGAGTAACTCAGGTTAGATCCACAGCCGGAGGTCTGACGCTCTGTCACGGATTCACATCGTACAATCGTTAAGCATGCTCAGAAAACAGCAAAGAGAATAGAGTATTATCTGGTACATTCTCTGGTCACAGCTGCTCGGCTTTAGGATAAATCAAAAGCATTTATCCATAGTAAATTGATCTAGAGATGTTCTATCATAGCCAGTAGATCAATAGAAAAACCGAATACGAAGCGAGTGTATCACTACATAATGAACTTTGAATAATAGATAACAGTTTTAATAATTTAAAAATCGTGTGTTTAGAACCATCAATGTATAAAGTAAATTACTTGGATAGAAAAAGAACACAATTAAAGGATTTAAATGAAAACACTATATGCAATGCAAAGGAATATGCGAATCTTAAGGAAGGACACAATTCATAAACAGCCTCAGGAGAACAGGTCTCAAATGAAAGGAGAAAGTTTTCCCATAGGGCTGTCGGGAGTTGTTGAAAGTAATTGTTGGCTACATAACCGTAGCTTGGGTGACCATTGTTTATAATTTTTATAAGGGGAGGGGGCGCCACCCACTCTGAGCCTCCTATCTATTGTATCGGAGTCTGTCCCACGGCTGGCTTGATCAATCGTTTCTTTGATTCCAGCGCAGATAGACAAACACTACAGACAACGGCTAAATGAGTCATTCCCTTCCATGTGTCGTCAATTTTTTCCATTTCTCTTTAATCTTCTGGCACTGTCTTTAAGTTCTTTAGGGAATAATACAGTAGAGTCCGCTTAAAACGCCAAATGTATTTGAAAGATTGTCAGTAGGGCAAGATACGAACTTTTTTGAAGCAACAAGTCGTGTGTAACAAAATGACTTAAATGATTATAACGGCTCAATTATGCTTTTATTGCTTCAAGTAAAATTAATTTAAATTGGATTGATTTTAAATCTGACTTCTAAAACAAAACAAGCATCAGTAAATACTATTTTAAATTAATTATAAAACATTTTAAGTCATAAATATAAACTTAGCAGACAAATAAACCCAATTCACTGATGAAGATAATAAAACATATTTAATAGTCATAAGACTACTTAAAGAAAAAATAATGCATAAGGAAGGTGAAAGCATAATATTAAGCAGGATAAGATCCAAGTCAACGTTATTTCAAATAAGGACATATAATTAGTACGGAATTCAGGATCATCAGTGAATATATTGTTTTACGATCCACCTGTCACTGAAGGTCAAGATCTATCTGATTATTAATAATTTTACAAGGTTCAGACTTAACGCCCTCGGTGGGAAATAGGTCAGTGCATTCCTCGAGACCCAGATATTGCGATCAGATGCACATTATTAGGCATGCAAGTTCTGTTTATACTTCGCTACGCGTTGTTTTCGTTTTTGTCTCAACATACCGTTAGGCTGCACCTTACTCACCGACCACCGACATTACTTCTAAGCGAAAGTGAAACTCTCCTTTCTTGTTTTTTTTTTTCAGCTTTATAATACCAAGCGAGCATTTATCAACATTCCAATTATACTTTTTTCGCGTAACTTTATACTCTGTAAATAAATCTCATGTAAGCATTTATTTTATTCATACACCTGGTTGTCATTTTTAAAGCATTTACTTTACACGGGTTTAAATACAAAGTTTAAACAGAGAATCGTGTTTCAGACAATGTCCAGGACCTTAGTTCAGAACAAAAGTCAAATAGAAATTAACACTCGGACAAATCAAAATAACCCAACAGAAAGCTGCCAAATAAAAGCTTCTTTAACAGCCTTTACATTAATGACTAATACAATTTTAAATAGATAAACAAGAAGAGAACATGTGATAATACGTCACAAACTATGGAAGGAGAAGGATGGATCACCTCTTCACCTGAAATTTTCTCCCTTTCTTTCTGTAGCAAACAAGTAGGCATACTAGGAAAGGATTTAGATCCTATTGCAATGGTAATACTACTTAACCAATAAGGAGATGCCTGACATCCCGCTACTTAGTACTGCTTTTAGTTTACCTTATACAGATATATTATAACGCACTTATCATCTCATCCTCGTACTCCAAGTTCTCACATTTCGATTATGGGGAGTCTATAAGACAACAGTTGCACTACACAAACAAGAATTCAGTTCGTAATAAAGAATTTTTTTTATACCTCAGCAGAAAATTGAACATAATTTAATAGCTTTGGTTTGGTTAAAATAATAATTTGAACCATGATTACTTAGTATTCTACAGATTAAATGCTGTTTTATTCTATAGATAGTTTTACAATACTGACTTCTCCCTATTAAATAAATTCGGCAATATCAAACAACAATAATATATAAAACCTTCAAAACTACAAAAAAAATATAACACCAAAATCCATAAATGGAATTATAATTTTGTTAGCTTATATAAATTAATAGAATATTATCAACTTGATATAGAAAATAAAGAACGAATGTTGCGTAAACGCCTTGCAGATCTGTGCATGTGTATGTGTGTCCCTGAAGTAGATTATGCGTGTATCTCAGGACCTTTATGTGAAAGTGTTCTTTTAACTTAGTTTGGACTTTTGATATTTTGCCATTTAATAGGAATCGCCATTAAAGAAATCCCAATTTAGTAGTCAACTCATTTTTAAACGGTTCATTAAAAGCAATCAAAGCGTTAGTGAGTTAATGGGTTCTACAGGATAGGAGATCAACATTAACTCAGTAATGTCTTCTATAAGTTCCTTTCAGAGCTAGACAACGGAATTTCATATAAATACTTTGTACTTGTAAGGGTATGTCGACTAAAGGTGCTGCTGGCTGCATGATACAGAAATACTATTTTCTTCACATAGCTAAACTCTGGGCTAGAGGAGGAGGAATATAAAGCAAAAATAGTAACTGAACTCCTAAATACATTTATTGAACAGGGGATTACTATATACAACTAAAAGAAAAGTGCTAATTTTTACAGGTTTCTAACGTACTCGAGTTTAGAGAATTCTTTACTAACATCATAAAATATCAGAAAATGTAAAAACACCATATTAGATGTCAAAGTCGTAAAATTTTTATTGAATATGTAGCTATTAACATAATTTTAAATATGATGATTAATAGCATATAACCTTAATAGTGAAAAGAATATAATCAAACCTAACTCTTGTTTATATTGAATACACATTACTACAACTACAACAATTTTAAAGTAAATAATAATATCAACTATCCTAATAATGAAATTAATGAATACGCCCAAATTGTTTATTAAACCGATGAAAAGACATATTGATGGGAAGAGAACTGCATAATAAGAATAATTGGTTATACTCGACCCACAACACAGAATTAGTGTCATTAAGTTCTTCTTAATCTCACTAGTTTAACACTTTTGCTTTATTATACTAAAACAAGTATACATCTTGCATTTCATTTGACGGTTTCAATAAAAATAGACAAATATAGTAAATGCATCAAGAAGTTGTTATTATGTTCCAAAAGAGAATACAATTAATAATGACATAAATAATGTTTTATTTATAATGATTTGAGTTGAGAAGTTTGAGACCATGACATACAACATATATGGTATATGTAATGTATTAATTAAAACATTTATAAAATAGACAAAATAAATGTTTCTTTTGAAATAAGCCCCCTTCTCTCTTGAAGTTTGGAACAGTTCATTTACATTAAAAAACGTATCAACAGCAACGAATGTGGTTGCATGTTCCGTAACATTATTCACAGTATAATTTAATTTTTATTTGTAAATTTTAGCAATTTGTTATCAGGCATTGAAGCTAACTATTTATAATGTATGATTTGTTTCTAAAAATAGTTAAATGTATTTTCTTAAGGAATTATAAAATTTCAATTTTATTACGTGTGTAGATATAAAAATTAGGTTGGACACAATACTTTTCCTATGTACGTACGATATAAGGTATGGAAAAGTAATAAATAATTATTGTATTTCACAAAATATAAAACTTCCTCTTAAATTCTACCCTTGAACACGAGTTCATTATACCTAATAAATCAATATCATTAGCTTATTTAAAAATTGGAAATTCGTCTCTTTACAAAATACAAAAAAAGCTTTAATTATTTTTGTATACAATTGTATGATTGTACTTTTAATTATACTTTTATACAATTTACAAAGAAACCAACACGATATTTTTTCCGATTCTTGCCTGTTGCCTGCTATGGTGATGACGGTGATGTAAGGAAGCGAAATAAAAAAAATCATAAGATATAAAAAAATATTCGAAGGAAGTTAAGTGTCAAGTGTCAGAGGGTGCACTTTTCATTTCAATTAATAAAAATGCTTGAAGGTAAGAAAAGATTAAAGATTAAGATAAATATTAAACTCACTAATTAATTAGTTTTTGAACAAATTACCTAAAAAAGGGTATTAAGAGTTTAAAGAATGTGTTAAGATGATAAGTACCGGGCGAGAAGGAAAAGTATTTAATCGTCAAGTTATAATCTAAAGGTAAACTTACCTGTCTTTAGTATCGTTTTTAAGGCTAGAAAGAGAAAGAATATTGTAATCGTGACTATACTAACACGCATTTCAACCAACTCGTGATCCAACTGACCAAAATAATCGTCTTATTTCATTCTATTATTTACCTTAAATTTCTTGGCTACTGTATTCTTTTACTGGTTATTAAACAAATTATTGGGATGTTTATTTCAATTCGTAACTTGTCTTTTTTTAGCCATATTATCTAATTTATATAGTAAAATATTATTTCGAAAAATCAGATTGAGCAAAATACTTTCTAGGATAATAATTTGATGATGAGTCCTACTCGATCTCATTTTATGTCTTTATACTACGCTGTATTAATATATTATTAAATTTAGTTAAAACAAGCTGTCAATCGCAAAACAAGGCTATTAGCTAGAAATTATAGGAGCAATTATTTTTGCCGTTTAAGACAGCGTTTTTATAAAAAAAAGCAAATTCATTAATTTAAATGTCTTAAGAACTGTGCTAGCGCACAGAAAAATTCGAAACATTTTTCAAAATTTTTCAAAAAAAATTTATTTTTTAAAGTGACGCCATTTTGATAAACCTCGTTGGATAAAAAAAAATAGTTATTTTTTATACTATTTTCTCCAAAACCTAGCGGTATTAGTTACTAAAAGTACCTTATAACAAGGGTAAGTAATCTTATGGTAATTTAAGAATTTGTGTTCTAAGCAAAAACATACTGTTTTTGTTTGGAAATTTTTCTAATATCAATGCTTAAGCTTTAATGTATGGTTTAAAGTCTAATTTGTAAACTTTGTGCTCTTATTCCCGCCAAAATAGCGGTCTCAGACAAAAAGACGCAAGAGGCAAAATGTCTCGTATTTACTCTTAAGTTAAACAACACCACCACCAAGTTCTTCTTAAAAAACGGTACCCCATGTTTCATTCATTTATGCCTAATGGTTAAAATTTTAAGAGGAGAGGGTAATTGTAGACCCCTCTTTATGTAATATATTGATATAAAGGAGATATTGTGAGAAGCATAAAAAAATATATAACTAGATGTGACATACCCTATGTAATTACATTAACAGGCTTGGAACATCTTTTTACGGCTCTTAGGGGCTCTGTGTAACCTACTTCAAAGGTGTTATAAGGTTATAATGAAACAATCATTGTCAGCTTTTCGGGAAATTCTTTGTGTTGTGTTTTGCATTATAAATGTTCTGTTACATAAGTATTTTAATAATTTTAATTTGATATATTGATAATCGAAGGTGATCAGGTTACTTTTTCGATGTTTCAAAATTAAACCGATTGGGGTTTTCTTGTAATGATATCTGTCAGGTGAGATATTATAATTACATACATAGAAATATTATTACTAGAGGGGCCCAATAAGTTAAATTTTGAAACCTATAAAAAACAAAATTCACTTATAAATTAATTAAATCATCAGTACAAAATTGCAGTAACGTAAATAGCACAACGTTAAAAATACAAATCGGAACACATGCAATGTGCGGGAAGCCTAAACCATAACTCACTATTGGAGGAGGTTTCCATAAGGTTACACAGAATCGCTGGGAATCCCAAAAAGATTTTTCAAGCTTCTCAATGTAATGATATAGGCTATGCCCTCTCTAGTAAATATCTCTATGAATAAACATGTCGATAAACGACTCCTGACTTTCCAATGTTTGAAAGAACTTAAACATAGATCAAGTTCTAATTGTGCACAGCTTGTTTTAAATACTTTTGATTTCAATTGTCACATAGAATTCTTTACATTTTTTTATTAAAAAACAATTTAACATTTAATAAGAGACAGTATTATGATGACAGAGTTCGCCGCCCTCTTGAAGAGTATTTATTGTGTTATTTATCTAATCAAAATCTATATATAATACAATGGAATACAAATAAAATATTTAGTTTTGTGTACAGGTAACAGTAATTATGTCATCCTTCATTGATATGTTTTATACATATATTTGGTAAATATTATAAGACAGTATTTACCATATTTAGTAATTTACAACATTTATAATTTTAGCCACGCACAAGCCTTAAGCCTATGTGTCTAGCAAGATTTTAATTATAAACAATTAATATTGCAAATTTATGTAACAAATATTTTGAAGCTATTCTGTATGATTATATTGTAAATTGTTCCGTAAAGTATTTTTTTAAAGAAATTTAATTTAAAATTTTAATTTAATGTAATACTATTCATAAGTCTTGAGCATAAAATTAATATGTTCTAGAACCGGAGGAAATAGATAATCTTTTTAAGTTTCAGTCTAAATCAAAACTAAATCAAAGCAAAGTAAAGTAAAACAAACTAACTAAAATAAAAACTTAAAGAGCGCTGGAAATAAAGAAGAACCACAAATTTACACATACCTCTGTAAGCAAGGTCAAAAAGTAAAGTTAAAGTTTTATTTGGATAAAAATATGGAATTTTCACCATTTCTTAAATAATGCGTAAGGAATTGTGTCATTTCCAACCCAATATACCGTCAGAGGTAAATACATTAAGAAATATTTATTAAAATATCACTAGAAAAACATTTATCGTAATCTTATATCATATTATCAATATCCAACAGATTCCACAAAGAAGAACAAAACTATTGCCATCAATAAACTATAATCATTAAAACTATCAAATAATTTTATGGAAATCTTAAATGAAATTAAAAAAATAATCAATAATATTTAGTAATAGAATAAATGTTATGGAGTAGGTCAATAAAAATGTAACTATATAAACACGACTTGTGTGATAGAAGGGACATAGACGTGGTGTCAAAGTCTACTAGAACGCTAAATGTCACAGACCAGTGAAGACTCCTGCTAGAACGAAATGTCAGCCAAGTTACTCACTGACGAAACCGACCTCAATGTCATTAACAAAATTAAAAAATAAGTCTGTAATAAATGGTGAAACCAGGGCTCTCGTCGTGGGAATGACTCCCTAAGATAACCCGATGATAAATTAATTATTTTACCCATTTTTATAGTACTTTATTCTAGTATAAAGATCTTAGTCAATAGATTTACAGTACAAGACAACAAAAAAATATCAAGGGAAAGGAAAATGGCGGAAAAAATAGGTATAAGACACAGCTAACCAAAAGAAAAAGAAGTTTCTCACAAATAAATAAAAAATAAAACTTAAAAAAGTAACATAAAATATGGACAACCTAGTTAAGCAACACTTTATTTTGAAATTGTGAAATCACAGAATTATTTAGAGAATAGGTATGGGGTACCTCAACTTTTCCTCATCTTATCAGATCCGTTACGCTCAACGTTTCCACGTTGGACTCACTTTGCTCGTCCTAAAGTATACCTTCGCTATATTGCTACAGCAAACAAATATTTCAATCGGTCACCATGTACTAACCAAGCTGTTCTGATATGCTGATACACTCTCGTAATATGACACAAACCATGGCTGCAGTAGTCATAATGCGAAATGAATCTTTGTACAAATATTAGTGAATTTATTATAAACTTATAATGTCCAATATTTAAACTCATTTGAATGATTTTAGGGCTTATAACGTTTCATTAAAATAAGCCGTATACATTATGTATGTCATTTGATAAAAATTAAACTAAATCCTAATAATAAGATGTTATGTAGCTTGTCTAAGAGTTACACGCGTCAACTTTCAAATTGAGCCGAATATTTCCGAGGTTTACGAGAATTACTGACAGTTTTGCTGACGCTCCGCTAAGGATGGAGTAAGTTGTAACATTTTTAACAAATTCTTTACTTTTAGCCTCAAATAGTAGTGATTATTTACAAAGAAAATTCATAGCACTTTATCTTTATTATAAATGATAATGTGAACTTTATTTACAGTGCCACTAATCACCTTTTGACGTCAACCTAACCTAAACTTAGCAAACAATTGAAATCCATTAGTTAATAAGATTTTTAGAGATAACACCAGATACTAAGTTTAGATCATGGCGTCAATGTTATCTAACCATATGAGTAGCTGCAATAAGTATATCTGGCATTTGTATAATATTTTAAAAATAATTCACACGATAGTTGGAAAAGTCGTCATTTACAAAAATAAAACTTTTACAACAAAATTTTCAAAGTTTACCATGAGTAATAAGATTCGAGTAAATTTATATTAGAGAGTTTTCTTGTAACAGCTGGATTATATTTGTTGGAATATATTTCCTTGATCTCACTGTATTGATTATTTGCAAATGCTTCTATAAGTTGTATTTAGAGGTCCAGTCTAGTCGTTGATATATGTTTGTTTACATAGCTTAGTCTACCCACCCAAGATTATAACCGAAGATGCAACTCCCCCACTGAAAACAGAACCGACCTTCGAAGAACTAGGTAATTCGTTCAAAAGATTTTCTCTCGACTCACCTGCCAAAAATAACTTGGAAAACATTAAACAGAAGCCAACAAGGAAAAATAATCAACTGGATTTTAGACTGCGGCGAAGTTTTACACTGTCCCTCCTGTACATGCATCTTACAAACATAGTCGAGTAGTACTGAGTAAACAAACATTAACTTTTTAAATAAGTAAGTTATTTTGTACACAAAATGTTCATAATTAGTATAAATTTATTTTACTTAGCTTCACTTACTTTCACTTAGCTTTTACCATATCTAAACAATTCACATATCATCACATATGTTTTATCATTAATAAACATACATGTGTGAGACAAAATTTGGAATGGGGTATGCCGGAACTGTTCCTTACAACTACGGACTTGCATATCTCTTCCTAAGAATGACATGATTAAACGAAGCTTAAGGTTGTGTTGCTTCGGTCTCTCTGCACTCGACCTCTATATAATTAGGTGTACAAATGTTTAAGGCGTTATAACTTAAGGTTAGTGTAAGCATCGAAACTAGTCAATTAGTCATGTAGTACGAAATCAATGTTTCACACTTCGCAAATGCCTTATTAATAATTTCGGTCATACTTGGAAGCCATATTTGTATTCATTTCAACCCTTTTAATGAATAATAGCATTTAATCTTCTTGGCAGCACAACCAGACCATATGTCTGGCTTTTATGCTAAGTTTCAACTCTTAAACTTTTACACAGAAAAAGTTGATACTTGCCACAGACAGCATGATGTAAATCACTTAAAACCTCATAAAAATGCCTGAAACGGATAATTATCATGAAACATCAGTTTGAAATATTTTATGGTGAACACAATACTTTTCTTATATGCAAACAATAGAAGATGAGAAAAAGTAAAAAACGTCATAAGCTCATTTTTTCTTTGAAATTTCGTTAAAAAGGAAAAATTTGTTAAATTACATGTATTGCCAATTCTACTTTGTAAAGACTGTAATATTGTAGTATTGTTACTCTAATATCAGAAAACAAAGACAGCTTAGCGGATCGCTATTTAACTTTTGGTGCGTTAAGAACTGTGCCACATTTAGAGATAAGGTCTTGTTGGACTTGTACAGTAAGACTAGAACTAGAAATTATTTTCGTTAACAATAATACTTTTTGTACTTCCCCCAGAAAATCTAACCAGTTATTCCCATAAAATGTGTTTCTTACCAGCTTTTGTCTAATGTGGTTGAACAGTGTTTACAAGATAAGTCTATCAAACTATCAATTAATAAAAATATCAACCCATCAATACCGACAGTTATTAAAATATTCCAAGAAAATAATTCTAGCGACTAAAAGTCTAGCAATTTTAAAACTTGCGATGCGACAGCCCGTGATTTTAGTAAGTACGTATGAGTACTATATAAGCGTTATACTAACGTAAATCTAAATTTTTATGTGACCGTTCGTGTACAGTACGTATTAATTGTTATTGTAGTTCACAACATATAATTACAAACTCAAGCTATAAAGAGATAATAATGTCTAATTACTTAAGAATGAGACTATACGAGAGATATGTGCGAGTAGAATGTACGTGTGGGTGGTTTGGCTTGATTGACTGACGAAAGCAATATCGTGGGACCAAATGATGAAAAAACTGTCTTATCTACGACTATTTCTCTCCGTACAATGAAACATTAAGAAATACTGTAGACTAGCGTAGACATATTACTTCGTAAAATTAATAAATACGTATTGAAATAGTTTGTAGTTGTTATCTGTCAGTCGAGACCTTTGAATCATCAAATTCAAATATTATATTCAATACCTTTAAATAGGATTGAAGTAAATTCGTACTAAGCAATAACGTTAATGCTTGAGATAAATATATTTCCTTTTTCAAAGGCAAAAATGCATTAATTGAAAAATTGATGTCGTCTACTTTAAAATATAACACATTGTTTAACGCCATTTAAAGTTTAAAAAATAATGACGTTAACTTGGGTTAATGACGTTAAAATATTTAAAGGGCTCATAACCTCCCAAACATCATATCCCAAGTTTCTTTCCGATTCAAGAAAGTATTCGAGAGCTTATCGTACGCCAAACACAAGAGCAGAAACTCTTACAACACACACACACACACACATATATATATATATATATATATATATATATATATATATATATATATATATATATATATATATATATATATATATATATATAACAATGATAGGAAACCTCTAAAGAAACGGTTTTTGAGATACTCTGGTCCAAATTCCTGTTTTGCCACTAATCCCATAAACGTTTATTTCACATTTTTATAGGAAATTTACAAAAAATCAATATTAGTGCAATACAGCTAGATTAAAAGATTAAACAGCATTACTATAGACCAGTCTAAAATACTGCCTTAGATTTGACAAGTTTTGACTTAATAAATCAATGCAATATAGACAAGTACAGGTAATATTACCACTCTTAGGTTAAATAACATGATGAAAAAGTAATACGGGAAGTTAAATAAAATTTAAAGCTTAGCAAATGATGAAGGAATAGCTATGAAAGAAGATGGAAAAATACTAACTATCCCGAGAAAGTCCACAATAATACAATAAAGAAAAAAAACATAATACAATACATTATTTATGAGAAACTATTTGAATGAGTTAACTTTATCTTAACTGAAAACATATAAATTAAGAGATTATAGGCTTTGACAATGTGGACGTTGGGCGGTAAGGTCCTTTAAACTATTAAAAGAAGACGTCAGATGGTGGTGGGTACAATGGGTGGGCAGGGCAGGGAGTCTTGCCAGGGGGACACAGGGCCCTAGACGGCCACACACGCTCTTCTCACACAACCAGCGATAAATAGTGGAAAATTGTCAGTTGTCGGGAGCCTCAGGTAACAGATTCGCCTATTGTTAAAAGGGATAGACCTAATTTGTCACCAGACCATGTACAAAATAGACCAATATTTCTATTTTATATTTTTTCACTTCATTTAGCGACAAGCTGTGATATTTAATAAAATTAGCTACTCTTGTTTGACTGATTAATACAGTGGTTTCCAATCAGGAGCTTTGACCCCCTTGGGGATCACAAACGTATTTTTAGGGGTTCAATTAATCTTTTCAGAAAATAGCCGAGAGCAATGTACTCAGCTCTTTTAGGGCCATATTGTTAATGCCTCATGTTTGAGGTTGTCCCGCAGCCAAATTTGTAAAACAATTGCTAAATATTCGTGCCTCATTTCGGGAAATGGCTAATCGTTCAATCTTGACCCATTTTTAGAGCTGGAACACGAAGTCTTGTCCATCCAACGCAAGAATAAATACCGAGGCTTTAATTGAGTTTTTTTTATAGTCAAACACCTGGTCAGCTTCATCTATACCCTAGTCCTGTTTCCACCCCATTCTTAAAACCAATCCTCCTCTCCTGAAATTTAGTAGACGTTTTTTTATGGAGCCTAATATCATTTGACAAACAAATATTATCAATTTAATTTAAAAATCACTGTTTTAAATAATATACAGGGCGATACATTTCAAATACATCATCCTGATTACTTAGCTCCGTACGGAGCTATAGCATAAAATTGATATCAACACCACTAAGCGGCCACTGGAGTTTGTATACCTATTTTTTATGGTTATCGTGAGATGTATGGTAATCTGATTACCAAAATTTGTTTTTCTACGTAACTTTAACAGATAAATTGGAGCATAATCTTATCTCTGCATTTAATTAATTTTGCCCAGATCTTTATTTTCACCATACAATGTACTAGAAGTAATGAATTCTGGTGTATATATATATATATATATATATTATATATATATATATATATATATATATATATATATATATACATAACTCCATAAATTTAAGTACAACTGACATAATTTAGGCAATGGCATTTTTATGAAATGTGCAAATTTATCCATTTATTTCAGTTACACCAGTAGGCGTATAAATGGATAGTGTCCCTTATGAATGAAACGCCAAACGCTAGTTCAAAACATTTTACCGAAATTTATTATATTGGTATCAAATTGTTCGGGATATGTACCTACATCCACATATGTACATCATGTTGTTCGGGATTTTAGATACGGGTCGTTCATCACCAGCCAGGCAAATTAAAAAAAACTTGTCAGGTGACCGACTCCGATTTTACTGAGGAAATTTTTCCCCAATGCTATTTTATTTTAAATTGATAATTGGACTTTGAGAGGGGTTCAAATTTAAATTTTGAAAGTTTTTTGAGCTTTGAACCCCCCGCAAAGTCACAATTATCAATTTAAAATAAAATTACTGGTGAAACAATTCCTACCTGGGGGGTACAACATATTAAATAAGTAAAATCGGAGTCGGTCACCTGACAGCACGCTGCCTGGCTGGTAATGGAATGACCCTTACACAGTTTCTAAAAAATAATATAAATGAAACTTCTTAAAGTAACCGTAAAAAAAAACACAATTTGGTAAATGAGATCACCATACATTCCAGACGATTACTAAACAAATTATTGGGTATTTGAACTTCTAGTGGACAACTTAGAGGGATTGATATAATATCTTATTGGCAAAACAAAACGAGGAATGATAATTCATGTCTTATCCCTAAGAATATTTTTAACTTACAATTTTGGTAATTAGGTTAATATAATTAGGTAATTAGAATTAAGCATCCTAGTCCGCCCAAACACAAAATATCTGTCCTATATAATTACTTATTAAGATATAGTCAACTTAAATTAAGATGGTATAGATCTTAATTTAATATCTTAGAATGTTATTTTATCAGTATCAGAGTCTTTAGTATATACAATGAATTTAATATATTATTTTTTCTAGGGAACTAGGGCATCATTTTTTATCTTCACGCACAGATTTAAATCTTAGAATAAAATAAACAAAATTAAGAAAATTTTGCCAAAAAATATTAACCAAAAAAATAAAATTAATTATTTGACTATTTGATTTTGACAAGCGAGAATAAAAAAAAAACTTGGGCATAGAGGTGATCATACCGTACATAAAATGTTTAAAGCCAAAAAATTAAAATAGATACAAATAAAAAATAGGACGTTGTTGGGCGAGAGTCTCACATGGCGCCTGCACATCTATCATGATATTGACACTCCAACACAATATATATATATATATATATATATATATATATATATATATATATATATTATATATAATATATAAATATTTATGACACCACGGCATACAAAAATATATTAAAATTACAAATTATTCTAATACTTTAAAGATCCCAGGGGCCCTAGGCATTATCAGGTATGAGTCTACGGATAATTACAATTTCATTGAATGACAATAGAGATGACACTCAACGAAAGAATGTTCATTTACAAGGTGATTGCCTAAAAGTTATTAATGAAACACTTTTATACATAAATTTGATTGAAAACAATTTTTTTTTAATGAGATATACTTAAGATAAAATGACATTTTTATAATGTAACAGTATTAAAATAATTGTTTGTTTAGAAAGTACTAAAGTTCAATTAAATTATTTGGTCTAATATTAGTAATAAGTTAGTTGACAAGCTGCCAAATAATGAACTAAACATTCTTAGTACAAATTTTTAATATTTACCGATCATAGAAGACTACGGAGCTGCCCGTTTCTTAACTTTAATTTTTAGAAAACTGTGCCATAAGGATGAGGCAGTGCTATTGCTATACTCATTGTAAAAAATATTAAATCAAAATAAAAAGTAATAACAATAAAAATAGGCAAAAGTCTATAGGTTAAATACTACATTCTATGACTCTAATATCATATGTCATTTTTTTTAATATTCACTTAAAATTAACATGGCCGTTAAGGTCAGAAGCCATTTACTCGAAACGCCGCCTAAATCGTTTTAAGCGTCTGTGTCTTCACAAACGCATTCACAAGTTAAGTGTACTTGAATAAATTTTTGAATAGCGTTTAAGGTGAATGTGAGTTGGTGGAAGATGTCAGCTAAATAGTGGCCCATCACTTTATGAAATGAAGTGTACGTATATGAAATAAGGTACGTATATAGTAACTTATTAATGATACCTGATAAATAATCTACGTAGTACCTTATTAATCAGTATTCATATATATTTTTTGCAAATTGATTCTTTGGAGATTAACTAATTAATTAAACATTAAGTAATAAAAAAAAATAATAATAATTAAATAAAACTTATGAAGACTGTATACAAGGAACACCAAATATGTGATGTAATGACTAATAAACTTTGCCACTGTTTAGACTTCCAAACTATCTTATACCGGAAAATTATAAATTTGGCATGATTCAGAAGAATTTTACACATTATTATACTTGTTAATATTTTGGTCATCCTTTAACTGGATATATTCTTAACTTTTCGACAAAAATATATAAGAATTTATATTTAAATAAAACTAATACAATATAATTGCCCAACTATTTAAAAAAAATAAAATTATTTCATAAATATTAAATAATTATATTTAAATAAATTATGTGTTTTCCTAATTCATTCAATAAACCCAATTTTTGTGTTCAATTTATACGCGCCTTGAATATAGTATGCGCGGTGACGGACAAATAAAATCCCTAAAGACCCTTATTGTAACCAACTATTAGGGTGATTTAATACCCAATAGCTTCTGTAAGCAACCTCTAAAATATTAACTAAAGGTTGAAGAAACAAGATTTACTATTATTATTTAATAGTATTGATGGTTAGAGATGAATGTGATTTGACACGGTTCATCAAGTTTTTCCTATACTTCCTTACCCTATTCTAATCGCTTAATTCTTTTTTTCAACATACATAATAACTAATACGTACAATAGACAGAACTAATATTCTTTTTAAAAAAAGCTGTTAGGCTTGTTAAAGAAGTAAAACATTTAAGCGAATTTCCAAAAAAAGAGCTTATGAGGTTGGTGTTGTGGGAGGAGGTGATTTTACTAGAGGATTATATAATATATATATATATATATATATATAATATATATTATATATATATATAATATATATATATATATATATTAGACTCTATGGAGCACAAGAACCTTAGCAAACGCTTAAAATCAACCTTATTAGTGTTCAGAACGCTATATTGTTTATGGAATGTGTATGACGTCATTTACCTACGATAATGACTCAGTAAAATTTCAAAAATTGTAAAACCTTGAAAAATAGTGATCGGGCTAAAAATGAATACACGCGTACTACTATTTCTAGCAAACATATCTACAAATTTAAATTTGACTACTAGAATTAATTATTTAATCGAATGACACATACAACCATGTAAACAAATCACGTTTCTTTTGCTAATATATTTGGCAATTCGCTTATATTCTGCCAGTAAGCCACTTATATAAACTAGAAATATGACAAACTGAAATGAGACAACACCCATATGACCGCGAAGCGACCTCGAGTGCTGAAGTCTAAAAGCCAAAGGATCATATATTAAATAAAATTATTAAATGAATTGTAATTATATTATAAAACAGTGAAAAGTAAGTCAGCAAATAATAACTGTTTTAGAACCTGCCTTTTTGCCCATCCGGGAATTCATCTTTAGAGCAACTCAATTTCAATAAACTTAAACTACTGTACTCAAAAGTATTAATTAAAGTTGGCAATATAATTACTATACAAATACATTATAATTACAGTAGATTATAATTTATTTAGGTTAAAAAACTAAATATATTGCGATCTCAGGTCCTGATCTAGAAGACAAAAATAGGCGAAAAATTATTTTTAGTTTAGCATCACACAGATTGTAAACAATAATTACAATATTGAAAGGAATAAACACGAAATGTTTCCATTAAGCTTGTATCGCATCATATAAATGCAGACGCGAAAAAGCATACTAAATAAATGAGCAGCAAGTAAATAATAAACAGGAGTACTCAAGATTACAAAAAATCAGGAAGAGATAAAGAAAAATAACAAGTGCAAACGTCACAAAACTGACCTGTTGTAAGAATATACGTCAGAGTGCTCAACACAGTATAAGAAAAAATAAAAAAATATAAGTAAGAAGATTGAAGAACACTAAGAAAACACAAGACGATAAGTAACACTGTATAAAAAGAGAACTCACTCGATAACGAAATCGAAAGCGAATGTATGAGACGTATATATACGTCTTTAATAATGGGAGAAAGAGACAGTCTACGATAGTCGACAAATTTTAATATGATAAGGATATTAATGTTGATCAACAGAATATAATCTCAGGAGATGATATAGTGAACAGAACCCCCGGCCAAGCCGAAAACGACGAAGAAGTACTCGAACAAAAGCTCAGAAAATCCCCGCATCCACTTCTAATATAGACAAAGATATTGATACAATCGGACAAGAAGGTATTCTCAGAGGTACCAACTCAGCACCAGGGTGTCCACATTAAACAAAGAATTAAGCTCATATTACTTTAGGAAAAGCACAAAACAGTGGAAGAGGGGAATCTAAGTACATTTAGAGTCGTCTGGGTGAGGTTAAAACTGATCGCCCGACTGCATTAGTTAAATGAGTCGAAAAAACCGACCGCAACAGCGCGCTCAAAGCGTAAGCGTGGGGCTAGACGGCGCATCCTCAATTATATAGCACTCGAAACTTCAAAAAATGTATATGCTATGAATGAATGGAGGTCAGACAATATACCATCTCCTTGAAGAGATGAAAAGTAGTGTCATAATTAGTGAGACAAGGTCTCCTCCTAGATCAAAACGCAACAACTGAGCATTACGTAAGGGCTAGACGACTAAGAGTTGTTTACTTCTTCTTGCATCTATTGTAATTTCAATGTAGAAATAGTCAGAAAGGAAAAATATTTAAGGAGCAATCGGCAAAAGGAAAAGAGCAATAATACTCCCATTCCCTTATATATACGAGGAAATTAATTATAAGCAATTTAATTAAATAAGTATACACACACATAACAAATAAACAGGCAAAACAAAATAATCGATGACGCGAATGTAATGATGCGTGCAAGTTAGATCATAAGGAAGAGTAAAAACGATCACAGGCTAAAAACTATCTTACTATCGCTACAATATACACCAAGATGAACGAGCGACAACAAGAGAAGGTAAGTGAGGCCGCCACATACAAACAAAATAACTATCATAGGAATACAACAAAAGAGAATAGAGTTACGACAAAACACATAAGGGCCCAGTTAAGCGACGGCGACTACTAAATGTCAAAGTCGTCGAGTTGATAGTCAATGAAACCCCCAGACCACCCTGCAACCTACGGCAAAAGCCAGCTTATCCTAAAAGGGCACGGCCAAAAGGCGAAGACAATCACCGAACTCGCACAACACGACCCAAACGAAGCTGATAGTACAAAATATCCAATAAGGCCTCAATTGATTACGGAGTCACGAATAATAGTAAGAGCAAAAGAGAAATAGCAAATAATCAAATAAAAATAAATAATTGGCAAGCTAGATAGAAGATCACAGATTAAAAATTGTAACTTGATAAAATGACAGAAAAATAAGCATAATAAATGAAGACAGCGCAATGCCAAGTACGTTAAAAAGAAACCCAAAGCACCGAGAATACAGATTCTTTAGTGAGGAAGAACAACGCAGGGCCACACTGCATCTGACAAATCAAGTTCCTCGACTGGATTCTCAGACCAAGATACTCGTTTAATGGCGTGAATACCTATTACAAGAAAACATGATCGAGAGATAAAGTCGATAAGAATCACCGTATCAAAGCAATAGAAATCGAGAACCAAACAGATAACAACAGAAAAAAAGTTGGAATATCATATTAATGAGGCAAAAATCATTCATAAACATAGATACATAACGCGGACTTTAACTTATGATAATAGAGCAAAACCCCCACCAGCACAATAACCACAAAGATGGCATCAACTACATAGAAAACACACAACGGAGGTGAATCCATAGACTTGTGTAGGTACCCATGCGGTCATGATATGACGTAATTTAATATAAATAAACGTATTATTAGATTCACGATGAGAGAGATTTATATAATGTATAGACATAAAGTGTAAACTGGTGTGCTCTCCGCTAAGATGAGTTTAAGATAAGCTTAGATTATACCTATGGTGTACAACAAGTTAGAATACTAATTCCGTATAGACAGAATAATGGGAAGACGGACATGTCAGAGTGGAGCGCACAAGGTGACTAGGAGCGACCGAGACACAAGAAAAAGGGAAAGTGGATAAGGATTCAAAAACAGCCTGAAAACGACACCGTTTATATCACCTTAAATAACTGCCAGTAGAGTAAGTGATTATCAAGACTGTAAGGCCTGAAATGAATGTAGGGGACGTGCAGAGATATATATCGGTCATACCGAAGAAGGAGGAAGATGCGAGAGCGATGTGAAAAAACAGTCTTGCTAGTACGATGAGGCACCAAAGAAGGCAACCCAGAAGCCTTTAAACTCGCCCCACTTACAACGCACAGAGTGCTGACCAAGAAGGGCATTTAAGTATAACATCACTGTTTTTTGTATTTGGAAAGTCCGAACAGTGAAATGAGCAGCCGGGATCACGAAAGCAGAAGAGGTAACTGAAATTGTCACTGGATATAAGATGGTTTATGGGGCTTTCTTACATAGAGAGAACTTCAGGAATCCCGGAATGTCCGCCAGAGTCGACTTAATGCTCACCTTGGTTAGATACTTTTTGACGTAATCTTCCACGGCGATATGAAAAAAAACTTAACAATAAGTTTATAAAAGCTTAAAAGAAAAATATAAACAAATCATTAAAGTAAGTGTTCCAAGGGCTTATGAAATAATAGAAGTAGCACAATTTTTTAAAACACTATATACTATGACCAATTATAGGATTAAATGATTATTAACGTTAAGAATTAAAATGGAAAACCAGATCCGAACTACAGGCATAAAACATAGTAAAAATTTTAGAAAATTCCAAAACTGGGCCATGACTGCAAAATAGACGAGAAAAAAAAAAAAGGTCTCCATCTATAAAATCAATATTTTCGCGTTTTTTTAATTGTCTACGATGATGTCACACTCAGAAGTCACACAAAAAACCAGAAACACTGTTAATTCAGATTCTAAATGAAAATTTAAAACGTTTCCAGTTTTCAGATGCCGACACTTACTTTTTCAATTTTCTACGTCAGAAGTAAGAAAAGGTAAAAAAACCAATTACAGCATAACATTAATTGAATAGGTTAAACATTTTTACCCGAGTGAAGATACTTACAACCGCAATCATTATGTATTAACTCAATAAGTTGACAGTAAACAAAATAGAAACAGTATTGTTCAGCTATCAGATGATCTATAGACAGAAAAGGTTCTAATAGCAAATAGGAAGAAGGGTAATTGGTAATGAATAACTTAAATTTAAGATATCCCTTTTGCAATTAATACGCACAAAGGAAGTTTTTTAAAGATAGGGTACAATAATTCTCAAAATTCGCAGGCGAATTTAAAATCTCCGGCATTGAGATGTTTTCAAGGAGTGAACACGTAATACTTGTACTATCATGCCTACGGTTGTAATTGAAAAGAAAAAGATTAAAACCTAGCAAAAGCATAATGTTTACAAAAAAAGTAACCTCATTATAATGGAGCTAATGGTAATCAAATATTTATATTACCACTCAACCACAATGTTTGAAAAGAATCACCTCTCATCACAACGGAGGCATCGCGACCACTTTGACAATTGTGTTATAGTTATTTTAATGGACGATAAAACAAGCCCTGAAATGTTGTCGCTCTTTATCGACTAGCTAAGTCTTCCTGGTACACAACACCGAAGGCGCGCAAGGAGAGCGTAGGTCCGAATAAACACGTGATCCTCAGCTACAAGGAAGGAAGAATGTCCACGTAAATCTCCTATCCCAAGTAAGGTATCAGAGCCATGACAAATAACATCTATCCGATCTGAACGCGAGCTAAATGTCAAAACTCTCTCACGATTACCACAAGAGAAGAAAATGTAAAAAGAAGGTAGCGATCAAGGGAACGAGCAAGGAAACTTTCTAATCGCCACTGACAGAAACAATACAGACTCTATAGGATTCCTCCGCAGGCGTTCACACAAAAACGTCTTGTTCATTTTATTAAAACAAGAATCTAACAATTGTTTAACGTAGTAATTGATTCTAAGTAAACTGAATATAATAAAAAGAAGGAATGATACACACAACAACACAACACCACAGACACACAATACACCATATTTTAATATAAAGAATATATTATATATTAAAAATAATATATATATATAATATACGTATTCCTACACGTTATATAATACTACAACCTATATACCTACCTCTATGATATTTACACTATATAACAATATATAATAAATTTCTGATGTGATGTAGCTATAATTAAGATCATTCGATGAGAGGAGTGCGAAGAATATAGCTTATGTTAAATTATTTTTCCCTTAGATACCATAGTGGACTCGGGACCCTGACAATGAACAACTTTTTTCATAAGCAAGAGTCAACTTAAGTTTATACATAAATATAAAAAAAAATGAATAACACGAAAGATAAATAACATTGAATTTAGATAAAACATATTTGAGAAATAGAAGCAGTTATTTAAATTTGGAAATATTTTATCTTTTCATGAGGTGGAATATAGGATTAAGAATTTACTCCCAAATGGGCTTGTGGATCCGGCAACCATGACGTCAACACCGTATAAACTAAACGGACTGATTTAAGTAAAACCATCAGTTTTAATTTAATATGGTTACCTCCACGAAATCTAGAATTCCACTAACGCTGTTTGCTAAAACTCTTTTAATACAATATGCGGTTATGTGGTCCTTAAGAACTCAATAAAGTAGCTGTGGTCACCACCAGAGTTGTCCCCAGTGGCTGGTTAGTCATGTTAGTACTTGGTGAATAAGCAGTTACTGCCACGAATATGAGCATAATTTCAAAATGTATTAGGAAAAACTTTACATTGAAAGTATATATAATAAGGCAAATATAACCATATAATATATAGAGTATATAAGTAAATAAATATAAGAATATATAATAAAAATAGTAGTATAATTATACCATACACTAACGAAGTATAATAATATACTATATATACTTACCTGAACAAGATATGCTAACTACTAGCTAATTCCTCGCCACCATCTCAAAGGAGAAAAGGACCTTCATATCTCACACTCATCCCATATCAAAGATTAGTTTCCTCTTTGAGAAGATCACTAAAAAGGCTAAAGTTCAACAGACGACACCAATGTGCTATTATGCCCGAATGACTAAACCAGTGCCAATCGAAATGCAGACGGCTCAGAGAGCGAATAGAGTCGGGAAACCCACTAGGCATATCGAAAGAACGAAGGACCACGCACACCGCCACATGGCTTGTAGCGTTTTCCTGGACGCCAAAGACATTAAGTCACATCCCCAACGAGAAGACAACGCCTATGAATACGACTTCGCGTCATTCAAAATTGCCGCCTAAAATAACCTGATATCAGAACTAGAATATTATGTGTAATATAATGACTAGTGTATATTGTGATCTTATGGCATGTAGCTCTATAATTGCACTGAATAAATTTTCAACGAAAAATACATTACACAAAGAGTATTAAAAGTAACATCTAACGTTGAGCCACGAGTGAAGAATCTAGAATCTATACAGGCTGACTACAGAAGCCAAGCGGAGAGCTGTGATCATGTGGGTCGACAACGGGAGACTCACTATGTCAATGGATTAATAACATATCAGAAAGCTCAATCAATATAGAAATAGAAGTTAAAATAAAAAAAAACAAAAATAATTTATAGCGACTAGAGTATGGGTGCTTCAGAAGATTAGGTGAGAAACACTAGATGTAAATCAGTGAGGAACAGTCTAGGTGGAATTCTAGGGAAATAAAACATGACTAGAATGCAGAACACTAATGACAATCACAAGAAGTGTAAAAAACTTTAGAAGAGCTCGAGCAAAAAGAACGTGAGAATACTCAGAGCGTCAATATGAAACACTGTAACCACAATCTAAAATGCTAAAGACGAATTGGGGCCGCATTCACCGAGCGAGCCGTATGTTCTGTAAAAGGTTAGACATTAAAATAATTTACTGAAGTCTAACCACATGAGTGTAAATCTATTATAAGCTTAAACATGGGATAAAGTGACAGAGGTGCTGCACTAAACGTTAAGTTGGAAATCTGACAGCGACGCATTGAAGAGAAATTTTACTAGACCATAGTTTGGTGATGACCCAAAGAATTTGATATAAAGTGATATATAAAAATATAGCTAAAACTTAGTTTTCAAGAGTACCAACCTCATTACTCGGAATACAATGTGAGCGAAGATCGTGAGTAAATTACGTGTAGTCTGATTGTCAGTCATGATAAGTACAAAGAATACAAAATTTCATAAATTCCTTTATTATAAATTTTATAATTAAATATAACCACGCGCAGTCGCGGGGATGATTAGATCAATGATCTGGGGTACGCCAGCAAAACAGAGTGTAAAAACTCTTTTTGTACACGATTACGTAGAACATAACGGGCCCTAATGTTCTGCTGTTTAATAGTCTCATAAATGACATCACACCCAAATGAATAGTATAATTGACATACATCCAGATAATTTAAGTTATTCAGAGAGTAGACATTCGCGGTAATAAGAAAGATATATTCAATAAGAATGAGAAGCAGAAAGTAATCGATTCCTGTTAGTTCAGCTTATAAAAGCAAGCACTGATTGTAAAGCATACACATAGTCTTCGTAGGTTGGGAGGAACAGATAGTATTAGACTCACTTAACAACATTTTACGAAAGCGAAGCGAGATAATATTGACGCAGACAAATAAATAAAATGTAGAAGGAATTACTTAAGAGCAAGTAATCAGGTCGGACAGACATATGGTGGAGTGTAGGAGAGAAACTCTAGCGTCTGGGCATCAGTGTTGAAGTGTTAGGACAGTTCACTAGGTCGTAGAGGACAGCTGAAAATAAGCGTACCGGCCCGAAAAGACATACTCAGCCAAAACACAACAACGTCTGGACACACTAAACCAGTAAGTGTCGACTAACGCTCTGGTGATAAGAGCTGTTATATAAAAATGCTAGTCAGAGCGGGGTTAATTTCGGCAAAGGATTGTAGACTACTACGAAAATGAGCAACTAAACAAATATACAGCCATTCATTAAATAAAACTAAAGGAAAATTATAATACGATACAGAGTTGCGCAATAAAGTATTAGGTACAAGAATGTTGTAATGTAATTTCGAGCGCGGACTGATTATATGAAAAAAATGGTTATATTCTGAACGTGTATTTCTTAGTTAGCGCCGGAGAACGCAGAAAAAGTGAAAGTAATTAGAAAATTATGAAGAAGAGGGCAAAGGAGAGAGTGAAGAGAGAAAAGATATGAAAACAGAGATCAAAGTTTATAATGGAAAATAAATTAAAAATATTGAATTATAAGTAGAACCGAATGAACAGTTAGACCTGTCTGAGATAATCATGACTTGAATAAATAACCTAACTAGCATCAGAAACAAAAGCAATAGTTTTATGCAGCTCGAGTCTCGCTATTTTCTATCGCTGCTCTCCGTCAAAGACCGACGTAAAATGCAAAATATGATATTGTAATCACACTCTCGGCAAGCCGTCGTGAAAACTTAAACTATAAGGGCACCGTTTGCCTAACTCAAGCAAGCGCAGTAAATTAAGACGCGGTCACACTAGAACACTTCGCTCACGAAGAGACATATACATCGAACAGGGACCCGGGATATTAGTAGATCTGAGAGGCAGCGTGTTAGAAAAAGAATTAAGTTAATTAAAGGAAATAAAATTTGATCATCTTTAGATAAAACTTAAAGGGCGAGAGCCAAACACAAGCCAAGCGCAACTATTAAAGTAAATGCCTAATGAACAAGTGCGATAAATTGACTACTTCCAAGCGAGCGGTAACCAAGTAACATACTACAAAATGCATAGCAGAAGGGGGGATGGAATGTGGAGATGCGATTATTCAAACTGCTAAGAATGAGCGAATGTGAGCCCAGAGTACGATTATGTTGGTGTGATAGATGTGTATTAAAATACCATGTGTCGCAAGATACTGGTAAACTGAAATCACTTGCCTAAGCCTAATGGTTCCGCTAAGCTTAAACTAGTTGAGAGAAGCGGAGAAGCTACGTTGCTTCCTAGACCGAGAGCAGTGAAAAGCAATATGGATGAAACGACGCTAACGTCCCGACCCCCTGTCCCAACCGAAGCCTATCACAGCAAAACACGGCAAAACGCGATAACGATAAAATAGATGCATGAATCTCACACTTCTAAAAATTAACAGCCGCACCACCGGTTAAACCCGTATACCAGCTCACGACGGTATACCCAGACACACTCGAGTTGCAGATGTACTGTTACCTCACTGATCATACACAATACTGTGATAAGCATTCTCTGCACAAAAACTTGTATCTGATGATAGATTGAATAATTCTGTGTTATGCAAGATTATTTCGAAGCGGTAGGTAGTTGAGTATATGTAAAAATTATATTCGCTGTGGAAAGACGCAAGTATAGAATTTTTATAGACTCTCAGTAAATGGACTCTTGATTAAGTTTAAATGTTGGGATATCAACTTCCAGGACTCGCTGTATGCATGCGCTCTCTACACACGATAGTTTATATTTACTATATATCAAAAGACATAATGATACATTTTCACGTAATTCACAGCAATAATTTTCACATATGTGATGTGACTCGTAGCAAAATATTGATAGTGACGCGATACTGTAGTGATTCTGTTATGTGAAAATACTTGGTTCATTTTGTAGTAATATATATTGACGAAGTAATTCTAATGAGAGTTTAAGTTTCATCTTTAGAATAAACACTACGTGGATGCGTGACCGCAAGATCATGTATTACGTCAACTCATATTATTGTTTCACATCGCTTACAGACTAACTCTTCTAGAATATCCACATCTCGAGATGGAGCGATTATATACATTTTCATTAGAACCAACTAGAAGGTCGAAGAAGAAATCAGATAAATAGAGTAGAATATCTTAGTATTGAGATATCGACGCAAATTAATTGCATGATGAAAGTCATTCAATCATCTTTTCTATGATGTTATAGTACCTATAGGGTAGTAGGGTGAGGAAGTTAAATAGAGGACGCACAGTAAATCATATACTACAATATTATTAAAAGAGGTTGCAAACGACAGATAATTTCTGGAGTATTGTAATTAACTCTACGGAATTTTAGGAGTTACTTCAAGCGTGAAGGTATTTATTACTCTTGCTTTCTTTAGATTAAAATATGGTAAATAATGAAGGTCTCTAGACAGGATACATTAATTCTATATATCAATGATGTGTTAGACCAATTCCATCATAATTTTGTTAAATTATTAACAAAACACAATTGGGTTAACGAGCAATTTTACAAAATAATGTATTTAGAGCAGCAATTAGACACATATTTCATTAGTTCATTGTGTCTTTAAAATTAAATCTCGAACATCAGAAAATTTGATTCATTAACATTTAGAATAGTGAGATGTGTACCTGGATTATATACACTTTAATGGAACTAATGTCATATCTCCATGTTGTATCTCTCTGAAAATATTAATATTAAAATACCAGTAATACAACAATTATTTAATAACAAACTGCTTGGTCGTAGCACGATTGCTAGAAGAACTATAGTTATCTCTCTTCTCACATATTGAATTATGTATAAGAGTTAATAGTTTATTCTCTTATATAGTAAAATTATATGACAGTAAAGGAATTAGTATATAATGTGCGATAGCAGTACTCAGAAATTGCTAGAAATCTATAAAGGGAAATCGACTCCATGTGTAAATCTATACATAAGCAGAGGGCCGAAAAATCAGAGGGAGTAAGGCTGGTGATTGGTGTATGCTGGGTTATAAGTTACACAATTAGTATATTATTACAGACTAGAGATAATTGGAGAGAGTCTATGCAGTAGTATTTGAGATTAATATACTGTATGTATAGTAAATTAGGATCCAAAAAAGTGCGATTTACTTTTATTTAAATACTCCTGAATAGAATAATACCAAATAGTATAGGAGCAGTACCAAAATATAACAATATTAATATATACAAAAAGTTATTTACTCTCTGTTCTACAGACGGGATTCTATCACAATATTACTCGAATATTAGTCGACTATTACGAGAAGTCATGAGATCACTAAGATAAGTATTTAGATGAATTAAAATTATTGTATATGAAAACACGAACGTATGCAAGCTAGTAAAGATAATGGGTATTGCAAAATTATCGAGCTGTGCATAACTAGTTACTAGCTACTATATTAAAAATTCCCCCAAGTAGATGCGATTTGATGACTGAAATAGATTTAGTAAATTTGAAATACATTAGCAATGATTTCTATTACTTCGTGCGATAGCAGATTGATTGAAATAGTACAACTTTAACATTAAGTAGAGGAGCGTCAATACGATAGATAAATAATTATAATCCAACGTTTTGAAATAGCTGAGTCCAGCAAACAAAGAGACTTTCAAGTATTATTGAGACGTTAATACACAGTTAAAACCTAATTTATATAACTCTCTAAATATAAGGATAATTAACTTAGTGATGCTTACTGTAAGATAACAAACAATATAATTTACAATAGCAGACTACTGACGTTATATACACACATCGATAGAACTCCCAAACAAATCAATCAGGCAGTGAGTCGATAAAAATTAATAATTAAACCTCTCTCAATAGATTTTTACAAATCTCTACAGTTAATCTCGTCTTAGTTATTTGCTATTTTCTAGGTCATTGAACAAGATATATCTGTATCCAAAGGACAGCAGGCTAGAAAGGAAATAACCTCAATATATCAGGTAATCAATATAATAGGATAGATAAATAGAATCCGATCATTTGAACTCTTCACAAGGTTATGACTAAACGATGATTGAGTCGCCAAACACACGAAATATAAGGGGAATTATTTAACATTTAATGGGTGTTACGAAATTTACTTAAAAATTTTTATTTAATATGTTCCATGTTCGACTTATTTAGATATGTAGTTCACCACAAAAAATTTGTGGATATGATTATAAATAAAATTTGTTTAATTACCTAATGCAATGATATGTGACAACTTACGTGAAAAGTTAAATCTTAGGCTCAGAGATCACGTCTTTAAGGTTAGAAAAGACAATGATACAGATGAATTTAGTTAGATTTATCTAATTCCTACTCGAGAAAACAACTCGCGTTGTTTAAAGAAATGTCTTATAGACCATCTCTTTTGGACCAGTTCCACGGTTTGGCTATCAATGAAATCATATCATGATAAGTGAGATGTAGTCACTAAAGTGCGAGAATTATTTTCATGCTTTCTTAATTTTTATCGTGCATTATATGTTTCTATAGGACCTCATGTCTAATGTGCCTAAATGATTTAGTGATTTAATCCTATACATCAAGTAACAGATGCCTATAAAATCTTTAAAATGTATTGAACTAACAGATATTGGAGACAGTTTAAACGTAAGAGATGGCTTAGTAAAGTTTGCAATTAATACACATGATTATTATTATTGGCCAAGCATTGCCTACACAAAATGAAATGCTACGTTTCATTCGGTTATAAAAGCAACGAGCTTAAATACATTTATTAAATAATAGTCGAAGTGAAGTACACACAATTAAGAGCAACTTACAATTATTTCAGGACTTATACCTTTAAAGAGGATCATAATTATAGGAGGAAAAGCGAGTGCATATGTTTTGCCATTTATGGAAATTTGTAAACTAGACAAATAGCACTACTATCTGACCAGGTTAGGAGAAAAATCGATTCTAATACACTGGAGATTCATTAATCTGCACTCTCTCGTACATTAAGATGTAAAGAGGTAGTTTTTTGGATTTTACATATACTATAAATAAAATGAGGCAATAATACAATGTTAATTTAATAATATTATATTTTCCTATATCTTTAACCATTATAATGCATAATATGAATTCGTTTATATATTGTGGGAATACTTGTTTAACGTCTAATTAGGTATTAAGAATAATATATGTACTGAAGCTCAATAAAAGCGTTAGCAATTTTAATACTGTATTTAGCATCAACCTCAAACATGCAACGATTAAATCTATAAATCAACTATAACTTTAAAGGAAAATACTTACAGATGAATTTAGGCTGTTGAGCGGAGTGCTTCTTCGTTACGCTTTGAGGTTCTTTGGTTTAAAATTTACTGGTTCCAGCGCTAAATGCAGAAAATCTAGCGGTCCTTGTCCGGCAAGAAACAGCAAGTTAGTTGCCAACGTTTAATCGCCGTATCAACTTGCTTTCGAGTAAATTAGAGTTTCTGGTTGACACGACGAATGAAGTCTAGGTCGCAGCCGAGTAGTTATTTCTCAAAACGCTAAGTCGTTAATCTGCAACGTGTTTCTATCAAACTGAAAAAGGAGGAGGGCAGAACCAGGGTACCGGCGTGTAGGCGGAATTCTCGAAGAGACTTCACGCACAACGAGCAGAAAAGATCACGCGGGCACAATATCGTCAGCCTGCTTATCTTTTTGGTTGATCTGAACGTTCGACGCTATTGGCGGTATCCACAAGCTGATTACGACAATAAAAAACGCTGACACGAGGAGCCGCGGATGAGATTGACATCATCAGCCGGCGTCGCCCTGACACAGGGCCATGCTCTCAGAGCTAGATCGCCGGCCGCCGAGGAAGCGAGCCGCCCACGAACCCCCCGCGAGCCTCCGTCGGTCCAGCGTTCAAAACAAAGCCGAGGCGCCGAGCGCCGTAGGATGGAAAGCAGCAGGCGAGAGACCTAGACGGCGACATAGTGCGGAAAGTGTACAGCGAAGGAACGTCCCAAGGGAGGCCCGCGGCGAGAATTCGGTTGCATACCGATACAACATTACCGCACCGCAAGGGCCGCAATTTCGCACGCACTTAACATGTCGAGTAATTTCAAAACAGTAGTAATATCGACCGAAAGTATTTTACTAGCGAGTGTAAGCATTAGACAATGAGGCTATCCTGAAAGAGCCGACGAAGCCGTTAGATAGCAAGTGGCAAAACTAAAGACGACGTGACGGCTGGTGCTCTGGTAACAAACATCGTACACGGTGATCTCGGCGAGAGCTCGTTGCCTAACTCGAGTGACTGCGAGGCCACATGACGATAGAGGTGAGCACTACCCCACCCTCTATCTTTATCACACTAACTCACTTTATCTCATCTCTATACTGTACATCCCCCACACAGACACACACACACGTATGTCAATATATATTCGAGCCACCCACCCCTTGTCTTCTCTAACCCCACCCCCTTACCCCATGTATCACCCTTTTCTTTTTTCTTATATTGAACAGCTAATTTTGTCTCCATGTATTTTCTTAATATATTTTGCTAGATATATCACGAGGTACAGGCCGCCGGTTCTCCTTCTGCCGGCAAGCTCTCACCTTTTCAACACGATTCTTATTTATTTACTTTATTTATTATTATTAAATGCACAGGGTAGAAAGAGATTTGGGGAGGTTGCCAACTACAAAACAGAAACTCTATTATAAGCAAAAAAATCAAACTAATCACGTATGTAGTACTCCTTAATAAAATTAAATTTGGAGAGAATGAAAAGACATAAGGAAAATCTTTCTCACTTTGTTTATATTTTCCTAGTACATATAACGATTTACACACGATTTTTCCTTTGTTTATAAAGTTTCTTTTTACTTATCTTTTTTTAAAAAATTAGCAATTAATTACTATAATATATAATTCTAAACATCTCTTAAAAAAATAAAATTACCGCATTTGTTAAATGAATATAGATAGTAGGAAGACTGTGATTAAAAAAAAATGATTATAATTTAACTTTTGACAAAAACACTTTCATGGTTGTTTGATCATGAGGTCGTTGATGCTGTTACTTTAATCATTTTATTTTTATTGTACGTGATTTGATTTTTTTTATAATTCAGAAGGCATAGTATCAATAATGATAAACTTAATGTACATACGTAATAATTAGGAACCTCTCACAACAAAAGTTTTAAACCTTGAAAAGTATTTTATCTTATATGATTTATTCGTGGGAATCTATTAGACTATCTATTAGACTGTCTTGTCTATGTGTTGTTATAAGTTGAATTAAATAATTATTATATATTTTATGAATTTATTAATCATTTCATAAATCATAAAAAATAAATTTAACACTTGAAATTATTATTAAAGGTAGATGAAACTTATTCTGCTGGACATTTTAAAATTAATCACAATGTTAATATCTAGACAAATTGTATATAAAATTCATGTTATTTACATTTTTTTAAATCTCAAGACAAAATATATAGTCAGACTATATATAGTCAAAAAGCTAAAAAGAAACCTTTGACCTTACAGTTTTGTCACTGGATGAAACGTTCCGGCCTCATGGTTGTTGCTCTTATACAACAGTTTGTTGTTAATAAAAATAATAATAAGAGTAGTAGCCGTTTAGAGGCTTGCTGTTCATTAGGAATTAAACCTGCGGGAACCACCACAGGTTTAATTTAATTTTGACGATAAATGATTTAAACAATAATTTTTTATAAACTGAGAGCGTAACCTGGGATGTGAACCCCAGACATCCGAGGTGTCAGAAGTCAGTATAATGACTTACGCTTTAACTACCTCGGTCACGGAGGCGGCTATACTGCAGTGATAGTAGAACATTTTTTAAAAGTATAATAATTATAAGTCAAAAATGAAAATTAGACGATATTTCTCAGTGAAGAGTACTTTTCTTCTTAGACAAACATTAGGAGTTTTGATACGTCGTAAGTAGGATCGTCAATGATTTCATTTAACTTTTCAATTTCTATGCCTGTGGCTCCGAAGTTTCTTAATTGATTTCCCATATGAAGCATTGCAAGTGTCAAAAGGCTTTTAGAAATTTGGCTCGTTAACGCGAACAAAGCAGCAAACAAATCATCAAACAAATCAGCGAACAAATTGCTGAACAAATCAGCAAATTATTACTTTTCCTCATTTATACCGCGGGTATATAGGACATCTATTGTATTTGCACTTCAAATCCAAAACCAACATTTCACAAGAATTATTCATTTTTAGTTTTTCACCAAGTTGTCTGTATTTATGTGAGTATTTCTTTGTATGTGTGTGTCTGTCGCGTATTTATGCTAGGGAGTTGACACAAATCAATCTTTAGGTCTTGTTGTATGTACTATAATGATCAATACTCAGCAAATTTATTCGATTTGAATTTTGCTCACAAGTAGTCATGCATATGACCAAAATTGTGCTAAGTTTCATGTCATCATCAATATTAGTTTTTTTTTTTAATTACTCTTTGCTCATCTTTTAAAATAAAAATTAAGATCAAGTTTTTCAAACTAATTGAGTTGATATCTAGTAGAAGTGTGTTACTTTACTTAATAAATAAGTATACTGTCATTTAAAAAAAGATAAGTATATCTTATCTTTATACCCATCTTTGATGGGCGAGCTTTGGGAATAACACAAATGAATGTATTTACTGTCTAAAAGGGAGCGTAGCTCCGCTTTAGACATTTTACAGTATAAGTTTGGCGATTTTTATATTCTAAGGAGGACCGAAGCAAGTCCGAAGTAGCGAGGGTTAGCGTACTGAATCTGATGTAATGAGGTAAAGTTCAGAGGTCTCCCATACCCGGTTTTTATTTATTTCATAAATAACAAATTATCTTTAATGGCCATATTACAATTTATTTACTATTTTGAGTTTGAAATCTATGCTTTATTTATTGTAAATATATAGGCTACCAACTTTATCGGTTCATGTAAATATACCTTAACCCCTCCTTACCTCGTTCGCCGGTTTTTTTAGTTTTTATTTTTACTTATTTTAGATGATTTTGACGTTGTTTTTATTTGTTCATTTTTTCTCTTTCTTATGTTTTATATTTTTAATAAGGTGTGGTCTAATGATTTATTTTTCATTGTTAAGGCACTGATGATGTCCAAAAGGTTGAAAGCTGGTTCTATCAATAAATATTATATATAGAGAGACTTGGGTGTTTTATTAATTAACAAATATATGTCAATCAATAAATATGACAGGTTGAATCAAATTTAACTTCTCATAAACTAATTCTTGTATGAGTTAAAATTATGAATTATGATATATTGTATACGCATGGGGCCTTCAAATGATGACTTTTTCATTTCTGGAGAATTACGTTGGGACTGCTTAATTTCTTGCTGAACAGTAAATTGTTTGCATGATGTTTTAGTATACACGGAGATGACTGATAAGTAACACATTGACTTGTAAGTCAATTATACTGGATTTTTCAAATGCCATGTTTATTCCATAATCATTCATTAGTATCCTAATTCTTCTAAAATTAGCGTTTCTGCACTTACTAAAACCTAATACTGCCATTAAAATGTTTTATCGCATTTCGTTTAAAAAATCCAGAAAAATGGACTTTAAAGTCATTTTGTTACAGGTCAGACTTTCACGCACAACAGTTGAGCAAGAAATCAGGCATTCCAATGGAAATTGGACAAAGAGTCAGATTTATTTTATGAACCTATACACATATTTTATACAATAAAATCACATTATAAACTATAAATTCAAACAAAGTTAACCTCCTATACCGATTCTTGCAATGACGTCACAATTCACTCTTAAAAAGTCAGGTTATAACCTACGAATGCGTTTTGTTTTCATACATCGAATTGATCACCTTATAAATTTATATCGTCTTGGTGAATATGGATAATTTTGTTATCAAAACATCCTAAACCTGTCATTTATTGCCATAGTTTTTATATGATCGCCTTTAAGATAGGATTATCTCTAGAAACCTTTTAACAAATCATATAAATTTTAGAAATGACAAAAGATAGCTACTTTTACTAATATAGTAAATGTAATACACAAAATGTTTTACCAAGGAAGGCCCGTATTCAAAGACGTTTTCCTAACATTTTCCTTTTTCCTACTCCTAACTTTTTCCTTTTTTTAACTCCTAACATTCTCTAACTTTTTCCTAACATTTTTCCTAACATTCTCCTAACACCTAACTTTTTCCTAACATTTTCCTAACATTCTCCTAACATTTTCCTAACTCCTAACATTCTCCTAACACTCACCTTAGGTTTAGGTAAGGGAAATATTTTTAAGCCACGAAAATTTAAATGATCGTTTCCGTGTTTTAAAAGTCATTTAGAGGTTTCGCATGATTTTTTTAGTAAGAACCTAAGGTAGTTAAGTCAAAAAGTGATACCATTGTAAAATAACGTAATATATCGCAAATATCAATGTTATTAACTTATTACCTGGATTTACGAACACACTTTGTCGTATTAATAACTATCTACATAAATTTACGTAATACTGTTAATCCACTTACCTTACTCTAAGGGAGTTTACCCTGAAATTTTTAACACAAACAGATTTTTTATTTCTATGGTTGTTTGTGGCGGGCTATCGATTCAAAGAGGAAATCAGTTGTCCGATGTGAATAATTCAGCCATTATTATACCAAAAAATATTTACACAAACAAAAATGAATTTGATGACCAAATATTTTTAGCAAAATGAAAACAGTGTTGCACTGATTAACAAGTCTTTTAGACACCGTTGGATTCGTACAACCTGGTCCACGTTCAAACTTGAAACGCTTGATACTGCTTTATTATGAAAGCTGTTACAATAATTGAACATTTTATTTGTATTAACGCTACTGTTTACTGAAAACATATGTAAAAAAGTTTCTAATATATTTAACATTCGCCAAAGGAAGGCCGCATTGTTGTTTATGACGAAGTGTGTCGTAAATCCAGTAATAAGTTAATAACATTGATATTTTGCGATATATTACGTTAATTACAATGGTATCACTTTTTGACATAACTACCTTAGGTTCTTACTAAATAAATCATGCGAAGCCTCTAAAAGACTTTTAAAACACGATAGGAGAACGTTAGGAAAATGTTAGGAGAATGTATGGAGAATGTTAGGATTAGGAAATGTTAGGAAAAAAGTTAGGAAATGTTAGGAAAAAGTTAGGAGGATGTTAGGAAAATGTTGGAAACGTCTTTGAATACGGGCCTAAGAGGTCGAGTGAAACTCATTTGAAATCTCTTGCAATGTTGCAGGCAACTTTTTGTGATAAAATTTTGTACAATATTGTGTGAACAACATAATAACAGTGATAGTTAAATTACATCATATTTTGATATACTTCATAAATAAGAAATTATCTTCTGATATACTATTTGTATGGTATAAACAATTTATAACCCTAAATCTACGTGTTCATATAGAATATAAAAAAGTAAGCATAGAAGGTATTTTCCATGGCTGGCAGAGTATTTTTATGGTAATCTTGGAGAATAAGATGATTTTAATACAGTTCAGAAACGATGCAGGAGCGTGTTTGTTGGGAAACGTGGTCTATTCTATTTCACTGCATTAACAAATACCACGATTTAGTTTAGGTTAACTTTTTAAAATTTAATCATTTGTACGTTTAGGCATTCTAAATTACTGTCTGTAGGCAGTATATCTAAACTCTAAATTTTATATCACAGTGTCTTAATTTAGATTTCAGATTTCGAAATATGTCCCTTCCGTATTCTAGAAAACGAATGTACCATAACGAACAATCATCATCTCATGTTCTAATTCTATTCTTCATTCTTCAAGAATTCGATACAAGAAAGTATTTTTTTAGGAATCAGGGTGAATTTGATTTACAGTATGCTTTAAAAGTAAATCTGTTTGGTTTAAAGTCTTTATAGTATAAATTTGATAGTTTAGTGGTGGCTTGGTAATTAAGTTTTATTTCGTTCAACCTATACAACATGGAGGCGGAGGAAGACTTCTAATGCAGGACTCAGGCGAGGCAGGCCAGAGAGAAAGATATATTGAGTCGGGGGTATTTAAAACCTTCAAAAAATATATTGGGAAGAGAATTTTTAACTCTAAATATGTCATAATTGGTGGGAAGGAGCGGGTACGGTGAGGTAAATAATGGCGGCGGGTTGACCAGATGAGTCTGGTTGACCGGCCACCACCCACCCCACTTATTATAATTGATATCAGAAGCATTAAAATTGACATAGAGGTGGGCGAGACGGTTATATACGATTGGTGTTTGGTCGACTACGACTACGACTGTGCTACTGGGTCCGGACTCTCAGGAATTTAGAATATGCTAATGATTTATACACCACGGTATTATTAAGTCATTAACCGCCTTATGTTTTACTTGATAACTAGAAGTAAAGTTTTCTGTTAAGCCTCTATAAGATATATAAACAGAAAATGTAATCTCTCTATGAAACATTGATAAATTTTAGGTTTACATCTAAGATTAGACTAATGGTTTTCACTGCAGTCATGATGTATTCGTATTTTTAAATATTTTTGAACCACTATGTGGTTTGAATCCTGAAGTAAATACTTAAATTTATATATAAACGGAAAGTCAAATTAACAGTAATACATGCCAGATGTAAGTTACTAAAACTTTGTCTGTAGAATGGCACGGTTACTTTGTGTCTAAAGATAGTTATTTCAGTTGCGCTACGGTAGAGGTCAGAATAAAGAGCTCGTACATTTAGGGTGTTAATAATAACTTGTAAATACCTTCGGATTCACTTTGCTCATCGGTACTTCTCCTTACAACAATGGACTGGCTTCCCTCGTCCTCAGAATGTCATGATTATCCAAAGCTTAAGGTTAGATTACTTTTGTCTCGCTATAAGCTCGACCTCAGAGTTATTAGGTAACTAAAGTTCTTGGGTGTTTTAACTTAAGGTTAATTATAGTTTCAAAAAGTATTACAGTAGATTCAATTACGTTTCTATTTTAATACTAGTGGTCATTCTTAGCAACTCATAGATATTGTATTTTTAAATGTTTTATGTAAATGATAGCAATGTATTTCATAATTTTTAAAATATTTTTATTAATTTTATTAATATTTTTTGGAAGATATAAAGAATTTTCTATACTTTATTATTATTAACTGTCACACCAATAAATAGATATTGTCACCAATAAACTAAAC
Organism: Microvelia longipes; assembly: GCA_018340805.1. Classification (NCBI taxonomy): domain Eukaryota; kingdom Metazoa; phylum Arthropoda; class Insecta; order Hemiptera; family Veliidae; genus Microvelia; species Microvelia longipes. The sequence continues at coordinate 48,283,978 of JACMZG010000008.1, read as the reverse complement.
AATAGGCCTTTGGCCTCTTTGTAGCTCCGCGGCGTCGCGGAGCTACCTGTATGTATTATGTATATATATATATATATATATATATATATATATATAATATTATATATATATATATATATATATATATAATATAACTCGTAAAGTCAAATATAATAAACAAAGATCTTTCTCTCACATTGTTTGTTGAAATGTTGCTGACTCAATTACTAGATTAATCAATTAATCAATCTTGTTTTTAATAGATTTTTGTTCTCTCCAAAGTAATTTATGATATTATTATTAATTTGTTTATTACATCTTTACAAATAAATAAACATAATCATATTGACAGAAGTAAACAAAATCTTTCATATATTTTTATGTTTCGCATCAAAAAATATATTGATCATCAATAATTAATAACTGAAAGTTTCTTAGCAATAAAAATCCTACTACTAGTTTAATAACTAGTACTACTACTAGTTTTCGCAATATGTCGAACATACGAAAAGCAGTTAAAAAAATATCAAATAAATTTTTTTGAATCAATTGACAGCTTATAGATGTACATTTATGTCCCAATTTCATCTCGCATGGCAAAATTTTCGATTTTTAAAGACTTTTTAAAAGTAAGTATGACTTTGCAATATAGGCTATTGCAGTCTATAAATATTATCTGCGGGCAGCACAACAAGACCAAAAACCTGATTGTTATGCCAAGTTTTAACTCTATAGCAAAAATTAGCAGAAAGTTATGCGTGACACACACAGATGAAAAACCTCTCATAAACGTCTTGAAAAATTATTATGACAAATATTCAAATTGAAATACAAATATCCGAATATTTTAATTTCTGATATTAGGGTTAACACAATACTTTTTTGTATCTCTGCTGTAGCAGGAGAGGACCAGTAAAATATTTACTTTCATCTTTTTAGTCTGGAGCTATTTTCATAATGAGTCAAACAACTTAAGGATAACAATTAAAAGCTTGGACAGTTAATAATAAAAACCCAGAATTAGAGCGAAGCTAGCCGTCGAAATTAAGGGTAATTTTGATAAATTGCATTTTGATAAAAAAAAAAATCATGGATGATGCTATGGGGAGGGAGGGAGGCTTCCTCTTTCTATGCCCCTGTTTATCTTTTACTGTAGGAATCGTTTCTTATTCTGAGGCAACGAGAAAAAACAATTTAACATTCTACTAATTAAATGCCTCAGTTTGTTGTCGGGTTACTGTGACACACTAAAAAATTGACACTATTATATGAAAATATGGTGTCCCTTCCAAATGTGTTGTTTATTGCACTTGTTCTTGCATATAAATATCAAAAAAAAACCTTTTTAAGGGCATTGCTACAATAAGGGTACTCATTGTGCTTGATGCGAGCGCAGCGAGCAAAATAAAAATACTTTTTTTCCAATGGAGTGCTACATTGTGAACAGTGACATAGATGTCACTGATCTATAACAATAAACAAATAACAAATTTTGTAGACCAGGTCTACTGTAAAATTATGTTATTGTTCTTTTCAATTAAATTGAAAACTATATTTTTATTTTGCTCCTGACCTCCTACATTTCTCCTTATGACTTGTCGCCCCCTTCATTCCCCCATACGTCTCATCGCCCCCGAGGCCGGTATCGGTCACGTTGAGAACCAACTGGTTTACATGAAACCCTAATTTTTTTCTGAAAAATTTCTTTTGTCCTAAATAAAAACTTTATTAAAATGAAAACATAAGCTCGGATCCGTGCATTTTATTATTTTGCACTTATAATTTATAATGCAGTGATACTTATATACCTCTTCAAATGCATTCTTACATTAATAAGACTAAATTGGTGCATAATCATTTTACCGACAATGACTCTACGGTCTACAGTACTAAGACATCGAGCCAGCCATAACAAAGTCGTTTTACAAAGCTAATCGGATAAGTACAGAAAATATAATCATTTACACAAGTTTAGTTTCATTCTCTTTTTACTTAATGTGTATGGGAATGGATTGTGTGACGGTCAGGTCAACTTGGGGGGGCCCACTACCCCTCGACCTAAGGCAATCAAGCCGTGAGCATTTATAAATTGGTATTAGTAATTGTGGTGCGGGTTGTCCTGACAAAAGCAAACATTGGAGCTCTGTGATTTAGTCGGTCGTCTAAAGAGGTGCCGAAGGTAAAGTGCCTTTGCCTAAACCTCCCAGTAACCGCCCCTGTATTCTCTCGCATTATTTCCTCCCATATTTCTGTATAAACTATTACCTTGACAACTACAAGAGATTTTTTATACCTTTATTTGCTGATAACTTAAAGTAAACTAAACATCAGTTTGTACTGACAGAAAGCACGAGGGAAATAAACTAGCCTTACAAAAGAAGTTCCGCCTGATTATCCTGAAAATATACTCATTAGACCCTCAAATTACCTGACATGTTAAAAAACTGCTCGAAAACTACAAGACAGCAAAATTTAACAAAGTAATTGTCTTGTTCCAAAGGAAATAAAGCTACATACTTATAAGTGAAATTCGTTTAAGTTAGATTTAAACACAACGAAAAGAAATTAGATCTTTATCCGACTTATTGAGTTAGAAATCCCATACAGGAAACCATTCAGGAGCCTTTTTTGATAATTTGGTGACCCAAATTAATGACGTCACAACAAACCTGGTTTCAAAATATGGTTCGTGTCCTCCCCATTGTTGAATTTTCAAAAGAAATATTAAACTTATTCAACAGAAATCCTGTTTACAAAAAATAGCCTAGAAATACACACACACATATAAATTTATATATATATATATAATATATATATATATATTATATATATATATATTATATATATATATATATATATATTATATTAATAGTCGCCGAAACGTTGGTAAGTAATTTATTTATTTTTACTGAGACCGATTACCAAGTTGAGGGAGGTGTATGAACTGTATGTATGTATATATATATATTTATATATATATTATATATTATATATATATATATATATATATATATATATATATATTATATATATATATATATGTCTTAGGTTCATGACCTCTATTGGTATCTTTAGGTTTGGTTGTGCTAGAGGGTAGAAGGAAGTATAAAAGAGGGGCATCTACCATTTGTTCTACCAGGTAACCTACGGCTTGACAGGAAAAATGGCTCCTAGAACCACTGGCGTAGTAAGCAGGCACGCAAAGCGGAAGGACTCGAAGTAGTTTCTATTAGTCGTAGGGCATTTAAAAACGGTTGGAACTGGTTACAGCTCAATCAGACCATCATTTATGGTGCAATGGCTTTTAACTTAATCATGACATTAATCACCAAAGTATTTTTTGTTTACTATACATGAGGTTACGATTATTTTTAACGATACATATATTTTGTTGACGCTATGGCCCCGTCTGTACTTATTATGTATAGTATTGACTAATGTTATGTATTGTCAAATTGACTTTATAATCATTTATATTATTTATTGTATTTGCCTATATATATGTATGCTGTCAAAAAATAATAAATAAATGAAGTTAAGTTATATATATTTTTACATCGGATCGCAACGCTCATTCTACCTACATTGGACTCGCTTCATTGTTGCAGAAATACAGTTCACCAAATTTATACTACAACATGCCTTCGGACTCGCTTCGCTCATTCTCAGATAGTAAATACATCCCTATCAATTTCAGTGGTCACCCATACAGCCACTGACCACGTCAATTTTCTTAATTTCTATGATCCAACAAATCATAGATATGCTTTGTCGTATTGAAACGAAACTTATTTTTAGCGAATTTCCTTTGGGAAAAATTCGCTAATGGGATAGGCGTCATGGCGGAATTCGAACCTCGACCACGACAAAAATCCGTTTCAGAGGTCCTAATGACGAAAAAAAAATTTTCGCGAGACTTTATATATATATATATTATATATATATATATATATATATATATATATATATATATATATATATATATATATATATATATATATATATATATATATTATATATATATATATTATATATATATAGTATCATATGTATTTCAAAGTAGCCTTATCAACAATATTAGCAGTGTTATACCTTCTAGAAGCTACTGGTTTGGAACCTACAATAAAAGAGCCGAGCACGAACTAACTTGTTTCACAGATGGCTCAAAGAAAGGCGAGAAGGCCTCACTGGTTCAGGGTCTATATTCCTAAATATTCTGTAGACTAAGTTACTCTCTTGGGGCTTCATGCTACTGTGTTCCAGAGCAGATATATGCTATCTTGATGGTTGCGACCTTCCAGTTGTGCGAGAAGGTAATAGAGAAATCATTATAATCTGCATTGATAGTCAGGCTGCACATTAAAGCCCTTACCTCCAATCCTAGTAGCTCCTCTGCCCTTGTTCAAGAATGTAGAGCTCACTTGTCTCTCTTGGCAGAGAGCAAAACTGTTGAACTAAGTGGGTACCAGGCCATATGGGTGTCGTGGGTAATGAGGGAAGCAGAAAACTTTGCTAGACTGGGAGCAGAAACCCCATTCATTGGACCAACCTGTCCTTCCCTCTCAGCAACACATGCTAAACCTCTTGGATTGGCTATGAACACCCTAAAACTTAACTGGCATGCCTTTGCTGTGGCAGACAAGCAAAAATGTTCATTACTGGGCCATTGTAAAATATCTGGCGCGGGTGGTCCGCATGTCGGGGAATTTCCTTTGGATGCGAGCTTCTCAAACCCCAGAGTCAGTACCTGGGTTCACATCCTAGTAGGACAATATTTTTTATCGTTTTGTTTACGCTAATATAAGTTACAACTAAAAATAATCTGGCGCGGTGTCCATGTGAGCAATGGCGCCTCTCTGCTGAGACCTAGCGTTGGCATGGCACGCTCATATACCCTATCGCCTTCTCTGCTACAACATTCATATCTATAAGTTTCACAATAGTTGAAACTAAATAATTGCCGCGCGGTAGGAGCCTGTCGGGCCGAATTTCATTAGAATGCGTGTTTCCGTGCTAAACAACCCATTTCTTGCTTATGCAAGAACCATGCCCATTGCTGGTTCAGGGTTCATGCTTTTAGAACCTAAGCAGTTACTCAATTGTCAGCACTGCTCGTAACTCATTTTGTCTGTATCTGTCCAAAGGAAATGCGCATAATCATCCAGTTGTTGTAAAAACTAATGCTCTAAAATTGAAGTACGCCTATTATTTTGCACTTAGTTAAAGATTAGTGTACTTATCTTTAAGCTTAGTCAGTTATTTTAAAGGTTTTAGGCGCAATTTCCTTTGGAAAATAACAGACAAATGAGGTTCACGAGCAGTGCTTGACAAGTTTGAGTAACTGCTTAGGGTCTAAAGCATGAACCGACCACGCAATGGGGCATGTTTCTTGCAGAAAGCAAGAACATGGGTTGTTTAGCACGGAAACACGCTGCTAAATGGAAATTCGCCCGACCGCGGACCACCGCGCCGGAATTTATTTATTTACTAGTTGTACAACTTATAAATGTAAAAGCACGGAAACACGCATCCAAGGAAATTCCGCCGACATGCGGACCACCGCGCCAGAATTATTTTTTAGTTTGTAACTATATTTAGGTAAAAAACGATAACAGAATTATTGTCCCCTACTAGGATTTGACCCAGGTACTCTGAGTTGAGAGCTCGCATCCCAAAGGAAATTCGCCCGGACATGCGGACCACCGCGCCAGAAATTATAATTTTCTAGTGGTAAACTTTAATTAGTAAAAAAAAAACAGATAAAAAAAAAAAAAAAAAAAATATTACTCGACCCTTAGGATGTGAACCAGGTTACTCCTGAGTTATAAAGTGTCGTATTGACTCCGGACCACTGCCATTCAATCAGAGGCCAAAAAAACATTTGAAAACGGACACCCTACTCGAAATTTAATTTTCAACGACCGTAAAGTTGGTTTTCTATATTTCTTTGTGGTTTTTTCGACATCTTTTGGTAACTTAAAAGTGGGTACGTATCGTCTTCGGACCGGTTCGCATTCGATTCAGCCGCCCACAAATTACATAGAAAAACGACACCCTACTCGAAATTTATTTTTATCGACATAAAATTTTTTTGGTATTCACATGGTTTTTTCGATTTTTAGCGTCACTTAGAGTGGTCGTATTCGACTCTTGAACCGTTTTCATTCGATTAAAGGTCTCAAAAAACATATATAGACCTTTTTCCGGCACAAAGATAACCTGAATTTTGCTGATTTATTTTTGAAAATTTCGGCTGACTCAGCAACACCGGTTAATGACGTCCAGAAACCTGGTTTTCGAATAGGGTTCGTGTCTCCCAAAGGTTGATGTTTTGTTACCAAGTTTGATTTAAAAAATATTAATCCGTTCGAAAGATTAGAGTTTTAAAAACAGCAAAAAAGTGGTTTTCCTAAGAAAAACATTATATATATTAATAAATATATATATATATATATATATATATATATATATATATATATATATATTTATTATATATATTATATATTATATGATATATATATCTACTACACTATATATATATATACATATATATATATATATATATATATATATATATATATATATTATAAGTCTCGCGGAAAATTTTTTTTTCGTCATTTAGGGACTCTGAACGTATTCTTGTCGTGGTCCGAGGTTCGAAGTCCGCCATGACGCCATTATCCATTAGCGATTTTTTCCCAAAGAAATTCGCTAAAGACCAATTTTTTAATCGAAGCCTCAGCAAGCCTGTGCCTTGGAACCTAGTAGTGTTTCTTGACCGGTCCACTGTAGATTAAAATAACATCTTAATACTCTTAGCATCATCCCAGAGGCCTAGCTGCCATGTCGTGGCATTATGAGCGAGACAGCCTAATTCACGTTGCTTGCAGAGTGTTGAGGCCTATACTCTTTAGTACCCGCATATTTGGCGTACTCTTGTATTGAAGAGGAGTTTCGTCTCTTAGTTGGAGAGATTATCCTACAATATATCAACCTTTCAAGAGGTTCTTGGTAGAGGTGTGCTAGGGCTAAGGAATCGGGGCTGGCAAGAAGGGCCAACAAACCGTAGGGGGGACCTATTATGCCTGCTGCTTCCCCACGCCTTCATTACTACTACTACATATATGTAATTCTAGCGACACTCTTGTAAACACTCTTTATCTTTTTCGAACGGATTAATATTTTTAAAGCAAACTTGGTTGCAAAAATCAATCTCTCGGGAGGACACGAACCCTATTGAAACAGGTTTTTGTGACGTCAATAACCCGTGTTTGCTGAGTCAGCGAAATTTTTCAAAAAATCGGGCAAAATTCAGGGTTAATATTTTGCCGCGAAAAGGTCAATATTTATGTTTTTTGAGACGCATGAAATCGAATGAAACGTCCGAAAGTCGATACGACACTTAAGTGACCTAAAAATCGAAAAAAACTAGTAAAGTTAACAAAACACCAAAATTTAGGTCAATTAAAAAATAAATTTCGGAGTCTAGGTGTCGTTTTCCATGTAATTTTGGCGCTGAATCGAATGAAACGGTCGAAGACGATACATCACTTTAAGTTTACCAAAAAGTCGAAGAAAACCCACAAAAAATATAGAAAAACCACATTATGGTCGTTGAAATTTAAATTTCGAGTAGGGTGTCGTTTTCAATGCTTTTTTGGGCCTTGAGTTGAATGGCAGTGAGTCGGAGTCAATCGACGCATCAAACTCAGGGTACCTGGGTTCACATCCTGGAAGGGGTCGACTAATTTTTTTATCGTTTTTTTTTTATTACAATATAAGTTTAAAATAGGAAAATTTAATTCTGGGCGCGGTGGTCCGCGATGTTCGGGCGAATTTCCATTTGGATGCGAAACCAAACCAGAAGTACCTGGGTTCAAATCCTAGTTAGGGACAGATAATTTTTTTTATTCGTTGTTTACCTAATATAAAGTTTAAACTAGAAAATTGATTCTGGCGCGTGGTCCGCAGTCGGCGAATTTTCCTTTGGGGATGGTGTTCCGTGCTTTTTACATTATAAACAGTACAAATAGTAATAAATAATTCGGCGCGCGTGGTCGCTGTCGGGCGAATCTTCATTAGAATGCGTTGTTTCGTGCTAAACAACCCATTTCTTGTTATCAAGAACATGAGCCCAGTGCGTGTTTCCGGTTCATGGCTTTACAACCTAAGGCAGTACTCCAATTGTCAAGCACTGCTCGTAACTCATTTTGTCTGTATTTTCCAAAGGAAATGCGCTAAAACTTTAAAGATAACTGACTAAGCTTTAAGATAAGTAACTAATCTTTAATTAGTGCAAATAATAGTGCGTCTACTTTCTAATTTTAGAGGCATAGTTTTGTACAACAACTGGATGATTATGCGCATTTCCTTTGGAAAAATACAGACAAAATGGATTACGAGCAGTGCTTGACATTGAGTAACTGCTTAGGTTCTAAAGCATGAACCGGAACCACGCAATAGCCATGGTTCTTGCATAAGCAAGAAATGGGTTTGTTTAGCACGGAAACACGCATTCTTAATGAAAATTCGCCCGACAGCGGAACTACGCGGCCGGAATTATTTATTTACTAATTTGTAAACTTTTATAATGTAAAAAGCACGGAAACACGCATCCAAAGGAAATTCGCCCGACATGCGACCACCGCGCCAGAATTTTTTTATTTATTAGGTAATAATATACGCTTGTACCAAATTTCAATATTAGATTATTTAAAAATTTAAATTTTTTTTAAAAAACTGACACAAGTCATTCAAATAACAATTGAACTGATGCTGTTAATGAGATTGAACTTGGCCAAAAATGTTGTCTACACATAAACTACATGTGTGTTAAATTTCAATTGATCACATCATTTTTCCGTGTGTTATGATTTTTGAAATTATTGCGGGTTAGTGACGTCATAAAAAAATATTTTCCGAAAAGCACAACAACAGCAGTAGACTGATTTTTATACAAAATTTCAACTCTCTAGCATTAATACACTGGGCTCTACGATGATAACAGACACACACACACACACAGACAGACACTTTGCGAAAACCGCTCAGGAGGCCTTGCTAAACACAATACTTCTCTATATACCTACGGTATGAATGAGGAGAAGTAATTATCAAATAAGTATATAAAAAACTATTTTAATCTTATTTAATAATAATTATGATAATTACATTTATCATACTTTTCAGAATGATTAATTTACTCTATTTTCCCCCTAGGGTATAAATCTATCTAGCAATTATGGATAATTAGTTTATTTAGGAATAATTATTAACAAAAAAAACAATGTTTTTTTAAGATAGTAAATGATTTTTTGAATTGATTGATTGAAGGGTTAATCTACTTAAACTAATTCTTTAAGTCTTTAAATGATAAAAGTATGAATGAAAATAAGGTTTTTGTTAGGACTTAGAAGACGTGTAAGACTTATTCCTTATCCTTTAAAAGGTTTAGCTTTTACTTCAGGTATTATTATTATACGTAGTGACCAAAAAGAATATCCGATAAGCTTCCTAAAAGATATTTTTGTTACCATAATCTGCGTTCTATTTGTTGTAAGTGATGGTTAAAATATTTGTTTTGAAACATTAGGGGAGCCCTAAGTGTAATGAGGCGTTTAATTCAACAAACCTTCCGAGGTTAAAAACAGACCTGTGTCAGTAAGAGTAAAAAATCTTCCGTAGCTAGGCAGAGTCACCGGAGATTTGTATCTTTCATGTCAAAAAGGACTCTTGTGAATTTTTCAATAAAAGCAATACAATAATACAATTTTGTGGACTAACAATAAAAGGTGACAAGGACCAGGTGGGTACCATGTGGTACGCCTAATAACCCCAAGAACGGATGATTGGTCCCGAATATCTACTGTGTATTGTCATTCAATGCGTTCACCAAGTTCCATTGATCTACTGCCGCCCCAGTCTTTCAATTCAACCATAGACCCACTTAGCTGATTTTTTATTTGTAAAGGTAAAATAGTATTTAAAGATTTTATATTTAAATATATAATATCCATTCTAAAAATGTTCAAAAACTTAAGACTATAATATTATTATAGTCCCTATAATATTCCTTAAAATAATATTATAGGGAATTTCAGATACATAAGTCGAGATGTGACTATTTATTTGTAAAGATTGTTTTAGTTAACAAGATATATTAACTTTGGCTAAAATGTATTACGTTTACCCTAAAATGACGATATTTAGAATTTTTTATAATATTCTTTTATTTGTAGACATGAATTCATAGCAATTATTATGTACATATATCATAGATCCCGGTGGTGTCGGTAAACACGTGCGCCTGCCACCCAGAAAGTCCTGGTTCTATCCAGGTCGGGGACCACTAAAATTTTCAATAAAGGGATGGAAATCCTTTCACGTACTCGTTAAATATCAGTAACCTAAAGTAACACACAGTCACTATATAAATACATAGCAAATTATATATAATATATATATTATATATATATATATATATATATATATATATATATATATATATATATCTATATATATATATATATATATATATATATATATATATATATATATATATATATATATATATATATATATATATATATATATATTATATATATATATATATATATATATATATATTCTTCTCAATCCTACTTAATATGAATGTTCAAATATTCTTCGGATAGATTATTAGTAATTAAATAAATGTAAACAATTACAACTAAAGCGCCACAATTCAAAGGAAAGATTACGTAGGGAAGATGCCGGAAGAAGTTTTATTATTGTTATAATATAATAAATAATAAGAACCTATATTACCCGAAATTACTAATGAACCCAGAATTACTAAAGAGACCACTACATAAATTTACTCCTAGGCCCCATATTGCTTAGCAAAGTCACTATACCTTCTACTTTCTTTTACCTTCTTTAATTTACTGCATAAGAGATTGTTTTTTCAAACCAACTTTTTTCAAATTAAAGCCAAACAGAGCAATTTATTTTTCAAGAATAATAAAAGTGTGTTTTTATTATAAATTTTCGTTTTAGTCTTTCTGTCTCTCAGGTTAGATTGATCTAATAATTTTTAAATAAAATAGCCACACATAAAAAATGTTTGCTTTAAATGAGGTAGTGGAAGAGAGGAAAATGCAAATTAATTTTATTTTAAGCGAAAATTATAAAGAAAACTTAATAAGTTTTCGAGTTGGATTAAAGAAAGACTGAGATTGGGTTAAACTTTTAAATGCCAGAGTGAATAAAAAGGGTTTGTTCAACTAAGTTGATATTGGCTCATGGAAACACATCTTTTCAATTAAAAGTGAAATTCTAGAATTAAAAGTTTTTTTAGTGCTTGACTTAATATTGGCGTGAGGAGTTAATAATTGAATGTAGAGGAAAGGGGCGGGAGAGGCAGAGAAAACGGAAACATAAAGGATTCTTGTAAGGGGGCGACGACCCTTGGGGGCGCCGAGATGGTTTACGAGGGCGGCCAGGATGGCGCCCTAAAGCCCTGACCTTGGAAACTAACTGCACTACTCTACTCTATCAAATCCTTTATCCCCACTACCACTCACCCACTGTGACGTCTTCAAGTCCTTTGCTGTGTTTGCCTTTGTCCCTATTCGTTTTCAAGTGTTTGAACAAAAGAAAATTTATCATTCTAAATTGCCAATAGATATGTTTTCTCACATTTTTTGTTTCTTATCGAAATCAAACATCATAGTATAATGCCAGTACAAAATTTGATCCAAATAAAAAAATGCAATATCTAGAGAGGGTTATGACCTTTGTCGTAAATAACTTTTCTGTAAATCGATATTACTTTTTATCCTGATAGCATAAAAAGTTACTACTTTTTTACAAATTCTAGTATTCTAGTAAAATTGCTTTTTTCCGATTGTATGTTTACTCTGATTACACCAATTACTTTAAACTGTAACAGCGAAAATAAACAAAAATGCTTGATTTCTTTAGTACCATTTATCGAATCAAAACAAAAAATATATTTTCTGAAGGAACATAACTATGCATTTTAAAGTTAATGGTCAATTTCATATTCAAAATGTGATAGGCAATGTGGCGTTTATATGAAGCCCATGTAAATGAAAAAGTGGTGCATCAGAGAGTTTTATAAATATAATATTAGTGCCAGACTTGTAGAGTTTTAAATATATTCCGGTGGCAAGAAGAGGAGAGGGTCGCTGTGCCAACTGGCAAGATCAGAGATTTTGGTCGACCTCATCTTCGACTCATTCAACCACCTCTACGCACACACATTAATACTCACTTACGTATCATCTTTTCATTTGATTTCTCTTACATTCATAATATTACTTAGTATGTATAATTGAGCTTACTGTTTAGCAAAATATTTATATTTGCTGATATTTTTTACCCTATTAAATATGTAATAAATATTTAAACCTATAAGTGTCCATCTGTTTAGATCTAGTTTAAAAATGGTATGCCTATGGGTATTTGAGCAAACGTAAGTTTAATGGTTGGACGAAACTAGATACCAAAGAGCTAAGATTACAAAAGAGCTACTACTAGATCACGAAAGAGCCAAAACCTATAAGTGTCCAACCGTTTAGAACTAGTTTAAAAATGGTATGCTAATGGGTATTTGAGCAAACGTAAGTTTAATGGTGGGACGTGTACCTAAAATACATATACACTAAATTCGGAGGAAAAGGTAGGTTTCACAGAAATATCAGTTTATTAGTTTAGTTTTCACTCTTCAATAAAGTTAAATTTTTAGAATCCAAAAGCATTGTGAACTCTATTTTTGGTAATAGTTTCTTTGTGTAGGGTGAGTCACCACCGCGCCCTGTCTCATGTCCTCTATAAGATGACTGCATCTTGCTTGAAACTGTATTATCTTGTCGTTCCAACTCAGTCCTGGACCTATAGCCGCCCCCTCTGGTCCTCTATGGTACTATTCTTGGAAGACACCTGGTTGTCTATAACACACCTGCTCCCATTTGTCACCGAATTGTATACAAAGGCTCAACTATTTGAACTCGACAGAAAAAAATCTCATTGATGTGGACAAATGTAAACATGTTATTTATACTTTAGCACTTAGTACAAATGTAACAAAATTAATCTTTAATGCATCGAATGTCATACTACATATTATGAATGATATTATGATACATATTTTGAATGATTTCATTCAAAATCAAGAACTAAGAAAACAGAAATGTTCTCAGGATAAACTCTAAGAACGTCAACAAATGAATTTTATTGTGATATACTCTCTCAGTTTTCTTATATATTTCTCATTGCCTTGATGACTCAGGCTCCTAGGTCAAATAATATAATGTAATATAAATAACATAAATATATATATATATATATATATATATTTATATATATATATATATATTACATAACTAATTAATATAATACAGTATATAAGAAAACTAAAGACGCATAGCCATCATATACTTATATACACATGGGCGTAGCCAGGGGGGGCAGGGGGGGGCCCGGGCCCCCCCCTAGCCGAGCAGGGTTGTTGCAAAAATATATAAAAACTATGGTTCAGGCAAGAAAAAACATTTTTTTTATAAATTAATCTAAATTTTAATTTTATAAAAATAATTAATTAATTTTATAATTCATATTTATAATAATTTAGAGCTTAAAGGTACTTTTGTCTTAAAAATTAAATTTGTTTTTTTAGTTCGACATATTAACTTTGTGGTTTTATTATTCTTAAATTAAAAACCATATTTAGTTCAGTTCAGTTCAATAATAATTTATATTTTGTTTTAGGGGATTGTTTTTTTGTTTTTCATTAAGACTATTTAAAAAAATTGTTTTGATTTGTCATCTAAGAGCTTTGTTTTTTAGCGAATTTCCTTTGGGATAAAATTCACTAATGGGATAGGCATCAGTTTCTTGTAAAAACACTATCTTTCGAACGGATATTTTTAATCAAACTTGGTACAAAAATCAACCTTTGGGAGGACACAAACCCTATTGAAAACAAGGTTTTTGTAACATCATTAACCCAGTTTGCTGAGTCAGCAAATTTTCAAAAAATCGGCAAAATTCAGGGTTATATTTTTTGCCGCAAAAAAGTTTTTTTGAGACGCTGAATCAAATAAACCGGTCCGAAGTCAATGCAACCACTCTAAATGACCAAAAAGTCGGAAAAACCATTGTAAATTACCGGAAACCAAAATTTAGGTAAAAAAAAATAAATAAATTTCGAGTAGGGTGACGTTTCTATGTATGTTTGGGCACTGAATCGAATGAAACCAGTCTGAAGTCAATACGACCACTCTAAATGACCAAAAGTCGAAAAAGCACAACAAATTACTGAAAACCAAAATTACGGTTGATGAACAACAAATTTTTGGGTAGGGTGTGTTATGTATTTTTGGGCGTCAAATCGATTAAATTTGGTCTGAAGTCGATACGGCCACTCTAAGTGATCATAAAGTCAAAAACGGTGGTTAATGCAGGAAAACCTAAATTTTGAACCCTAAATAACATATTTCAATGGGGAGTCGTTTTCCATGTTTTTTGGGCCTGTGTGTTGAATGGCAGTGGTCCGGAGTCGATACAATTACTCAAACTCTCTCCTGGGTTTAAATCCTGGTTGGGACGATATTTCTTATCGTTTTTGCATAAAATAAGTTTATAACTACAAAATAATTCTGGCGTGGTGGTCCGCATATCAGAAGATTTCCTTTGGTATGCGTGCTTCCTTGATTAAGAACAATCCTGGTAGGAACGTTAATTTTATTTCTTTTTTACATTATATATGTATATAACTACTAAATAATTCTGGCGCGGTGATCCGCTGTCGGGCAATTTCATTTAGAATTCGTGTTTCCGTGCTTCACAACCCATTTCTTGCTTAAGGTTCCGGTTCATACTTCAGAACCTAAGCAGTTACTCAATTGTCAAGCACTGCTCGTAACTCATTTTGTCTGTATTTTTCAAAGGAAATGCGCTAAAACTTTTGAAAGATAACTGACTAAGCTTAAAGATAAGTAACTAAGCTTTAAACTATTTCAAATAATAGTGCGTACTGCTAACTTTAGAGCATAGTTTTGTATAAGTAACTGGATAATTATGCGCATTTTTTTTGAAAAATACACGAGCAGTGCTTGACAATGAGTAACAGCTTAGGTTTTAAAGCATGAACCGGAACGTTAACAAAAAATGGGTTTTTAAGCACAGATATACGCATTCTAAATTAAATTTGCCCGACAGCGGACCACCGCGCCGAAATTATTTATTCAGTAGTTGTAAACTTATATAATGTAAAAAACTATAAAAAATCATTACAACCAGAATTGTTGTTAAGCACGAAAACACGCATTCAAAAGAAATTCGCTCGAAATGCGGACCACCGCGCCAGAATTATTTAAAAAAAACATAAACCTTACATACACAGAGACACTCACACACACACACACACACACACACACACACAACACACACAACACACACACACACACACACACATATATATATATATATAATATATATATATATATATATATATATATTATATGTATATATATATGATGGGCCCCCCCTAAAGGCAACCCTGGCTACGCCCATGTCGATACATAGAGTATATGATGGTTGAAATAAAATAATTCGACAAAACACCAATAAGTAAATCAGCTACCAATAAGTACTATGAAAACGATAAGGCAAGGGCTAAAGAATATAAATAATAATAAATGAAGACAAAACTGCAACTCCTCTGGTACCAGACTTGCGACTGGTTTAAGGAGAGTTACATCTTTCAGTTTGTATACTTTACACATAAATCTTTCAACAAACGTCTCTTGGCGCCGCAACACTAACTACACCAGAGCTGAGCTCAATTATCACCAGAGCTCACCAGAGCTACAATGAATGAAGAACTGAGTTTTTCAACTCGTGAAGAACATATAAAAGACATGATAGCACTGTTATAGAAATTGAAAAAGGCAGCCTTTTTCTTTAATAGTCTGTTTTTCTGGAGTTTTTTTTAAGGAATAACGATAAGATTAATATTTCATCTAAAAAGACTAAGATTTCATTATCGCCATCAGCATTCACTTTTCAGCTTGTTTCCACAGCATTTACCTAATTCGTCCACAATCGTCGAAAAACAATCGATTCATTCCCAACGGTCACCATTGGGAAGTTTGTGAAAAATGTTTTAAAGGCATCCCATACTTACTTTATATGTAGTCTGCATAGCTAAAGTAATAATTTCAAATTAATAAAATTTTAAAAATGGCAGCCCACTTGTTACTCTAGAATAACAATAATATTATAATGATTTCATTTTATTCACCGACGACCTTATCATTGTTATAAGGAAAAAAATGAAGTAGGACTGGTGATTTAATTGAGTCTTCATAGCAGAAACCTGAAACACTGAATCAATCAATTTCATCAATCAAAAAGGCAATCAATCAGTAATCAATGAGTGTAAAACTGAAATATTGAAGCCAAGGAATTTTGCAATAAATTCAATTTCAGGATTATATGTAATAATCAAGAAATGACAGAATATAAGGAAGCTAAGTTTTTAGGTTTATAATTGGAAAACTCTGATTGATTATAAAGATGATTAAAATATTTTAATATTAATAAATATTTTGATGTCCAAAAACTGATTCAAGTTCATTATGGTTCGGTAATATGAAATATGGGGAGATTCGCCAGAAGACGGGACAGTTTAAAGAAAATAACAAAATATAATTAGACTAATTTTCAACTTACCAATCAGAGCATCATGTGGGAAAGTGTTCACCAAACTAAACTTGTTGAATGTTACGGGGTTTTACATATTTAGACATTTATAAAGAATGCATGTTTTTCAAAGTAATATGGAGAAACATTCTGGGGCCCGTTTCACAAAAGAACGAGTCTTGTAGTTACAAAAATTGTAAAAACAAAACAGTTAGTAATGACAAATTTACATGTGTTACCAAGGATACACTTGTTCATTTGTAGCATTTTTCTATTTAATAAACATCATTTTCTTGTCTATTACAATTACTTACACTTTTTACTTACAATTAATTTCTACTCAAGTTTGAACCTAGGTAGACTAATTTATAAGTTCATTTTATTAATTAAAACTTAGTTTTTATCTCAAATTTTTAGTTCATTAGTAATCTAGTGCTTAATATGAGTTTGTAAAACGTTTTTTTATAAATATTACTTCTTGCATTTTAGAAATATTTGCATTCAAAATAATTTACTCATATGAATGAATCTGGGTTTTAATAATATTTTGATTACATTCTTTGAAAAACTCTTGTAGGTTACAATAAATTGTAATGATATTCGTGAAACGCTTAATTTTGACACTCGTAGTTACAAGTAGTTTTATACAATAGTTTGTAAGATTTCTGGGGGAGATAATAAAATTTGATTGGAGTTTGATACAAATATGCTCGTTTCCGAGGAGATTTAAGAAAAAAACTAATAACTTACAAGTGTTTTTTAATAAAGTTGTACGAAAATCGCTAATAATTACTAACGAAACGAAACGAATTTCTTACAATTATTAGTAAACTTTTACCTTTTTACTTGTAGTATAAATGACTTTTACTTTCGTGAAACGGGGCCATGATATCACTACAACACGAAGAATGCAAATAATTTATTGATGAAAAAACGCAGAATTAGCAAATAAGACAAAAGCCATATAGTTTCTCTAATATTATTATGATTTATAACGCTATCCCTGGGGAACTAAAAAGTAATTAGGATATAAAGAGATTTTCTGATGAGCGTTATGATATTTTGGTGAAAAATCCTGTGTATAAAATTTTAGAGATTTTAAGAATTAGAAAATATTTAAAATTAGTTTTGTTATAAATTTAGTCATTGTTGTTTTACATTGTTTTAGTCGCTGTTAGTAGCTTACTTATTGTTATTCTTAATCAGGATGTAATTAAGTTTATTTAATTTGCAATTAGTTTTATTTATGTATAGTGTATTTAGATTGTAAGATTGACAGATTGCGATTGCTCTTGAAAGATGTAATCAAAACGAAATAAAGTATTAACTTAGTTATTAGTACATCTCATCATGTACGTTAGACATGTATTAAAGTATTTTACTACCACACTGTATGTAAAATGTTCGTTTAAATCGTAGTTTTCAAAATTGCTTTTAGAAACTTAGTTGTAGATAGGGATTTCAAATTAGCAAAATTTAATAATCAGAATAATTAAAGTAGCATCCTTGGTTCATTGTAGTTAGCTTAGGACTGAAGATATTTACCAGTATACAGATATAACATTTATATTGGTACATTATTTTTTTTTAATTTTTATTTTACCCATGACGAATAAAATTATTTTTATTTATTTAATGTGGTGCTTAATTAGACATTATTAGCTCCACGCAACAGCTATGATTAACATTGGTAAAACAAGTAAAACAACGTAAAGGTAAAGATTTTTTTTTGGGACAGTTTTTGATGGACAGCATAAGACAAATTTTTAAGTTTGATTAGTTAAATAATTAATTAATAAAGATTAAATTTGAAGGGGGTTAAATTGACAATAAAACAAGAGAATGGGTGGTTCAAATAAAAACAGGGATAAGTGAAAAGCAAAAAAAATATATAATAATAATAATAAGAATAATAATAATATATAAAAAGGATTAATACCATAGATTGGTAATAGGGATTGATAAGGTTTAAATTTCAGCCAATGTATCAGTTTCTTTTAAATAATTAAATAAGTTTTTGATATTGGTTTCGTCATTCCCTAAAAGTTCAGGTAAGTTTGTGGGAATTTTGTGATTTGTCATGGTTTGTGTCAGTCTATAGGTTTGACAGAACAAAGTTTGTTATTACTTAGAGAATCCCATATATGTTGCCACCGTGCATTTAGTTTAAGTCGTAGGGTTGCTTTAAAGTCATTTATTGTCACCAAAGTTTGCGAAAGTTGTCCATTAGAAATAGCAGATTTAGCCAGCTTGTCAGCTGTTTCGTTCCCCGGGATCCCAGAGTGGCCAGGTACCAGCAAAACTTTACATTTAAGTTGTTTGACCATATCTTTTCTCTAATTTCAATTATGATATTGTTCTGGCTGTATAGATTGTTCATTGCTTGTAGTCCACTGGATGAGTCGGTAAGTACGATTATGTCCTATTTGCAGTTAGTTATGGCGTACTCTAGCCCCTTCTTTATAGCTTCTAGTTCTATATTCGTTATAGAACTAAATTTTTGTCCTTTAAACTGTTCAATTTGACCAGAGCTGGTAGTAAATGCGTAGCCTGTGCCTTCGTTGTTTTTGGCTCCATCTGTGTAGATAAATTCTGCATTCTTGTAATTTTGTTTAATTTTCTTAAGTTGTGATATAATTTCCAAGTGTTCCTTTTTGAATTTGAATGAATGGAGTTGTCGGGGTTTCTTCATAAGCCATGGTGATGTTGTTGTTTCAGTGCAGTATTTAGATGTACTTGGTATTAGTGAGTTGTCTATTTCATAAGTTGTGATCAAGTTTTTAAGGTATTTTTTTTAAATAAATGCCTTTATTAAATAATAAAGTAACTAATTAACTATAATAAGTAACTAATTAACTAAGTAAAATATATAATAGTGTGTTCCTTAACATATCAAATTCTTGTGTTTGTTCTTAATCACACTGAAATACATTCTTCTTTAGTTTTATGATACCTCTCGTTTAATTACATAATTTAAGGACAGAAAATACAATAAACTGATTCAAATCAATTCGATTAGTTCACTTATGTACAGAAGTAATAATACTAATGTCTTTAGTTTGTTGTAAACTCTTCTTACTACAGTTAACTACTCTCTCTAATAGCCATATTATACCTATACCTCAGACCTTGTTTGTGTTTAGACCCTCATATAATAGGGCTCGTTATAATTGCATCAGTAAAGGGAGGGGAGGGGGTTCAAAGAATGATTTAGGAACGGCTGTGTGTGGGAATGTCGGTAGGTCAGAGAGTTAGACACTGAGAGATTTAGTGGGTGTCGTGCTCGGTCCTACCTCAACCGGATTTACACCTTCCAAATTTACCTGACATACCTGGCCCTAAACCTCTGCTATTCGTACACTAGCCCAGGCGGAAAGAGATGTGTCAAGTTCTCACGGTGAAATACACTTTACTTGCATATTACTTTAACTTTCGAATTTCAAAAAATTCCAGTTACCCTAAAGATCAATGATCGATAAACAATACAGGTTCATTCCTGAACCGAGAGGCTCTTTTACCTTTAAAAGTTCAAAAAACGTTGAATAAAACTAGGTTTTAATTCAACTATGGGCCAGATACTAACTAATTAATAGAAAAAACTGTGTCTCTTACGCTTTTGCCTGTTCCTGGGATGAATAGTTCTTTTGCCAGTTCTGTAGGGAAGGGGGGATGGGGAGAGGTGTTATATGATTAAAAGTGTAAGCAAGTTTTAAGACCACTTCAAGCGGCTTGCATTAATTTCTATGAAACTCATAGTATAGTCGATCTGATAATGGCTGAGAGTTCTTTTCAAATTAAGGATATTTTATCGTGAAAATGGACTTTAAAATATCCCGAGACCGAGATGTACATAAGTCATAAAATAAGAATATTTCTTATTAAAAAAAATCAATTATTTAATTTCATAATTTATAAGATAAAAATATAATATTATAATAAAAATTTATTAGGGCACACCAAAGGTGTATTAAAGCTAAATGAAGTCGAATAACTAAATTTAGGTGGGTGAGATAAAGGGGCCGTGGGCAGAAAAACTGCTATTGTCTCTTTAAGTTAGATGAAAAGTACAGTGTGATTGTGGCTGCTTTCGTATTATAGAACTTGACAAGAGAAAGAGCATCATGTTGGGAGTCCGCGGACGTGGCGCTCCACATAAGGATAGCTCTGTGTCGGACTAACGAGTTTACTCACAAACCTTGGGTTCCTTACAGTCCTTCCACAAGACTAATTACCCACCACTTATGGATCCAGTACCACAACTTAAACTTTAATTCTATTAAAGGAAAGCCGGCGGGGTATTTACCATGATAATTTCATTCCTTTTTTGGTATATATAACTCCTGAACTGAAATAATAATCCCCGCTACTCGAATTTTTAATAAAATACTCATATACTATCAAAAAATGAGAGTTTATATGATATTTAAAAATATTTGTTAATTAACCTTACATTCACATAGTAATTTTACATAATAACATTTCTTTTAATTCTTTAGTTTCTTCATAGTTGCCAGAGTACATATTAAAAACCATTGCACGACATAGTTCTGGAACTTCTTTGGATTAGATGCAATTTTGTTTTAATACTTATAAATCACAGCATAGTGACATTGAAGAAGTTAAATAAAGACATGGCTAAGAGATCATCTAAAGATAGAAGTGTCCAAGTTCATTACTTGATAGATTTAGAAATTCCATTCGACCGCTCTCTATTGCATCCTTGTTGAAATGCTCCTTGATTATAATGTGCTTTGTGCCTAGGAAAGTGAGCAGACGACAGGCTTTATAATGAAGCTCTACGATGTCTGGTTGTCGCTATAGATAGATCGCGACGCTTTCGTCAGGAACTCCTCAGTCGTTCAGTAGTTGTATGAGTTGGATACTTTAGCTCCTTACGTTAGAGCCGTATACATGACCTAAGCTGCCGAGAGTGCTACAGTTCCCTGTTTTCTGGATTACCTGTTTTTTGAAACACCCCCATAGATGAATTAGAAGCCTGTGTAATATTCTGTCTACATTGCAAGAGGCAAAATCAGAGTTTTCCATGGCAATTAATGAGATATTTCTCAGTCGTAAAACAGTAGTTCGAAATGTATGCTCCTTCTTTTCTGCAATGAAATAAAAGTCAGAAGCTGAGAGACTTTGCTGCCAAATGTTTAATCGAAACTAACAACTTTGCTAGTGTTGACAAACGTTTTAAGGGACTTAATATATGGTGAAGATCTCAATAGAGAAATATTTTTAGTGGAATAGGATCTTGTAATAACTTCTTGGCTAAGATATCTATTGGTTGTTATAATTCACTGGAAGAAAACTATATCCAACTTTTTATTTTATCATATTGGCATGTTTATTACAAGATAAATAGTTTACTTCCTCTAGAAAATAAAAAGGCAAATTTTTTGCAAATACATTTTGTTGACCACGAAGAAGCAAAAGTCTCGATCAGATACAGTGAGACAAGTAATATAAAGCAAATGAAATCTCTCCAAGCAATGCTTCAAGCCATGATGAGGTTGTTAAATATTTGTTGGGCATATTTTATTACACATAATGTATTTAGGGAGTACAGTACAATATTTAATTCTTTTTCATGTCGCCTTGATTTAATTGACCTAATTTATGTGCCAATTATATTTTTATACGTATTTAAAAATTATATTAGCTTGTGATATCATTTATGTCACTATATTAAGTCCATTCTTTGACATTTTAGCATGCTTAATATAATTTCAATTCATTTATAACTTTGGAATGGCTATGTTTATACATATAACGGTACATCCTCTGTCTCTCGTTTTTAACTCAAATATAGACTAGTACTCAAATCCGGTACGTATTATGTTTCTGTCAAATTGACATAGAAAAACTTTATTTTAAATAAATAAATAAATAAATCGTTTATTATATATAAATACCTGTTTACAAAGGTTAAATTACAATTATAAATAAATAAAATAATACATATTGACCATTTGTGTCACATAAGCTCAAGGCTTGTGCGCGACACGAGTCTACTCCTTATATCTAATGCTTATATACTCCTATATCTAATTAAATAAAGTAAAAAGCATAAATTTAAGTCAACAAAGTTAAACAAACAAAAGAGAAAAATAAATGTATTGCCTATTAGGTACCTAAGAATTTTTTTAACTTATTTTAAAGGTCTTGTAAGGGACAGTAGAAGAATATATGGTCAAGTTATTGTACAGTCTAGGAACTGTGAAAGCACTGTGATTACACGCAGCTGATGTTCTGCAGCTAGGCGCAACTATCCTCTCATCGTCTTGACTTCTAGTCTGATATTTATGTCTGAATAATGGAAAATTAGAATATTTCCTTAATTATAAAATCTGCTTAAATTTGTTCAAATCTCTTATATAAGGCACATTAAAATCCTTAAAACTTGGTCTGAAGCATATCTTATTTTTCTTTAAGCAGATTTTAAAATTCTTTTCTGTGTTATTTCCATAATTCATACTGGATGGCACCAAGTCCGCCCCATCCTATAATACCGTATGAAGGATGGACTGGCAAAGAGCTAGATATACTGTCCTCAAGTTTTTAATGAGAGAATAGTTCGCACTGAAGAAAATTTATAAATGGTTTTTCTAAGCCTAGAACATAGATACTGTACATGTGCTTTCCATTTCATATTCTTAACTATTATATTCCTAGGTACCGAATTTCTTCACATTGCTTTAAAGGCTCGCAACTACATTTATATGTCAAGCAGTTTGAGTTGTGCAATTTAATTTGCCAGGTTTTTATCATTTAAGAGTACTTTATTCAAGTACTCTTTGATAATTTGTAATACAAACTTTCGTAAATTTGTAAATTTACTTTATAAATTTACTTTTTTTTCACTTTTCCTCATTTATACGAAGGAATATAGGAAAAGTATTGTGTTTGCAAAAAAATCCGAAACCGGGATTAAACCGGAATTATCAGTTTCAGGTGTTTTAATTAAAACCTTCAGGTTAGGGCTAAAGAATGAGTTTTGTGCACACTGGGTCAAGGTTGCCAAAGTTCTCTGTTAAGTGGCGCTGAACAAGCCAGAGCGGTGAGCCTAGCTAGAGTCTGGATTGGGAATTAGGATTGGTGAGACTGGTTAAACGAGGGACGGGCCAAAAAAGACTAATGTGATCAGAGAGCTAGTAAGACTAGATGAACTAAGCACACTGTGAACAAGTAGTCGGCGCTAGCCAGAGCGGTGAGCATTGCTCCAGAGTCTAGCTGGTCTAGATGAATTAGACACACTGTGAACTAGTCGCGGACACTAGCTAGAGCGGTGAGTTAAGATAGAGTCTGGTTGGCTAAATGAACTGGGCATACTGCGGACTAGTCATATGTTGCCGCCAGGGTATGCTTTAGATGATTGGATGAGTACAAACTCTGAGAGAAAAACGTTAATATGACCCTACAGGTTTAAGTGTAAAAAACTGTAATACTATAGAACACTGAGTTTTTATTTAATAACAGTTGAATGTAAGTAGAGATTTAGCAACATTTAATTGTTTTGGGTGTTTTTTAAACAAATTCTTTATTGCCAAAGTATACATTATTTGTGTAAACCAGAGCCATATTTTATTTATTGATTTGGGTGATTTGTGCTCTTTATTTTTATTTATTTATTTACTTTTTTGTAGGAAATTTTTATTTTTTGGGGTTTGAGGGTGATGTTTGGGGTAAAGATAATTCCAATTTTTGCTTTGGGTATTAAATTTAAATGAAACACCGAAAATATCCAAAAATTAAATACTTTTGGATGTCTGAAAGTTCTGATTTATTAGATATATTAATATTATATCGGACTTGGTAATACTTATCTTTTCCCCATGTATATTCACTTGCCTGTTTAACTATTATTTTGCGTACCCTACCCGTAACTTGTTGTTAAGTATAAAACGCACTTGACACAAAAATATTTTACTGAACTGACAAAATAATTTTTGGCCTTAATGAGGGCTGCGGGGGTACAGTACTTTGTTTATCAACCTGATCCAAATTATCGTACTCGTAAGTCAATTTTTTTTGTTGAAAGAAAAGTTAAAGAAAATTTGTTAACCTCTTCTTATTCTAGGAAAAAGAGCACAATTAGCAAGACAAACATAATGTACTCTTATTGTTATTTTTACCTGTCTTGTTTCACTTAGAATCATTATATATATACATAGATATATATATATATAAAATGTGTAAAAAGAAGCTGAGAGAGTTAATAAGAGCTTCTAGTTTTTATTATAATAAACATTGTTTTGAAAAAGCAATTTGTAAATGTAGCAAATGTTGGTCTGAAAATCCAGGCAAGACAATATAAACAAACAATCCCTTGGCCCCGAGCCTGAAGAATGCACTTAGTTGTTTTACGTCGATCTAGTCTAAACACTCGACTACAATTTAGTCCATTTTTATATCTGCCAGACTTGCAATCTACATCGTACTCACAAGCCGGAGTTTTAGTTGGTATCTAAATTATTTTTATCGTTGGAAATAATAAAGCATGATTTTTCGTTTTTTTTTTGAGAAATTTATCTAGAGGTTGTCAATATATATATAATATATATATATATATATATATATATATATATATATATATATAATATATAATTTTTGTCACATTATACTTTTTTCACTCATCTACGATTGCACCAATAATTTCATTAAATAACACATTACTTTTCGACAGTAAATTGGTTTTGGCCATTTAATTTGGCGATGACACCTAGGAAATGCAAGTACTTCGGAACAGTGTCCATCATTCGACAAAAAAATAATATATTGGTTGCTGTGCCAACATAATGGCGGTAAGAGAGCACCGCTCGTTTTTAGTAAATACCTCACATTATATTTTTCAATATTTATTTGAAAGTCAGAGTGAGTTTAGCTGTGCGGCGACCAATGATTTAACGTAACGAACACATGGACATGACATTATGTCGAGCGTCCGATACATCAATGATGACGAATTTCAAATGATGGAACAGTTCCCAGATCAGCAATATGTTGCTTTTTATATTTCCTTGAATTCTCGCACAATTATATGTGGCAATTAGTCAGTTTGGCTAAACTCGGTAGTATCAAAAATGAATATACTCGTAGCTGAACTTGGTTGAATATTCAAGAGTTAACTGTTACAGACTTTAATGTATGAAGCTCCTAGCGAGTGAGTGTTGTGTCTTGAAAACATTGATCTTTATACTTTGCTAAAAAACCCATTAAACCCTCCACGCCGCCAAGACTTGTGTCCTAGGCCCTTCTATCAAACGGTCTGCAGCTTTGCATTAATTTACAATCTACTTTCTCTAAGCCCCTCATCAATATTTTAGTAAAATTTCATTTTTAAAACTTCGGGTTTATTTTTACCTTAGCATTACTAAATTTTTCTGGTATCAAAGTAAATGCGCTGAAAACCCGGTCAAAATAGGCGTTTAATGAACATTCAAACTAGTGCAAATAATGAAGTGCAAAGCTAAGTTGGAAGGATAAATACATTTTTGTAATTATCACAGTAGGTTAAACAAGTGCGCATTTCCTCCAAAAAACTCGAGAAAACATGAGTAACCGAAATTAACTAATATAATATATGTTATATTTATATTTATTTTAATACCAGTTATAATAGTAATAAACTTCGAAGCTATACAAAAGAAACTCTGACTACAGGAAATCTCTTCGTCCCCAGTGATGAATAGCTGCAAGAGAAAAACGGCCATCCAATGCCCTATAATTGATAGGGTAGTGATAACGAAGAGAGTGGAGCGCGCAGCCAAACTGCAAATTAATTTATGGCCATCAACGACCAGCAATCGTACAAGCAATGAAATTCACACCTAGGTAGAATTGGAGAGAGAAGACCAAAGAACCGAAAAAAATATTCCCACGAAACATGGAATATATTAAAAGAAAACATAAAAAGAAGAGTATGCAGTAGGAATTGATCGTTAGTCAGAGGTATAATAGTGGCTACAAAGAATCAGCAATTAGTTGAACTAGTAGAAAAAAAGAAATGAGGAATTAGAATTATAGGCACGTAAGTCAAGAGATAACATAAGGAAATAAAGGAAACAGGGTAAGAAAATTAGAAGAGGTATAGTAGCAGTTCATCCAGAATGACCTAAAAAGGCCAAAAATAATCTCATCAACATCACTTTTAAGTTTTACGTAAAGGAGCCAGAAACAAGGACAAAAAAATCAGCACCAAAATAAGAAAACCATACACGAAACAGAAACCGCGCAACTGAGTACACAAAGATTTCAATGATAGCAGATTAGTAGATACTCGAGAAGAAGAACGATAAATCTATCGAACACTCCCCTAGCAATGAAGATAAAATGTTATCAAGGAATAAAAAGATAGGGAAAAAACGAAATTAAAATATATACCTACAACAACCCAAACTTTAAGAACTAATAATAACTGCCCAGAACTTCTTGAAGAACTTGAAAGCACGAAGATGGAGTAGTGGCTAGGGAGAAGTAGAAAGGAGAAGGAGAGGGATTAGTAAACGAGAGGAGGATATAGACTCGATAATAATGGTGAAGGAGGGTCGAGGCAAGGATTTCCTCATCCAATCATACTGTAGCTAAAAATATTATATGTACCACTTGACAGTCATCTGGTTTCCTAAACTAATATGGCTTTAACAAAAAGAAGAAGGGAAGTAGAAAAAAATGTTCAGCATAACGCCCCCCACGTCTAGTTCAGAAGATAGCGAGATGAGATTATAATAATTTAACAACGGGCAAAAATGAGGATGCATGCAAGTACGCCATTATTAGTGATAGAATGCAAAAGTGGAACAAAAGATCTGACAGTGCGGAATTTGGTCGGTATAAAAATGAAAAGAGAACAATGTTGAATTGCAGTAGGCTAAAATGTTGTAAAATAAAACATTCTTTAACAAAAGCTAAGAAAAAAATGACAGTAATCCAGATGGAATAACAAGGAATGAAATCGATTACTTTATATCGAATAATAAGAAAATCTTCATAGATTTAGAGACAGACGATAAAATAGCCATAGGTAGTGACCACAAACCCCTGCGGCAATAGTAAATATAACTTTGAAAATAAAAAGAAAAGAAATTATAAATAAATAAAAATAGAAAGAACCTAGTACTAGATTCATGCCAATGATAAATTCGAACAAGTTTGAAAGATCAGCTAGAGAAGAGCAAGGCAAAGATAAAATAATGACCTGGATTTATATGAGAAAAATTAACAAGTGCAATAAAAATAGCAGAGATACAGTAAAAAATAGGGAGAAGATAGTATCAAAATTAAGAATAAATTACCAAGGATTTAAGAAATATTCCAAAAAGAAAAAAATTAGAAACATGCAATAGTGAGGAGTTAAAGAAATAATCAAAAAGAGAAGAAAAGAAGGAGGAGTGGGAGAAAAAAGATCAAGGAATTGAAGGAAACCATAGAGAAGGAGGAAGTATTAAGGAATACTGGCGAATCAGGCAATCGGAAAGAACAAATTATAGCAATGAAGATGAAAGGAATATTAGCATTGATAAAATGAATATTACAAGTTATACATACTATGAAAATATATACTACCCTTTAAAGAGTAGATATTTAGGTAAAGAGATGAAAGAGAACAAATAGTAGTAGTGAAGTTCTTGAATTATGAATCAGAAAATTGAGAATGCAATAAAGAATCTGAAGAAAGGGAAAGGCTGCGAGTAGATCAAATA
Organism: Microvelia longipes; assembly: GCA_018340805.1. Taxonomy (NCBI): domain Eukaryota; kingdom Metazoa; phylum Arthropoda; class Insecta; order Hemiptera; family Veliidae; genus Microvelia; species Microvelia longipes. The sequence goes on along the minus strand of JACMZG010000008.1, from coordinate 48,255,584 downwards.
TCAAACGAATCATAAAATATGGAGGTGAAACGATCGTCGATACTTACATACGCTTTTTAATCTATGCTTGGTAGAGGGAAAAATGCAAAAACTTGGTTAATGGCGGATTTAATTTATTATTTAAAAAGGGCGATAGACTAGACGTAGAAACTACAGGCCTATCAGACTTACTATCACCAATCTATATAAGTCTTTCTTGACTATCATAACAAAAGAGAGTAGCAATAAAATTGAAGCAGACATTATCCAAATCAATAGGTTTAGGAAAAACTATTCACGTTGGACAACATCTTGACATTGAAATACTAATAGAAAGTGCACAAGAATCTGAGTTTCAAATGATTATATTTCATTAGGACTTTTGAAAAAGCCTATGATAGATCCTCAGAGACGAGATGATTGGTGTTTAAAAGAAGCCCCATGTAGAGAAAAGAATATAAGAGATTTTAGAAGTGCTTTTCGGAAACACATGCAGATAAGGTTAGGGATAAGAAAAAGATTATCAAAGTAGATAGGGGCGTAAGACAAGTGATGTGAGTTCCCCAAAAATTTTTAATACTAGAAAAAGAACAACATTGTTAGATTGGACGGCTTAGGTGTTAATATTAATGGGAGAATGGATAAATAGACTGGCATCGTGGATGATTTTATATTGATTTGCAGATAAGCCAGGAAGCCGTGAGAATGTTGCAGGAACTAAAAGACCGAAACTAGAAAATCGGTCCTCAGAATAAAATCGAAAAAATCCGAGTACATGTGTTTTAACATTGATGAGGAAATTGAGTTAAGAGTAGGAGAGGATAGGTTAAATAGGGTGGAACAATACATATACCGGACAATTAATAACTCACGAAGGAAAGATTAGGAAATAAGAAAGAATAGGTTTAGGCTGGCAAGCTACAATAAATGACACTCTTTAGAGCTGATGTGAGTATGGAATATAAGCGTAGGTTATGAATATGTGTGCTGCCGGTTATGTATATGGAGCCGAACATGGTTATAAGTAGAGAGATGATACATAAAATGAGAGTGGCTCAGAGAAGCATGGGAGGAGTATGTTGAAGGTGAGCAGAGAGAGGAAGGTAATGAGTGGTGAGGAGTCAGACGGGCCGAAGGTATAGGAGAGTAATTAGTGAGAGAAGTGGGGATGGGCAGGTCACGTAGTCAGACGGAGGATGGACGTGGACCAAAGAAATAATTCAGTGGTTCCCAGAGTGTAAAAGAAAGAGAGGAACCAAGGAAAGGTGGATGAGGAGATGAAGGAATGTGGGCAAGAAAACTTGGCAGAGGACAGCAAATGGGATAGGAAGGAGTGGGCTAGGATGGGAGAGGTAAACAGGGATGTTATACAAGAAAAAAGTAAAAAGTAAAATAAAAATAAATAAACATATAATATCTATAACCTTAAAGAAAATATTGGAAAAATTCAATATAAATAAATTAAATTAAAATAACTTAATAAAAAAATAATAACTATTTAAAATATAATTAAACTATATGTATTATTAATACTTAAAATATCAAATATTAAATATGTTTTATAAAATTTAAATTCAAATCAGAAAATAAAAAAAAAAAAAAAAAAAAAATTATAACATTATTATTATTAATTTATTATTTGTGGAATAGTGTTGAACATTAATTATAGTACGATTGGGTGTTGAATTACTGTAAAATAAATGGAAGTGAAAGATAAAAATTGTTAAGACCATACAAGGCTAAATAAAATATAAGCATAAATAATCTGTTAAACATTTTATAGAAATTCAATTACAATTAGAAATGGATTAAAGTTAAAAAAAAAAATTTGTTATGGCACTTTTGGTAAATAAAAAAAAAGGAACAAGAAAACCCAAACCAAATCTTGACCTCAAAAAGAGGTAACCCACGCGTTGCCGAATGCGCTTGTATAAATGATTAATTGTTTAAGTGTTGTATAAGGTAATTGCATAAATAAAGGAGTTATTATTATTTTATTTTATTTATTAGTACTTATATATAATATTTTATATAATAAATATTTATTAATATATTAATATAAAATAATAAAATATAATAATAAAATTATATATAAAATATAAAAACGCAAGTAGCTCTCTGAACATTTCCTTAAATTAGGGCAGGCGCGGATCCAGACCAAATTCTGACGGGCAATAGAGGTAGTTACTCATTTCATTCGCAGAGGCTGCAAGATGCTTAATGAGGGCTAGTATAAATTGAGGACTTATACTTAAGAGTAGCATTGCAAAAGTGTCAAAGATGCAAGNATAAATAGATGTCTTAAGTATTAACAAATGAATTATCCTTAGTACAGACTTAAGAGATGTCATAATCTCCAATTTATTACTAACTTAAGAGACGGTTTAATACGGACTTATTACCAACTTTACTGGCTTATTGCTAATTTAAAAGATGTATTAAGAACTGAATTATGTAGTTTTATTAGTATCATGTATTATAATTCTTTTCAAATTTCTATATTAACTTCTAAGTAATTTAAAGTTTTTAGTAAAAAGTTGGTTCTATGGACATGTAGTAAGTAAAAAAGAACTAAGAGAAAAATCCATCTTAAGCACAGCAGGAGAACAGACCTAATAATAAAATAATTGTTTCGTAGTAGTATTAGATAATAATAAAACAAATATTCCAATCATAATAGGAATCAAGCAAGCAATAAAGTAATGAACGATCGCATATTCTGTCTAAGAATGGACAAAGAACTTCATCTAAGCCTTATACAAATCTATACAAGAGCCACCCCGGCCAATTATCCAGTTAGTAATATTTTCATAAAGCTCATGTAGTATTGGTATAGCCGTATTAAAAGAAATAATATTTTAGGTGAGATTATTTTAATTGTGAGCTGGTCTGGTGTCGCTTGTGTGGGCCCCCACCCACGGTGAGGCCGTAAAGCAGTCATTATTACAACTCGGATGCAGATCCCACTGCAGTACTCAGTACCGTCCTATTCAACCCAACAAAGCTTTCATAAAATATTTATTATACATAATAATAGGCGTCGACAATTAATGTCTTTATAGTAATCCGCCGGCCTGAGCAATGACTTCTTTTTTAGCTAATTGGATTTTTACCTCGATTCCAATATTTCCAATACACTAACAAATTTCATTACTTCCATTCAATTATTTAATTTAATTTTGAGTCTTTAAATAAAATAAAGCTTTATTAGCGAATTCTTTTATTTAAATAAAATTCGTTTATGGGCATAAAAATAAAATCTAAAAGAGATGAAAATAAATTACACACAGTAAAACCTAAAATTGATTGCCCCTTAGGAGACAGTAGGCTCGCAGCAATCAACCCAATCTTAATTAGAAGACTTAAATTAAGCAATTATTTTTACACATAGGATGCAATTTATAATTAAAATCACAGCGCCACAAGTGAAAATAGTACTTAATAAAATTTAAATAATCCCGGAAACATAAAACAAAGCTTTTCATTAAATTATATTAAGGAATTTCAATGTTTGGTAGTAAAACAAATTATAATAATAGTGCGCTATGCCAACTAACATTACTTTAATATTAATTGAAAATAGTAAAATTTATGTTTGAAGTCCGTATGTAAACATAAAAACATTTTTGATTTTAAATTTTATTTGAAAAGGAGGAAGCGGCACTGAATTAAAAAATAAGTAAAATAGTTGTACCTAGAATACCCATACAATCAGAGAAAAGTCAGTTAAGCAATTTGAAAAGTTTTTACTTATCTTTACCTGCAACGTCGGTATACAGGAAAAAGTATTGTGATCAGCCTAAAAATCCGAAATCGTTGTTTCATTATAATTATCCGCTTCAGGAATTTTCATACGTTTGTATGTGGGCACATCACTGCTGGCAGTGTGTGGTATGTTTCTCTGCTGGTCATGCCATAAACTACGCTGTGTTTACGCTTGAGGAGACTTCAAACTTGATACAAAAGTAGTTACAAGATCTAGGTTGTGCCTGAACGGAGATGATATTTTTAGACGGCAGGGTTTTTAAAAATTTATATATTACGATAGACGCGCCTAAAATCAGTTGCAGCATAGGAAATAATGCGAAAGCAGCCAATGAGGTTTAGTCCTGCCCGATGTAAACCATGCCCGTCAAATTCAAATAGGCCAACCTTTATTGGTTTTCAACTCTATTTCCTTGCGCTGTCAACTGATTTTAGCCGTGTGTCATACTATACTAAACATTTCAGCTTTAATATATGCGAACATATTTTATTGCCGAGCAACAGATTACAATTATGAATTTTTATCATGTTGACCATGGCAATTAAAGAACTTTAGTTTAAAAAAATCATGCCTAACCTACAGTTTAATTATTATGTTTAACCACAAAATTTTAAATTTACAAAGCATATAAAAAAGAATAATGAAATATATTGCTATATTATTTAAAGGATTTGAAATTATATTTAAACTACACTGCCAAGTAAGCCCGCTGGAAATTTTTATAGCTTTTGTGAAATAGAAAACGTAGTTTCGTCTTATACGATTGGAGGGCTATATAACTTAAATGTTAAAACACTTAAAATAACACTTAACTAGGTAATAGTTGTAATATAGGGGGAGTGGTAAATTACCAGGCAAGTAGGCCACGTTGTTGGGCCCTTTTTGGCCAGCTCCCTAAGATAGTGTTTGCCTCCTTTATTCAAGTGTAGGTTGTTTCAACTAATTTAGACAGAAGAGCCTTGAAATTTCCATGGTTCCTCTCATGCTTTCAAGCAATCATACATATTTTCACTGACTCATATAGTCTAATGAAAACTAGGAAACCAACACGTGCCTCGCTGCCTTAAACCAACCTCCATACACTTTATAAACTACAGAGCAGACACACTTATAGTATTAGTAATGAAATCTACTATGAGAGTCCTAAATTTTTGCCTATAGCCCAGTTTCATGTAGCGGTAAGGGATCTTTAATGAGTACCTGACAACGCCACAGGATTGAGACCACCGGCTTTACGTCCCTTTTGAAGGACGTGGTACACAGAATTTTTATCCCTCTCATGAAAATTCCAGGGGCCCGTGCTGGGATTGAACCCATGACAAAATAAACTCGGAAGTTTATTAAGTCCATTACTGGTAATACAAGAGGAATCTTTATTTTTACAAATTGATATATGCCTAAAATTTTGTTAATTGACCTTCACAATTATCAATTATTCAATCAATCAATTGAGTAATCAAATAATTTGGTATAAGAAATATTAAATTAATTCAAAAGCAGCACATAAGAAGAAGAGAATATAAGCCAAGAAGGAGAGAAGGATGTTCATAAACAGATTCTTTTTGACTTCAGGGATTCATAAGGGACAAATAAGGAAAGTGAATATATTGGATCTAGCAGTATATAGTTAATGTAGTAGGGTACAATCATCTATTTTAGGTCTATTAGTTAATAGTAAAAATATTTTATTTTATAAGTAAGGGAAACTTACATTTTGAATAATCTTATCAGAGGCTTGGTATTTATTACTGGTCAATCTAGAATCTTGAATTTAAAGCAAGATTGTAAAAGAGATGATTAATTTATTCATTTTTATTATACTAGAAATACGGAAGTACATTTCTCATGGCTTTAAAGTTTTTGTTTTGTTTGAAGTGGACTAATTTTCAGGCACTATTACGTGTCACTCGTTTTGGAATAAAAGTTGTACAAATATAAGAATGGTAATTCTCATATTGTCACTGGACCGTTTATATCCAAAATGATGCATTAGGAAGGCGACAGGTTTATTGTATTTTGTACTTACAGGTTATTGAACAGATAATATATCTTGATAACAAACTTAAGATTCATAATAATGTTTGAATTCGTAACAATTTCCATAGAGTAAAGACCTTAACGCCATTACGTAGACACAGGTATGTCTCATGTTGTTTAGTGTGTTTATGTGTTTGTTTGTTATAGAGTGACAAACAGAGAGTGTAAGAGAAGTTCAAGGCTCTAGATATAGAAAAGTGTAGGCAGGTATGACATTGTGTGCAAAGATTATTTCGATACCGGTAAGGTAGGTGGGCGCACCAGTAGGCGATGTCAATAAGGACCATTTGTTAGCGCGTCCTAAGCCTGGCACTGTCTTGTCGTCTACGGTAGGCCCACACCAAATCAAGTTGAGGGATCGGAATTAGTGGTTCGCATTAAAAGTCACAACTTGAAAAGTCCGATTCTACTTGATTAATACCAAAAAGACGGTGATAAGTAATAAAGGTAATTAATTTAAAATAATTTGCAAAGTGTATTTTATGCGTATACTTTTAATACAAAAAAACTCGAACAAGATAAATAAATAAGGCCTTCCATTAATAACGTTTTTCAAAGGACTTGGCCGAAGTCTCTCCGAGAAATTAAGAAACAAACATGTCAAATAAAAAATGTTTGCACATTTGTTAGATGAGTAGCGTTTCCATTTTAACCCTCTCGTAGTTGTTTTTTTTTATTTTATTCCTTCGAGTAAATTTCTGAAACATGACGAGTGGGACATGAAAGTCCAAAACATAAATGCATGACTACAATTGAGACATGCGTCAGTAAAAGAGGACATCGACATTAAAGTAGTGGTTCTCAACGTGGGCGGTATCGCCCCCTTGGGGACAATGAAGAATTTGAATGGGGCGATGAGACGTAGAGAGGCAATAAGTCGTTAAGAGGCAATGTAGAAAGTTAGGAGCAATAATAAAAATATAGTTTCCAGATAACATTATTTTATATGCCCCTTCATTGATGGTTTAGATCATAGGTGTCAACATTCTATGAAATTCACCCCGATTGACAAAAAAGATATTTTATTATGTTTGCTGTAACTGCAAACATGAACTGAACTGCAGCAACTGTGATGAATATTCTATTAATTAAAAGCTTTGTTTAATGTCGGGTAACTCGCTCTTGGAGGTACTTGTTAAATAATGTATACATTTTATGGATTTATGTATATATAATATATATATATATATATATATATATATATATATATATATATATATTATATATATATTATATATATATATATATATATATATATATATGATATCCATAAAAATGTAAACATTTAACGAGTACCTCCAAGAGCGAGTTACCCGACATTAAACTAAAGCTTTTAATTAATAGAATATTGAAATTTTTCCTTTTTGTCTTGCAGTAACGAAAGAGAGGGCTCCTGCATAAACTACATTCATGACCAAATGAACTTTAATAAAATATAAACGCAAAATGTTTCCTTGACTCGTATTCTGGGTTTTTCCAATTTAATTTGACAATAGCAATTAATAAAATGCTGCATACTAATAGATATATAAACTATCTTAAAGATGCCGAATGAATTTGAAAAGATAACATACTATGATAGCCGGAGGTGTTAAAAACTTTCTTCGATTACAGATGCAATGTTAAGTTAGCAAAAATATCTATTGTTGATATTTTGTAAAAATATAAATTTGTTTATTTTAGCAAAAAAAAACTTAAATACCCTCAGCTTACTTAAATAAGGCATAGAATGAACCTCAGCTAACATTTGCTAGACTCATACTTATTTAAAACTATTATTTCATCAGAATTTATTATGGCAAAGAATAATTTCCAGCATCGCTCTTCTTGTTAACTCATTCCATTGGGTCAAAAAGTTTGGTAGCTAATTTCCACTTTGCTGTCTTATTATAAATTAATATTTTAAAAACAAGAGGCCTTCAGCCCGTCGGCCGCCGCTTCGCAGCCACATGGTTGTTGTCGGTTAGCGGATTGTCGTATTTGTAGTTTAAGTGGCATACTGTCACGATATAAGCGAATTCCCAAATATGTTAGTAAAAACACGTGATATTTTTTAGGGCTCTAAGCATAATTCTGGCGCGTTGGCCCGCAAGGCGGGCGAATTTCCTTTGGATGCGGTTTTACATTGCAGTAGTAACTTACTTTTTATCAATTGGCATGGATTTATCAAAGTAAATACGCTTTTTACTTTTCTTCATTTATACTATTCATAATATTAGAAATTAATTGACTTTGAATTTAAAAAAATACAGAAACCGGGATCCCACCTGATATACATGCCACAAACACACACACAAATTTATATATATATATATATATATATAATATATATATATATATATATATATATATATATATATATATATATAGATGTCATTTGATGGACTTAACTTACATTCTACGCTACAGAGAGAAAATTTCAGCAAAGAAACTGGTAAAATCGGCCATCGACATAATGGAAGTACTAGCCCATTTTATTGTACTTAATTTTGTAATTTTAGCAATTTTGCATCAATTGGCATAATGCTTATACAATCTAACAAGCGAAGCGAGTCTCTTTTTAAAGTATCTAATATAATATTTGAGCAATTTTGTGAGCGAAGCGAGCTGTTTGCCCATTGCTTGGTCAGAGAGCCTCTTTTGCTTTTTGTAAGCGAAGCTATTTATTATTTCTTAGAGCTATGTTATCCTTGTTTAATAATTAAATTATTTTTCTATCCTACCTAACCAGCGAAATGAGCCTGTTGGTAATTAACTGTATTTGATGTATGCTTCTAACGTGAGTTCCTGATGCAACGCATTACTAGTTTCATTATATTTCAATTTTTTTATTTAATTAAACTAAATTAATAATTAAAAAAAATCTAATAAAATTAAAAAAAATTATTTTATTAAAAAAATTACTTAAGCTATTTTTATGAAAAAATGTAGGATAATAGCAATTAAATTTTTACTGATTTGCAGTGCGGATCAATTCTAACTTTTCTGATTTTCCGGGGGGGGGGTCCCCCAGTGACCACCCAGGAAGCCCATGGTACCTTCCATTTATTATTGGAAACTATGTTACTTATAGAAAACATTACTGTGTTACTTAATGTAAATTATTATTTTGTTCCTTCGGGAGGGAGGGCTTAAATTGTTAAGGAGGGCTTGGAAATAGCTAAAATTATAGCGGTTCTATGCTGTGGGATGATATATAAATATTATAATCAAGTTTATAAATACTACTATTTTATCTTAATTTGAGCCACTTGGTTTCACTCATGGTCGTAATAACTTGGCCAGTAGTCAACTTCATCCATCTCAGTCGATCTAAAAATGTCAAGATTTCGCAACAACCGATACTAAACACTGGAACCTCTCTCAAAAATCTTTAAATGGTTACATATTATTTATAAGTTAAGGAATTGATGAGGATACATGAATATTGACAAGGCAGCCGGGAGTTCTACATTCTGTAGGAGCGACAATCAATCAATCTGGGCAACACAGACGCCACTTAATCCCTTATTTAGACCATAATACAAAACTGTCAATTCGTAAGAAGAATGTTTTGCTTCATCTTTGTAATAATTCAAAATACGTAGGAGCCAAATAAGGCGATACAATAACAAAATCGGTTGACTTCAAATCCTGGAGCAATACCTAATGATACATTTTAAAATTATAACTTTTCCTAATAAATTACGTAAAAATTTAGATCACATATCAAAAAAATAATAATTGATTAATTAATTAAATGTTTATGTCATGGCTACTCTAATATAACCAAGACCTCAATATTATTACTCTGTAAAAAATTAACGACTATAAATAAGACTAACTAAACTTTTGAGCTTTATCACTTTTAGCTGGACGTAAGTTTAAGTTAAGATATGAGAGTCATAAAGACATTTTCAACCAAATGGCATATGCAGTATTATTATTATTTTTTTGTTTTTTTTTTAAAAATAATTTTTAGTGATAATTAATACTCATAAAACTAATATTCATATTGAAGAGCAAAATAAGAGTACTGCGGCGTAAATAGGGTAAACGCGCGAGAGTTTTTAAGAAAACGAAAAAAAAGATAAACTAAGTATCGAATCTTGAAATAAGCTTCCTTGTAACTTAGTTCAAACAGGGAAAACACCATTTTTTATGCGAACTGCTTCCACTTAATGTTGAAAATTTGCTCATTACTATGAGGCTGAGGTTATCAAAGGAGCATTCTTTTGTATTATTTTAAGGAAAGAAAATTTTCCTCGTTATTATAAATTTTAATTCTGAATCTGCCTTCTGGGCCTGCTTGTATTGCAGCCTATTGAGTTATTGTACACCTGAGATTAATGCAATACGTATAAATAGTAGTATGTATGAAAAAATAACCAGTCTCCCTTGATTCAGTATGCTAAAATTTAACTACTGAATATGTTGATGACATCAATATGTTTGGTTAACGCTGTCATAAATTATCCTATTACAATCTTCTACTTCTGCCCTTGAAGCGATTAGGAAAACAAATCATCTGATGTAAAATGAAAATCCTTTTCCTATATAAATAAGGTTGTAGATGAGAAAAGGTAAAAAAATGTTATGTCATAGGTTAATCAATAATATGATCTAGGAGAAAAAAATAATGCAGTATTTAATAGAAGTTTTTAACTCATACAGTAGGTTTCATCAAAGTATGGGCCGCATTTTTTTTTAACTTTATTGATTATTGTCTACAATAATGTATTGACATAGTGCTAATGCTGGTTAAAGTGACTTGGATCTTGATAGGAGGAATTACCAATGGTGATATCCTTGGCGTGGTTAAGTAAATGTTGAAATTTTACTTATAATATAAACATTTGGCTTGAACTAAATTGGTGGAATAGAAATTAGTTGACTTTGAATAGTTGAATTTTCTGAAATGTTTTGGCTTTTTGAATTTATATTAATATTGATTATAACAGAAGGTCACGTGGCCACTGTCGTCGAAGGCGCCGTGGAGGATTAGAAGAAATGGTTCTGGAATGTAGGGTTTGGACAAGAGGATTAGGATGGGAATCTAATTTGGAATGAAAGGCATTGCATCGAGAGGAAATAATGTCTTTGACGAACGGAATTTTGAGGCCATTGTGGATGGTTAAGTTAGATACGAACCAGGAGCTTGAACTATTTTGCGGAGAACCTTTGACTGAAGGACTTGAATACGTTTAAGATTTGATGGTTTCGTGGAACCCCATACTTCATCACCGTATGACCATGATGGTTTTATTATGCTTTTGTAAACGAATAGTTTGTTATCTAGTGTAAGGTTAGACCTGTTATCGAGTAAACGTTGGAGGATTCCGAAACGACGGTTCCCTTCCAAACGTTTTTGTTTAGTGTGATGTGCCCATGTTAGTTTGCTGTCGAAGTGTAAACCCAGGTAACTTGCAGTGGTGGACATAGGATTTGAGACTGATTGAGAAATAGGGTGGACAAATGCTCGTCGAAGGGTGAATGTTAGTGAATGCTTTTTTGGCATTCACTTTAATCTCCACATTTCTAAACCAGTTTCTTAAGGATTAAATGGTCTGTATATTATTTGAAGCCTGAACGGGATCTTTGTGGACTGATAGGATATTTTTTTCATCTGCAAACGATAGAACTGATGTAGATGGATGTTCAGGAAGGTCTGAAAGTGTAAAAGACGTAAGGAATGGTGAAAGGATTTCCTTGTGGAATCCAGCTTCTAATCATAATTTCGGAGAAGGAGTCTTTGTACTTAACTCGCAAGGTACGACGGAAAAGTAGGACTTAATAATGAGGAAATAAGTGACGGAAGAACAAGAAGTATGTAAGAAAATACTAATGATTTTGATATTTTCCAAACCCTTATACATATGGATATTCCTTTTAGCCCTCCAAGATAGGTGTTGAAATAATAACTTCAGAGCCTTAAAAAACATAAGAAACATTTTTCATGGGTTTTTCATGAAAATATATATTCCATCCAGTAAAATATAGCGCAGTGAAAAATATTTGCAATTAACCTAAACTATATTGAAAAACTTAACACTACAGATTTACTTCACGTTGTCCCTAAAGTAGAGCTCACTGAAGCATTGAACGCTAGTAATTGAGCTAGATGCTGATTATAACAATTGATCCGCTAATAATCGTTGGTTTGGGATATGCATATAAAATGAAACTTGGAGCTTTAACTTGACACCCGAGCGGGTAAAATTCTAAGCAATTAGTTTATTTCTATATAAAGTAATAAATATTAACATGTCTTTCTATAAGTTTAGACACACTGCTGACAATGCAAAACTTGGCACATTTAATAATCTTATACATATAAGAGAATGTTCCCTGTATTCCACATTTATCAAAACATAGGAAAATGTTTCTCATAATTGTGAAACATTTTTTTTAAATTTATTTATTTTTGAACAAATTTTGATATTAATCTCTTATAATAAAACAATACTAAAAAAATACCCAAATAAAGGATTTTGTTATTTTGTAGTAAGATCGGGCAGATGTTCTTAGCCATGGCTCTTTTCTTGCACAACAATCCTTTTTGCTAGAGTTTTGAGGTTTATGCTTTATAACCTAAGTAGTAGCGGCCACATGGTTGTTGTTTTATATAAGGTTGTTGTCTTACTACCCTTAGCCCTTAGCCTAATTAACATGATTTTCAAAATGTATTACTCAAAAACCGTCTTTTTGGTTGTTTTACATTTGTTTACATTAACTTATCAAACAGTAAACGTTTAGCATTAACGCAAATGCTAAACTTTATTAACATCCATTTGTGTGCATATTATGGCACTTCTAGGCACACATGATCGGTCCTTGACTTTCATACATGGTCTCTACTTCCACTAAATTAATTGAACATTATTTTAAATTTACCATTGGTAATTACTTATTAATTTTAATTTAATTTTAATTTTTAATTTATTATTCAAATTACTTTGGAAACATTACCCAAATAATGGTAATTCTGGAAATTCTATTACTACTTTTGGTATCTTTGAAAAGTTAAATTCTAGGATACCGTAATATGGCCAATTTCGGAAATCGCATTTTATTCTAAAAAATCGGGTAATAAATACCAAAATAATAATGGTATATTACAAATTTTGATCTTGACTCGTATTTTAAGCAAGAGACACATTTTTATTATAAGGTTAGAACGCTGTTTGATCAGAGCAGGGAAATATAAATTTTTCCTGTCACGGGGGGAGGGGGGGGGGGGGGGATTCGGGTTGCTTGAAAGAAACCTTGGTACGAGGTACCTTGGAACTTTTCCTCACAACATCGAATTCGATACGCTTATCCTCACTAGTTTAGAATGACTTCCCTTGTCCTCTAAATACAAAAAAAAGAGCAATACGTCTACGGACCCACTTTTATTTTCCACAGATGCTAAATACTTTCGTTTTATTCCCACGGTGCACTTACCTCTCTTGATACTGCTTAAATTTTGCGATGCAACAAAAACCATAGATATACCTATCCTATTAAAACGAAACTTATTTGTTACGTAAAGAAATACACTTGTACCAAATTCAACTGAAATAGACTTTTTCACTTATTAATATTCTAGTAAAAAACGTATACCCATAAAATTTTAACAAATGCTAATAATGAGATGAAACTTGGCACATAAATTATTCTTATACATAGCCATATGCGTTCCAAATCTCAATCCTATCGCATCATTTTTCCGCGTCTTACGTTCTTTGCTGAGTCATTATTGCGGGTTAATGACGTCATAAAAAATTATTTTTCCAATAACACAACTATAGCTGTAGACTGATTTTTTTTTACAACGTTCCAACTCTCAAGGATGATTTCACAAGGAGCTACGATGATAACAGACACACACATACAAACAGAAAACGTTGAAAATCATTTCTTTAAAACACCTGAAACGGATAATGCCGGTTCTATCCCGGTTTCGGATTTTTTTGCAAACACTTTCCTATGAGGAAAAGTAAAAATGTGTTGTGTTTGTGTGTGTGTGTATCTGTTATCATCGTTGCTTATCAAGTGTGTTAATGCTAGAATTAAAATTTCATAAAAAATTAATTGCACTGATAAAGTCTAGTTGTACTGCCCAGAAAAAACCTTTCATTATTAAACCATTAACTGGTAGTAATAACTAAGCGATTGTTTCAAAAATAAGCCGCTGCAAAATGTTTTGATCGATTTTAAATGCAAGGACTCATATATAAGAGAAACGTGAGCAAAGTTTCACGTCATCATCAGGTTTAATTTAATTGTAATCACTCAATTTAAATTCACTTGCACCCGTTTTTGAAAAAAATTGGCAAAAATCAGAAATAATACAGTTGTTTAAAATTATTTAAAATTTACAACTTGTGTATTCCTTTATGCAATAAAAATGTTTGGTTCGGAGGTCCGCGTGCCATGCATGCTTGCGTACTTAAAAATCCATTGCTTGCCTAAGTTTCCCAATTATGTTTTACAACTTAACCGGTAGCGTTAGTACTAGTTACTCATTTTTTATGGATTTTCCTAAGGAAATACGTACATTTATACAACTAGTTATACAATAATATGCTTATCCTTCTAAAGTTAGTGAAGCACGCTATTATTTGCATAAACTTATAGCTAAGTTAACGCTAAGTAATAAAAAAAATCGGGTACGCCCCGTACCTAGGAATTTTTTCTCATTTATACCGTAGATATATAGGAAGAGGTGTTTGCCAAAAACTCCGAAACGGGATGTCACCAGAATTATCCGTTTCAAGAACTTTATAAGGTCTCCTGAGTAAGTTGTCTGTCTATGTATGTACTCCTATATGTGTGTGTGTCAGTTATCATTGTTGCTCCCAGTGTATTGGTAGACTGTTCAACTGTTATAGACTGCTGTTATATTCAGAACATATTTTGTATGACATCGTTAATCCGCAATAACGACTTTGCGAAAATTTCAAAAAATCATAAAACTCGGTGACATGATGTCATCGAATTGAGATTTGGCACGCATTTAGTCATGTATAAGACTATTATATTTGCTAAGTTTCATCTCATTATCATTATCATTACGTTGAAAACGTTTTTTAAAGAATTGTAAAAAAAATAATCCAATTGAGTTGAAAATTGTACAATATTAATTTACTTAATCACTTTATTATATTATTATATATATATATATATATAATTATATATATATATATATATATATTATTATATTTTTAATTCTGTATAATAATAAATAGTTTCAATACGACGAGTTTATCCTTGCTTTTTGTTGGATAATAAAAGTTAACAGTATAGTAGCATTGAGCGCGGCCAATAAAGGTGACTATTGAGAATAAACCGGTTGTATTTGGTATCAGTGGACGAGCAATGCGAGTCCCTTTGGACTCGCATTGCACACGTCTTTACGTGTTGCAGTATAAATTTGGCAAATTTATACGACAAATTTATTCGGATGAGCGAGCGAGTCAGAAGTATGGAGGATGAACTTAGTGAATCCGATGTAATGAGGAACATTTCCCAGGTACCCCGTACCCGATTTGTTTAATTATCGCCCTCTTTTACATTCTTAAGTTTTCTATCCCTCCGTTTATCGTTGAGAGGGAAGGGTGATTCAGAGAATCACGATTCACTCGCGATTCAAAGAGAATCGCGAGTGAGAACATGTTATACAAAAAAAGTTCATTTTAAAGGTATGAAATATTTGTCTTCTGTGCGTGTTTAACTATTAAGCGGTGCCGCACTAATGTTCATCTTGTATATCAAGGAACAAAGAAATGAACCTCCCCACAAAGTCACTATTTCACAGTGGTGAAAATTGAATAAAATTTGCTTTTTTCAGTCATTGCTAAAAGTGCTATATTTAATTTTCATGACGGGTCCTTGATGGCAACCTAAACATAAACAGAGTTCTCTTTTAATTTTAAATAAATGCTTGTACCGGGAAATCCGATACAAGCACAAACAAATACAAAATTTCTTTTTATTTTTTTTTAGAAATTTAATTATTATAAAATAAGTGCATGCATTGTCTACCATGTTATGTCTACCAAGAATAGATGCATTATGCCTCTCTAATACTTATTATGCCTTTTAATTGGGTATCATGCAAATCATAAACAAATATTTAAACACAGAAATCCGTTTGGCAATCTTACCCATTAAGGTATTCAATGACCCAAACACGTCAAATTTTTCTTACAAAATATATTTGTTACAATATTTAAAATTTTTTTAAAATTAATCGTAGAAATATAAAGTATTTGGTGCAAAACAAAAAAAAATTGTTAATTTATTAAAATTTATTTTTACATGTACCGCTGTGACAGGAACAACTACTGAAAACAGAGCTGCATATTTTATGGATGTTTATAAAGAGACTTTGTACCCGCATACATAAAAATTCATAAGAGGACAGTAACATTGATTTATTTATAGACTAAAGAAACATTGTATATTTTATAAATTGATTCCTTAAAATTAGGCCATTTATATATTTTTTTGTAATTCTGCAAGTGAGAATAATATACGGAATGCAGTGCATCCCAAAATAAAATTACCCATGTCGACTCTTAGCTAAGACGCCCACCATGTGAGGATTTTTGATTACATCTTTAAAATTGGGGACCGCTTAGTGGTTCGCATATTTAATAGCTTGAAGACTCTTAGGCTTGCAACATTTTAATTTCCCATTTTTTAAAAAAAAGGGGGAAATGAGGCAATTCCTATCTTTAAACTAGCTTTGCTCGCACTCAGAATGCCATGTTCGCTCAGAGCTTGGAGCTATATTACTTTGTCTTGACAGTAGCTACGCATGATAGCAAAATAAAAAATTCGAGTACGGGGTACCTCGTTACTTTTTTTCACAACATCGGATTCGCTACGCTCATCCTCCCTATACCGGACTCGCTTTTCTGTTCTCGGAATATAATATACCATTGTCCAGACTCGCGTTTTATAACGTGTTTTATGATATCGTTTTTATGATACAACAAAATCCATAAATATACTGGCCGTTTTGAAACGACACTTTATGCTGAAATTTAGATGTAGGATTTTTAGGGTGAACTACCTTTTCTACATACTGTCAGTAACGTGTGAGAAACATTAAAATTAAAGATTTTATTAATTTTCTACTTTAAATTTCATATTTGTACCATGTTTCGTTTAAATCTGTTGGGCCGTTTGATTAGCGTTGCCTTCCCATATTACATCAGCACCTACTATTTATCGATGGATCCATGGATTTTGAAACGCAGAAATTAGATAAAAATTAAGTGTCGCAGTATTGCCATTAAGATGATTCTTTCTGATATAAGCAGATAAGGAATAACTGACTTATAACTAACTGAATAACTTGTTAATGATGTACAATAACAAGAAATGTTCGGCTTTTTAAGAGTAGTACCATTTCCAGCCGAAAAAGAAAGAGATACCTGACAAATATGATATACCTGGCATCTAGCGGCGAGTAGAGTAAGCTCAACTCAGGTTAGCTTTTCTTTATATCCGCTAGATATCAGGTGTATCTCTTTCACTCTAATTATTTAACCCTAAAGTAATGAACTTATATATTTTTCCTGTCAGAATAGAGGTGCAGATTAAATCTGTGAAGCTTCTTATTTTATTATATTATTTTACGAACGAAGTAGAAGATAGGGAATAATTGAATAACTACAAAAACAATTTTAACTCTATGCTGTGTCGTGCGAAAATGTTGCCGAAAATTGGTCGAACAAAGTTCGATGAGTTTTAATAGTTACTCAGCTAGAAAGTCTGCTACAGAAAGTGCAGAATTGCCGCCTAATAGATTCGATTCTTATAAGTGCGATAAGAAATCCAAAAATAGGACTTAACATGAACAAAAAGCCGATTCAGAGGTAAAATCTAAGTATTTTAGAGAGAAATCGGAAAGATGTGTCAGTTAAGCAAATAGTAGTAAAAGATTACAAGAAATAGCCAAATTCAAAGCTATAGCAAAGTTACAGAGAGAAAAGAACTTAATAAAGCTATCGAAGATGCTAAAGATAATAAAATGAGAAGACAGAAATAATTGAAGCAGAGGCGGAACTAAAAGTAGCTTCTGTTAAGTCTAAAAGTATCGAGTTCTGCGGACTAGGCAGAGCTGGAAGAAATTAGAACTAATGAAAAACTAAAGTCTTA